>VYXD01011666.1:87872-112120 GCA_013397195.1 Hylia prasina | reverse complement strand
CCCAAACTTCCCGGCGGGGGGAGAAGCAGGCTGGTGGGGGGACCGGAGTGTGACCCCCATCCCGAGCTGCTGCCGAGCCCCCCGCGATGCGCAGTGCTGGCCTTGACCGTGGGCAGCGGCAGTGAGGGGTGTTGGGCTGGTGCCAGAGCACCGCGGGTGCTGCAGGAATGGGTGCTGTGGGAAGGGGTGCCACGGCGCTCTGCTCCATCCCAACCCCCGCCCCGGCCTCGTTCATCCCACACACTAATTGCTGCTTCCCCCCCCCTTCTTCCCAAGGCAGCAGCTCCTGCTGGAGCAAGTGCTGTGGGGGCTGTGGGGATGGCTTGGGAGTGAATGGGGTCAGTGACAGGGAAAGAGCACAGGAATCCTCCCCCTGGGGCCATTACAGCCAGGAGCTCAGTGCCTGCCCGGCGCAGGGATGGATGGGGTCACTGTGCCAGTGGCTGCGGTGACGGTCACTCCCTCACTCCCGGGCCACTCACCGGCATTGCCCAGAGCACCCCCATGAGGTGCTGGCTCCATGGGGCTGGGCGTTCGCAGCGCTGGGAGTCGTGGTGTTGTTCTAACACCTGAATTGTGAGGATTCTTTCCCCTGCTCCCACAGCGCTGTGGCAATGGCTCTGGTCTGGGGGCTTGTTCTTCAGAAAAACCCCAAGTTCCCCATCGGTGTCTCAGCAAGTCATGGGGACTGATGGTATTCCCCAGTTTTCCTGCTGCTGATTTTTGGTATTCTTTCTTTTTTCCTCTGTGTTTTGGTTCTCCCCCTTCCCCATGCAGCACTGGGTTCTTCCCCATCCTCTTACCAACACCTTTATCAAGGCTCAGTTTGGATTTTCAGTCCGGTTCATGGAGAAATGTGAGGATCAGACTGAGCGGGCCTGAAGTGTAGGGAGGAGGTCAAAGTGAATGCTTAAACCCGCCAGTGCCTGGTTTGGTTACATGCTTAAGTGCTTTGCAGCCTCTAACTCTGTAGATATTTGGGAGCCTGGCCTGGAGTGCATCTGGTGTGTCACCCCCTGGGCGGGACACTGGGATGCCACTGAATGTGCAGAGCATGGCTCTGCTGCCATGGGACCTGCCACTGCTTTGGCAATTCCCTGGAAGAGAGACAAGCCAGAACTGAGAGTACACGTGTGCACACAAGCACGTGTGTCTGAGCTAGCTCCCAGTCACCCGCTGCTTCCCCCCCCCCCCTGGCACTCAATGCCAGCAGCTCCTCCAGGGCTGAACACTCTTTTTTGGGCATTTCAGCCAGCGCTGAGCCTTCGTCACCTTCCCAGTGCCAGCACAGTGGGAAAGGCTGGTCCAGGGGGGAAGCATATGGATGTTCCTGTGGTGATGGGACCATATGTGTGCGCGCCAGTCCCACCAGTGACACCGAGATCTTCTGGTGATGCTGATGAGGTGCTTGATGGGATACCCCTGTGTGGTGCTGGGCTGTTGCACAACAGCTCCTGCCCTCAGCAACACTGTCACTGCTGCTGTCACCATGCCACTGTCGCTGTGCCACCACAGCTGAGCCTCAGCTGAGGTTTGCAGGACCCTAATCCCTTTCCCTTGTGTCTCTTTCATCTCCAGTCGGACCAGGAGAGTGGTAATAGACCTTCTTACTAGATTAAATGTGCAGGCTGCTCCTCAAGGCACGGTGCGGTTCAACCGTAGTTGATTTCCCAGCCACAGCAGCATGGTGCCTCCAGGGAAAAAGCCAGCTGGGGAAACTTCCAATTCCAATAAAAAGTGTAAACGCTATTTCAATGAACACTGGAAGGAAGAATTTACCTGGCTGGAGTTTGACTATGAGAGGAAACTCATGTTTTGCATAGAGTGTCGGCAGGCACTGGTGAAGAACAAGCACGGTAAAGCGGAAAACGCCTTTACCGTGGGCACGGACAACTTCCAGCGCCACGCGCTGCTGCGGCACGTCACCTCCGGCGCGCACCGCCAGGCGCTGGCCGTGAACCGGGAGCAGCTGGCCTTCGAGACCCGCGTCCACGGCCACCCCGAGCTGCGCTCGCTCATCAAGGTGGAGGTCAACCCGGCGAAGGTGGCCGTCCTCACCACCGTCTACTGGATGGCCAAGGAGGAGATCCCGGATGAGAAGTGCTCCTCCCTGCTCAACTTCCAGAAGTTCAACCTGTGCCAGGCACTGCTGGCCTCGGAGCACGGCGAGGAGCACTACCACCCCGGCAGCGTCAGGGACATGCAGGTGTGTATGGGGGGCTGGGGTCTGCACCTGGGTGACCTCTGTGGTGTGTGGCCACTGCACCTGGCAGAGCAGGGACGCTGCCTGTGCCCGCCGCCTGTGCGGGAGCTCCCCGAGCCGGCCAGACTTCTTTGGAGACTGAAAGCTCAACAGTTCAATTAGCGCACGAGCACTGTGGGTTTTGCCTCTTTTGCCCTAAACTGGGTGATCAGAAAGATCAAGTAGCCGGAGAGTTTAGAAAGGATTGTCTGAATTTTACGAACGCTTCATGCCTGCTAAAATCAAATTAAATTTTTAGTGAGTCTTGGCTGTTTGCCAGGCTTTTCAGCTCTCACAGAGCCTTATTTTGCTGTAGATAGACTAAACCCACTAATTAGGTTTCCCAGCCTGTGGTGATCCTTGCAGCACTCACACACACAGAGGAAGTTTTCCCTCCAAACTGGGGAGTTTGCCTGAAATGGGGGGAGTGTGAGTAAATGAGTAAAGATGGAAAAAATGTTGCCATTTTGCTGCTGCTCCTGCTGGGCCAGTGAAGTGCAACTGCTGGAATTGAATGGGGCAGGTGGGTTCCTGCTGTCTGCCTCTGCCAGCATAGGTGAGGCCTTGGGAACGGAGTGTTGGGAGCTGAGGGGTCTGTGCTACTGGTGCTGTGTCCTGCTGCATCTGTGGGGCTAACCCCAAGCTCAGGGTAGGAACCCACAAGCTCTCAGCAGCTTCCCATGGTGCTTGAGCTGCCAAACAGGAGCAGGAGGAGAAAGCTTATTAGGAAAAAGAAAGTGATTTCCAGCCTCTGTGTGTGCAGCTAGTGTAAGGGCTTTTCCCTGGCTCGGGGCTCATGCACTGCGGGAGCCTGTGGGTGGGAGCCCACCCGCTCACTTTGTGCCAAGTGCTGCTCATCTCCCACTGCCTCTGAATCTCATTTGTGTTTCTCTCTCCCTCCCTGCACCCCTTCTTCAACTGGCCCAGGCAGCCATTGCCAGAGTCCTCCACAACGAGGACAGGCACAGGATCAAAGCCTCGCCGTTCATTGGGCTGGTGGTGGACGAGACTGTGGACGTCCTGGAGCACCGCAGCCTCGCCATGTTCACCACCACTGTCTCCCCCTGCAACGGGCAGACCTCCACCACCTTCCTGGGCAGCTTCGAGCTGCCCACCGGGGAGGCCTCCACCGTGGCAGGCAAGGTGGGTGAGGTGATGCGCTCCTTTGGCATCCCCACCATGAAGCTCACCTGGCTCAGCGCCGACAGTGCCTCCCTGGTGGCCGAGAGGCTGAGCGGGGTGGGGACGGCGCTGACCTCGCTCTGCCCGCTGCTCACTGAGGTGCACTGCCTGTCCCACGGCACCTCCCTGCTGCTGGCCGAGAGCATCAGCACCATCGAATACCTCCAGAAGTATGAGACCACCGTGGATGCTGTGTATAGGCTCTACTCCAGCTTTCAGGGGGAGGGCGGTAGCCTGCAGGAGCTGCGGAGAGTCCTGGACCTCTGTGAGATAGACCTTGGGAGCCCCAAAGCCATCCATTGGACTTCTATCTTCCCAGCTGTAGAAGCCATTGACTCCTCGTGGCCCACACTGGTGCTGCTGCTGGAGAGCGAGGCGGAGCGCTCACCTGTGGCCCGTGGCCTTTGCGAAGAGCTCAAGAAGTTCCAGTTTGTGGCCTTCACCAAGATCCTCCTGGATGTCCTCCCCATCTTCCAGAAGCTCAGTCGCTTCTTCCAGATCGAGGACTTTGACCTCTCCATCTTGAAGCCCATAGTCTCAGCCACAGCCACCACTCTGCAGGCTCAGCAGAGCACCAGTGGCCAGAACCTCCGGGAGTTCCTCAGTGAGATGAACAAGCACCCGCAGGACGGCCGGGAGGGCGAGAGCCGCCTCTACTACAAGGGTGTTGAGCTGGCCAACTGCTCCCAAGTGCACCTGAAACACTTTGAGCACCTGAAGGAGAGCTACCTGGAGAGAGTGCGGGGCAACCTGCTGGACAAGTTCCCCAGCAGCGTCCTGGAGGCCATCAGCTCCTTCTCTGCCATCTTCAACCCCAAGTGCTACCCCCAGTCTCTGGAGGACATTGGCAGCTATGGGGTCAGCGAGCTGAATTTCCTGCTGCAGGTGTACTCACGGGTGGTGGTGAGCGAGAGGGCCCTGAGCGACTTTCCCCTCTTCAAGCGCATCGTCTTCTCCCTCAGCCAGCTCTCCTTCAAGGACCTCTGTGTCAAGCTGGTCTACAGCAGCTCTGAGATGCATGAACTGTTCCCAGACTTTGCTGTCCTGGCAGCTATTGCCCTGGCCTTGCCGCTGGGCTCGGTCCTTGCCGAGAAGATCAGCCGGGGCCGGGAGCTGCTGAAGCGCGGCCGGTCGCGCCACGCGAAGGACGAGGGGCTCTCTGACCTCATGAAGATCGCCCTCGACGGGCCAGCCATCAGCGAGTTTAACTTTGGACTGGCCATCGAGTACTATGAGAGCATGAGGGAGTCTGGGTTCATCATGGCACAGGTGAAGTGAGCGTGGCTGGTGAGGGCTGAGCCCTTGGGCAGGAGCCGGGGCCTGCGGGCAGCCCCCAGCGCCAGCTCAACGCCGCCTTTCCCTGGTCACTGCTGGGGCCGGGCAGCCGCAGTGGATGGTGACCTGCTCTGTGCTGGGAAGAGAAAACAGGATCCTTTGCAAAGCCATGCTGCTACCATGACCACCCTTCCCTCATGCCCCAAACCTCTGAATCGCCCAGAGTTCAGAATCCTGGGGCCACCTGAGATCTCAAATTGCGATGAGTTTTTTCCAAGGGTTTGTCATTATTTTGTTTTGGGGAGATGAAGGTAAAGCTCTTGAGCTCAAATGTCACATTGCCTTTGCACAAAGATACCCAGCAGCTTTTACTTAATGCTCTGCAAAAATATGGGATTTCTGTTATTCTGGAGCCTGGAGAGTGAATGCAGAAAAGGCAGCGCATCCTCTGAGCTCTGCGCCGACCCCAACGTGCCTGGCGGTGTCGTGTTGGTGTTCCTTGCACACAGCACAGGGTATTTTTAGCAGTGGCATCAAGTCGTGATCATTTCAAGAGCAAGAGATTTAGGGAATGATATTGTAATGGCTGAGGAAATAGTAACTTTAAATGCATCGTTGTGTACATATGTGTATGTGTGTATATATATAAATATACATATATAAATATATATATTAAAAAGGTCTTATCTTAATTTTCCTAAAGTTTAAAGTATAAAGCTATCTAAAAGAACTTTCTTTTTTTGCAAGGACAGAATAAATTATGACCAGGGGTCCAGAAACAGTCAATAGCTAATTCTTGTTCTTTGCAAAACGTCCTCACATCCTGGAGTTCCCTTTGCACCCTGAGCTCCTGACGACCTGCAGTCTGGTAGAAAGTCCTTCAACACCTGCTTTGGGGACCAACTGAAGTTGTTCAGCCCGTATTTCTACTCTGAAGTGTTACTCTCCATCCCGAGGTGAGCAGGGCTCTTGGTGCCTGCAGCAGCCAGGAGCTCGGGCCCCTCTGCCCATGGGTCTGGCAGTGCCAGTGCAGTGGCTGAGTGGGGCTGGGGTGCTGCTGGTGTGTTCCAGTGTGACAAAAAGCTGGTTTTGACTTGGAGGGCTGTTTCCTTCAGTTCAGGCTGATTCTAATCAGCAATAAACCCAGTGCAGCAGCATGAAGCATTACCTCGGTTGAATCGTGAACGCCGGCTCCTCTGCTGGCTCTGCCAAAAGATGGAAATGGGAGGATGTAGCAGATCTGCTGCCCCATGGTCCAGGTCTGGTTGCTCTGAGAGTCCAATGCAGTGCACTCTCTTTGTTACTGGTCCAGATCCTGGAGGTGCTGGAGCTGCACTGGTGCTGCCATCATGGTCCAGCGTTGTGACTGGGTGTTGCTCCTTTTCTCTGGCCATCAGCCTTCGGCACTGGGGAGCCTGCTGGAAACATGCTTGGCCAGAGACAAAAGCTTTAAAGCCCTGGGTAAGGATTTAGAGGCGACATCAAAATTTGCTGAGAACATCTCCCAAGCAGGAGGGAGCCTCCGTGTGAATAAACAGCTCCGTCTCCATCTGGCTTGGGCAGACTCTGTGCCAGATGCTCTCTGAGGCAGTGGTGTCTGCGGAGATGGGTTCTTGGCAGACTCGTGTTGGTATGAGAACCTGCAGTGTTGGCCCCTTCAGAGGCAGCTCTGGGAGGTTCACACAGGCAGGGTGTCAGAACACAACAGTTGCTCTGCTCTGCCTCACAGGGACCAGGAGAAAAACCTGCTGCAGGTGTGTGTTCAGTGGCTGTGTAGAGTGAAGGAGTAGAGGACAGCTGGGTACAGTTTGGGTGAGTTTGGTTAAATGTAGGGCTTAAAATTCCAAGAGATCCCTAGAAAAGTCACTTGTCTGTGGGACAGGAACTGGGCTGAGCTTCAGTGGGCTGGGAAGGGGCTGAGCCCCAGGTAGAGAATGTGCAGGCTCTGATGGCTCTGGCTGAGCCCCAAGCAGGGGACACACAGCACCACATCCGGCACATCGTAGCCTTGACATCTCTTGGTCAGGCCTGGACCATACCTGTGGAACTGGTGGGGGCACAGAGACAATCCCCCCAAACTGCAGTAGGTGCTCATGCCGGGAACACGTGGTTCCTGTGCTCCCTCTCCTTGCACCAGCCCCTTGGAATGCTCTGCTGAACCTGGAGCACATCCTGTCCCAGGAGGACCCACAGTGCCAGAGCAGCAGCATTTGCTGTGGAGGTGAGGGCTCCTCTGCCAGAATGGGGGGAGACAGAACAGGGGCTGTGACAAAAAGCTGCTCCACCAGCACAGCCCCACCTGCTGCTGGCTGTGCCTGTCACCTTGCGTAAGGTCGTGTCATTCTATACAGACCTGGGACCCTGCCACTCTCCCAAAAGCAAATCCCCTTAATTGAGTGTCTAATTAATACCTAAAAATACTGCCCTCAGCTGCTGCCGGAATCTGCCCTGCAGCAAAGGTAAGGCAGGACCCACAATGCCATGGCCCTGTGACCTTGGGAAGGTGCCCCAAGAGCATCCTGTGGGTGCCCCAGCAGGGTGTTGTGACATGCTGGGGAGCTTCGCTGGGGTCACCTCAGCCCTCTTCCTGCTCCTGGGGCTCTTGTCTGCTTCAGGGACAAAGACAAGTGAGAAAAGACCTGCCCATCTGCAGGGTCTCACAGGGGTTCCTTTCTGAGCTGTCTCTAACTGCCTGGTTTACCCCAGTCCAGAAATGTGTTTAATCCACAAATTTGAGCTCAAGGATGTGCCAAAGAGGTCGGTGTATCTTCTGTGTACCATTTGTGGGCAGCAGCCGCTGCAGGCTGTGGCCAGTCCTGGGAGTCTGTGTCCCCTGAGCACTCGCCCTGTGCCTTCCCAGTGCAGGAGCTGCTCCCCAAGCATCAGCTGAGCCGCAGCATCCTTTGTTGTGGTCACTGATTTTGGGGATGAGGTGACCACCCATCTCTTGTTTCTCCCATATATATGTATATATATATTTTATATATGTGTATATTTTATGTTTTTAAGGCCAGTCCAGTCCGTGCAAATCCCGCTGACTGTGATGAGTGGCACCCCTGGTGATCCAGCCCCAAATGCCTTTGCTGCTCTCGTGTGGGGCCCCGGCTGCGTGTGCTGGGGGGTCCCAGGGCAGCTCCTCTGGCGCCAGCCCGGCAGTCTCAGATGATTTGATGTAGCAACACTGTTTCACGCCTCAGAAGGTTAATTATGCACCCCTCACCCAGTCCTGCTCGCTGCTGCAGTAATGTTATTTATTTATTTTTAAGCGGTTTCACAGATTTCCCTTCTGGGCGACTCTGGAATTAACTCGATCAGTGCACGCCTGATGAAGCAAACTGTAATTCCTCCCTGGAGTCAGGCCTGGCTTGGGGATGGCTCCGGCGCCGTGGCAGAGCCGCTGCGTGCGCTCGCCCAGAAAGAGGTCGATGGTGCCCGTGGGGCTGGCGGCGAGCACTGGCTGCTCAAATCCAGGAAATCTCTCAAAATTTTGAATTTCAGACGCATGTCTCAGATCCTGCACCAGCCAGGATCAGCATGGGGCGGGTGCGGAGCAGAGTGAGGAGCAGCACCAGCCTGGGGTCCTCATTCTGCATAGCTGGCATCAGGGTCTGGGGGCTGGAGCGGGGCTCAGGCTCCGTGCTGTCACAAGGGGTGCTGGTGGAGAGTGTTCCTGCTGTGGGAGTGGGTGCTGGCCGCTGTCAGCCACCCACAAGGGTATTCTCAGGTCCAGGGGGGTGATGGGATGGGGTTGTGCTGTGCTGGGTCAAGGGATCCATTATGCCTTTGAGGTGAAAAAGAACCCAAACCTCAAAAAAATCCAAAGGAATAAAAGGAACATTGACCTTGTCGTTGTTGCAGGAAAAGGGACGGGGCTGTGGGTGGGTTGGAGAGGGTGGAAAGCCGTGTGGGATGTGAATGGGCTCTTCTGGCTCACAGCAGTCTGAAACCATTTCTTATTTGCTGTGTTTGATTAGTTAACTTTTATTTTAGCTGTTCCCCCTCCTTGCTCCCGCAGCTGGACCCTTGGAGCTGCCCCTTGGAGAATGCTTTCCTGTGCTCATCATCTCTGATGAGTCTGAGTTGGGATGGAGAGCAGGCTGGAGAGAGATCTCTGCTTGGCCTTCCCTCCCTCCCTCCTTCCCTCTGTCCCACGGGTGTTTTGTGTTGAAACAGAACATTATTAATAACTCCAGGCTATTTTTAAATCTCACGCTGGAGCGCGTGGTTCATTTGCGGGGGACGGGGAGTGGCGGCTGTACCGCAGGAGTGGGGGCAGCTCAGCCTCTGGTGAGCCAAAACCTCCCCAGCTCTGGTGAGGAGCCCTGGTGGTGCTGGCGTGGGGAGCCCAGGGCTGTGGGGCTCCATGGGAGAGCCCAGGGAAGGGGCTGCTTCCCTGGGGGGGTTTGGACACCTTTTGAGGGTTTGGACTCCTGTGTGTGTCCATGCTCTGATGCAGAGGCAGCTGCATCCAGCTTCAAACTGGGATGCTGGTTTTGAGCCTGGAAGGCAAAGGGGTGCCCAGAGCCACCCTGCGCTGGGACCTTTCCCTGGGGGGGTTCTGCAGTCCGTGGCAGATGTCCCCCTGTGCCATGTCTTGGTTCTCTGTCCTGCTGTGAGCAGGGGTCACCAGTGCTAACACTGCTCTTTCTCTCTGCCTGCCCAGGTCCTTCCGGACACAGCAGCCCCCTCTTAGCATCACTGCCCATCCCTGGCCGGCCTCTTCATCCCCCCTTGGACATCAAACACTTTCTGACCTTCAGGCTCAACGGGACATCACCACTCAACCTCTTCCCCAACTTCAACACGGTGAGTCCCCAGGGAGGATGGGCATCGGCTGCTGGACCCCTCCTCCCCTACCAGCAGTCCCTCCTCTACATGGGACCACTCCTTGAACCCTACCAGGTAGTTTCTGGATTAATTCCTGGGGTTTTTGGCTGCTGGACGCCCGTTCAACATGTCTACTTTGCCCTTAGCTTGGAGAGGTTCCTGCCCAGCCAGCGCCTGTCAGTACCAGAATTAAAAACATGGTTCATTTTAACCAAGATCAATTGGATTTTGCCCCTGGAATCAATAGTAATAAAGTAGCTCTGGAGAGCAGTTCATTAGTTGAAAATTAAATAAGGAAAATAAAAGAAAGAGAGAATGCACTACAGATATGAAGAATGTGGCTGCTGCTGTGGATGTTGGGGGAGTCAGAGTGCTGGAAGGCTGCTCCCACCCCCTGCTTGGGCTCCAGGTGCCCAACCTTGGACCACCAGCCCAGGTGCCTGGGGTGGGCAATGACACACATCTTTAGAGATGTTCCATTAGACTGTTAAACTGCCATGGATGTGGCCAAGGACACACCACCGTGGTGGGTGTGAAACAGTGTTTTCCCTATGCTGCACTGCTCCCACAGGCTGGTCCCAGCCCCGTGGGGGTCTCTGTAGCCCCTGGGTGCTGCCTAGAATTGTTGTGGAGCAGGTTCTGCTCTGGGAAGGGCAGTGGGCCTGGGGGTCCTCCCCATCTCTGCCTGAGACATTGCCTGCCAGTGTTTTGGGGTTCAGTTGATGACCAGTTATCTCTCATGAACCTGGAAATGGGACTTCCCTGAGCCCCATCCCTGCTCACTGGCCTTTTGTGAGTGGCTTTGAGCTTAAACATGCTTGGAAGGTGCAAATTACCGCCGAAATCCTCAAAGACAGTTCAGAAATTAAGTGCAGGATTCCTGTTGCTATTGAATGGGATTCAGGCGTCTGAGTCCTTTAAGCTCTTTTGAAGCCTCAACCCAGCCTCTCCCTGGGCTAATGAGCTGGAACACAGGATAGGAGGGGTTTTGATGCCATTATAGTTCCTGCTTTTTGTCTGGGCTCTTTTTTTAGTTGCTGGAGTCAGGAGTGAACTTGACCCAACGCCTGTTGTTCGCTCCTCTTGGCTCCCACCTGCCGCTGCCTCAGCTCGTGTTCACCCACGTTTATTGCTTTTAAAAAATTATTAATTTGTAAAATGAATCTGGTACTTGCTGGAGCCATGCAGTGTTGCATGGCTGCTGTGCTCTGTGTGGGCTCCTGCCACAGAGGATGGGTTAGACACGGACAGAGATGCCAGGGGAGGCTGTCCCAGCATCTGGGGACCTGGAGTCAACCACTCTGAGCTCAGACCTGAGCCCTGTGTGTGCTGTCAGCTGACAGTCCGGGGGCAGGAGCTGCCCCTTTGGGGTGTGTCTGTGCTGGAGATGGGGCAGAAGGAGGCTGAATGAGATTCAGGGTGTGCTAGGCTGGCAACTCTGGAGGAGCCAGAGAAGAGCTTCCATTCCACAGGATGAAGGGCTGAAGCATCCCTGCAGCCTGAGCTGGTCTGGCAGCTCTGGAGCAGCCAGAGGAGAGGCTCCATCCCACAGGATGAAGGGCTGGAACATCCCTGTGTCCTGAACCAGGCTGATCAGACTCCACTTGAGCCTCAGAGTGGGGAGAGCGTAGGGGACAACAGTCAGGTTCTGCCTTTTGCTGAGGTCGCTGCCACATTGGAGCTGCTCTACAGCAGGATCCAGGGTTCCCCTCTCATGCCCTGCATCACTGGTGGTGCTGTGGGGCTCAGCAATGCCCTGCAGAGCAGGAGCTGTTTGCACTGCCCAGCTGAACACTCTGCACTCAGAGCAGGTCACAGGGCTCCCATGAACCCAGCAGATGTTTTACTCCGGAGTGAACAAAACCCTTCCAAGCTGCCTCCTGTCACTTCGAGCGAGAGCCAGGGAAAAAAAACCCTAACAGCACTGGAGGCACGTTCCTTGCTCCAAAGGCCCTTCCCTTAGCTTGGGATGTTGCAAATCCCCAGGACGCAGCAGCGCCTCGTAAAACTCCGTCAGCAGACGCGATCTGAACGGATGCTGCATCCCTGTGAATTCCTGCTCCTGACCTCAGCGGCCGCAGGGAACTCGGCGCAGGGATCGCTATTTATATCGGCAGGAACATCCAGGGATAAATAAAGTAATGTGAGTCAATACGAATTGACTATAAAGCTGGGATCTTTATTCCCCAAGATCGCGGTGCCCAAAGCCACCTCTGTTGCTGGCTCCGTTCTTCTGGAAACCATCAGGAAGAGCCTCAATCCCTGGCTGCAGGCACCGGTATGTATGGCTGCAGCACAGCCCCCTGCCAGCCCCGCGGGAGCTGGGGGCACTTTTCCATATCTGAGAGAGCTGCGAGGGCGTGCGGCGGGGAGGAGATAGAGGGATGTTTGTGTTGTGTGTTCGTGGAGAGGCACAAGGGCTCTCAGGTGGCACCAGGCTTCAGATGTGCTCAGTGCTGGCTGGAGCTAGGCTGGGCTTCTGACAAAACACCTGGGACCATCTGTGCTCCCATGGGAGTGAGCAGCTGAAGGCTTGAGACAGTGCTTGTGTTTGCTTTGGGACAGCAGGAGCAGCAGTGGCCACCCAATGGCACGTGCCTGTGCTGGGATGCCTGGGGCTGGGGTGGGGAGCCAGGTTCTGAGTGTGCTGGCCAGCCCAGCCCCTGGAGCTCGTGAGTCCTGTGCCTGCCCAGAGTGGTTGCAGGTGCTCTGGTGGACACAAGTCCTTGCTGTGCCACAGGGTTGAGCAGGGTGGACTTGGCAAAAGCACAGGAGGTGGAAAGACACAGGTTGGTGCCATCACCCTGGCATAACCCCAGGAGGATGAGGAGACCCTGTGCTGGGGCTGTTCAGTACCACCACTGTGTAGTTGAGGCTCAGACGTGGGCCTGCCACTGACTTCACTGGCAGGGTTAGGATGAAACCAAGACGGTCCCTGGCCTCATTTGGGTCCTTGTGCCAGCATCTCCCTTTCCTCTGCGTCTTCCTCTGATCCCCACCCTGCTCATGCTGCGGTGCTCAGGGTGTGGATGAGCCCATGGGAGCTGGCAGTGCCCGGTGGGTGCGAGTGGTGTTTGGTGGGAGCTGGTGGTGCTTGGTGACTGACACTGCTGGGAAGGTTGGAGCCATTTTTCTTTTCTGAATGGAAGGGTGGGTGTTTCTCTGGAAAAGAAGTGCTAGCCCAGCAGCCCAGCAGCACGAGGGGGCTGCCAGCAGCACATTGCAATGTTTGTTGTCAGGCATGGAGCAGCATCTTGGCCATCTGTAGCTTCCTCCAGGTCTCTGCCGAACCCCAAATGCCTCTTCATTTATATGCCAGATAAGTGAGTAAAATTTCATAGCAAACAGGCACTTCATTAATCACCTGCTTTTACCATTCTGCTCACTCCTGGAAAGGAATTTGGGGTCTTGATAATGGCGCTGTTGTCCAGGCATGTGCCTCGAAGACTGATGCACCTGTCTCGGCAGTGAAATAGCTTTGCAGAGAAATACGATCGCTGAAAACCCCGGGCTCTCCTGACAGCAGGACTCAGATAAGATAATCTCCCTGTGCCACAGGGTAGGGAACAATACTTGCATTATAGATTGGAGCCACGCTCAGACAAAGAGGTTATTCTTGTGTTTTCTTCCTTAATAAATGCATTTTGTTAAAAACAATTATGGCTTTTGGAAGCAGTTTGGTGCTTGGGCTGTGGAATGAGGCCGAGCCCTGGGGCGAGACAGAAGGGACAGGGCCTGGCACCAGCCACATGCTTGGCCCCACCGCTGCCCTGGGCAGGCTGGAGGACAGACGTGGCTCCTGGCAGGTCATGGAAGTGGTTCTGTGTGTGCCCAGCCCGGTGACCGAGTTGTCATTGTTGGGTTTGAGTGGGTGCAAAGCACATCGGGGCACAGTGGGGCAGCCCAGAGGGGCTTTTGTGGGCACTGTATCCTGGGTGAGCTGTGTCTGTGGCAGCAAGTACTGGTGTCCCTCCTGCCCTGGCACCCATGTGGGCTGCCAGTGTCTTAAGGGCTGGCACACATGGCCCTGCTCGTGCCTTTGGCATTGCATGGGGGCATTCCAACTTTCTGTTGGTGAAGAGCACATGGAGAATCAATGGCCAGATGCATGTTTTGGCCACCTCTGTCCCCCATTTTGGTGGTTTCTGCTCCAGCTGAGGTCAAGGGTAGCCTCTGAGGTTCAAACAGAAACTGGTAATTTTCCACCTGTGACACAATTGTCTGTCTGGGTGGAGAGGGGACTTGGGCACAAGCTGGAGCAGATGGGATCTCGTCCCTTCTGCCAGACCACAGCCAACATTCAGACCTTGTGGATCTGATGGATTCAGGAATGGCTTAAGCAGGACAGGAGCCAGTGCTGACACAGCACACTGCCGTGTGCAGGGGAGCCTCCATGGCTGCAGGGCTCCTCGGCAGATGCAGCCCCTTGCTCCTTCCAGCCACCCAGTGGGAGCTCTGTGGCACTGGCAGTGGCTCCTTGGGAGTGTGACAGGCGTGGGGGTCACCAGGTCATGGTGGCATGCCGGGACAGCCATCAGGACGTAGCACCCAGCCCTCCTCTGCCCTTCCTCCCCTTCCAGATGGACCCGGTGCAGAAGGCAGTGATCAGCCACACCTTCGGTGTGCCAGCCCCGCTCAAGAAGAAGCAGTTCATCTCCTGCAACATCTGCCACCTGCGCTTCAACTCTGCCGTAAGTGGGGCCACAGATGGGGCTGGGAGGGAGTGGGGGGCACAGGGCCAGCCCCCATCAGGGGCATCCCTGACAAGGGGTCAGTCCCATCCAGCAGAGCTGCTGGTGCCTGGTGTCTGGCAGCACGGGGGCTGTGGGCTACCGGAGCTGCTCTTGCCTCCCCAGGCTGCCTGCAGGGAAGCTGTACCAGCCTGGCTGTGCTGGATCTGCAGTGCCTGGGGCTGATGCTGCTCTGCCTAGCAAAAACTCCCTGGTTCTGGGCTCCCTGATTCCGCTCCACAGCCAAGCAGCTCAGAAAAAACATTGCTTCCTTTTTTGAAGGTGCTAGAGGTGCTGTTCCAGGAGAGTCACTGCCACTATGTGCTCCCAGTGTCCCCGCAAGCACCCCATGCCCCCGTTCCTACTCTGCTCATGTCCCTCCAGGTCCCCCTGGCTGGCCCAGACCCTCACAGCCCGTGGGTGTTCCAGCATGGAGACTGTGACCTACTTCAGCTGCACCCAGCCCTGTTCCAGCCCTGTTATCCAGGGGGAGTTTATTGTCTTTGCTAATGAGGCACCACGCTTGGACTGGCCCTTTGCTTTCCCACGTACAAGCCCCAGCCCCAGCCCCTGTTCCCAGCCCTTGGAAAGCCACAGGGGGAGGGAAGGGAAGGGATGGGATAGGATGCTTCCCCATGCCGAGCCCGGGAATCCTCAGCTGGCCCCCAGGAATGCTGTGCAAATTAATCTGTCCTACTCAGGGGTACAGTGTCTAATTCATACTGGGGTTCCTCTCCATAAATTGCCAAAACGGGGTTGTTTTGGGGGACAATGCAGCATTGTCCCTGTTGGGAGGACACCAGTGTTCGGGGGATTTTTTTATTTTTTTATTGGTGGCCATTTTTATCAGTTTGGTGCAGACATGAATCCATCAGAGTCACGCTTCATTATCCAGCGTTCACTGAGAGAGAGGAGCTGGAGATGTGAACCATGTGTTGGACACCCCATAGGATACACTGGGTGATGTGTCCTCCCCACCAAAGAACCTCTTTATTTCATTTTTACAGCAACAATTCATTGTACATTTCTGGAGGCATAAATTTTGCCTGAAAGCTGCTTTTAGGAGTGACTTGATGCATTTAATCAGAGCAGGGTCCTTATCTCGCCAAGCAAGCAATGTGGTGATGTCTTAGAGAGAGTGATACCTTGGCCTCAATATGTTGGTGTCAGAGCAGGCTGGGGAGGGGAGAGGAGGGAAATGGCTCTGTGCTACAGCCCACTGCCAAAACCCCTCTGTGCTACACCCCAGTGTTAAAACCCCTCTGTGCTACAGCCCAGTGCTAAAACCCCTCTGTGCTACACCCCACTGCCAAAACCCCTCTGTGCTACACCCCACTGCCAAAACCCCTTTGCAGTGGTCCTACCCTGGGGGTGGATGCTACCAGGTAAGGTGGCAGCACTAGAAACATGCCACATCCTGGGCCTGACGCCATCACCTGCCCTCCCCATGTCCATCTGTCTGTCTGGTGACAGCAGTGACGTGGCCATGCCGGTCTCTCCCCCCCAGAACCAGGCAGAAGCCCACTACAAGGGCCACAAGCACGCGCGGAGGCTGAAGGCAATCGAGGCCATGAAGAACAAGCAGAAAGTGGTGGGGGCTGCTGCAGGGACCCCTGGCCAGGACAGCACAGCCGACCTGGCCCCCAGCCCTGTGGGCAGTGGGGAGCTGGGCAGCACAGGTAGGAGGAGGGAGTGTGGGGCTGAGGAGGCTGTGATGGGTGTGGCAGAGGTGCCACTGGTTTATAAATGAGCTGTGGGGGAACAGAGGGTGTTTTCCCTGCGATTTGGTGTCTCTGGGTGGTGTTTTGAATGGGTGAGGGAGAGAAAGTGAGCCCTGTCTCACACATCCCCAGGGCTCTGCCACATGCAGGGACGGGGCTGGTGGGAGCCGTGGCACCAGAGCTGGCCCGGGGTGTTGTGCTGAGCCCAGCTTCCAGGCACTGCAGATAACAGCTGCAATAGGAGACACCTGGGGAAGAGCTGCCCTTGGCAGGGGTGGATGCATGCAGACATTGGCTGAGATGGTCTTGGGGAAGACGGGGGTGCTCCCTGAAATCCAGAAAATCTGTTCAGGCACAGAGAACTTTCTCTTTCTGCCCATTTCTTTCTTTTTTCCCCTTTTCCCCTTTCTCCCTTTCCTTCCCCTGCTGCCAGCTGATGCCAGTAGCCCACAGGAGTCGGAGGGTGAGGGCAGCAGCCTGGGGCTGGTGCCCAGCACTGAGGAATCACCTGTGGAGCTGCCAGGCAGTGTTGCCCCGCTGGGCTCCCCTCCAGCCTCTGAGCTGTCCGAGGGCACCTCAGATGCCACCAGTGTGGCCTCCTCGTCCGCCCA
Source organism: Hylia prasina (assembly GCA_013397195.1). NCBI lineage: Eukaryota > Metazoa > Chordata > Aves > Passeriformes > Sylviidae > Hylia > Hylia prasina. The sequence continues at coordinate 95,532 of VYXD01011666.1, read as the reverse complement.
GGCAGCTGAGGCACAGGCTGCAGAGTCGGGCAGCAGCATCAGCTCGGCCCCTGAGAGTGAGAAAGAGGGGAAAAAGAGCAAACAGCACCTGTATTGTCCCACCTGCAAAGTGACCGTCAACTCCCTGTCACAGCTGGAGGCTCACAACACTGGTAAGGGCATTATTGGGGGGACAGGGAACGGGCCCCCTTTCACTTCACTGGGGCTGTGAGCAAAGCCCAGCCATGCCCCACAACCAGGCAGCCTTGCACTGAAGTAGCAAGCATTAATGAGTGTTGCTGTAATTAAAATATGTTCATTAAAATGACCTACACAGATAGGGGCTTTACCTGTGCTGCAGCTTCTAGGGTGAATTTTCACAAGGTCAAACACTCTTACTGTTCATGTCTCAATTAAGGATATTTCCAGCTACTTTTAATCAAGTGATTGAAGTTACTTTATTTTCCATTTAGCTTGAAGCTGATAGCCAGGTTTCTTCCAAACCTGGAATAATACTTCCCAAAGGAGCTTGGTAGTTTGGGCTTGTGGCCCTGTGGAGAAGACCCTGGGGAATGCAATGAGCTGTGGAGCCCATAGCCCACAATGACTCCTGGGCTGTGTGGGGCAGCCCCTTGGGGTGGGCGGCAGCTGTGGGAGCTGCTGAGGGTCCCCCTGAAGCCTGGGGGTGGCCAGACCCACCCCCAGGGTGCTAGCAGGGGGTGGCAGCCATGGCACAGGGGTCCCCAGTGGGATCTGCAGGCCCTGTAGTTCCAGCTCCTGGCTCACCCCTTTCTCCAGAGGATGATTAAATTGGGCACCCCAACTTTAAATGGAAGGTCCTTTTCTGCCCCAGCTCAGCAAGTACTGGGAACCAATTCCTCCCATCCCACTGCCTGCTGGGGCAGCAGCAGCTGCCTTGTGCAGGGCTGGCTCAGGACACTGCTGTGGCTTAGCTGCAGACGTGTCCTTTTGCTTTTGTCAGCTCCAGTTACAAATTCAGGAGCTGATTTGGGGAAAAAGAACAAACAAACAAACATTTGCAGGCTGGCGCTGCTCCGTGGCTGTCACACAGCTCCTTGCTTCACGCCTTAAAAAATAGAATGAATTAGCAGGGGCTTAAATTACTTGCTCCCTGTGCACCCTCGCCATCCTGGCGCTGGCAGGGACAGGACGGAGCGCCCTGTCCCCAGGTGTGTGGGATCTTGGGTTCCTCCTTCCCCACCTGCTGTGACCCTGCTGAGCTATTCCTGGCTCCACGGCCGGCTCTGCTCTGACCTTGGGCATGGCTCAGATGCTGCAGCACGGCGGGCAATGCGCGCCCGACTCCGCAGACTGTGCTAATGCCCGAGGACAGGCGACAGGCTCCAGTGCATGCTCAAAATAGCAGCTTCTCCAAAGCTGGCACATGGAAGGGGGGTCTCTGGGAAGATGAGCATCTCTGCTCTGCCCGCGACGTGCAGTTTGGCAGGGTTTGGGAATGGGCTGCACAGCACTGGTGAAAGTCTGAGCTCCCAGGCAGCTCCCTGTCCCCTCTGCCTGCAAGTGCTGCTGGGCACAGGTTAGTGGGGCTCCCCCAGTGCTGTTGGAGGGCACTGTTCCTGCTGCCATGGTACTGGCACGGGGCTGGGCTGGGTTTGCTGAGTGTCCCCTCTCACCAGGCGCCAAGCACAAGTCAATGCTGGAAGGTCACGGCACCCAACTGCGGCGAGGCCGGGGCAAGCTGCTCTCCCGGGCAGGGCACAAGTCCAAGCGGATCGGGAACAAGGGCAGCATCAACATCCAGAACAAGGCGTTTCACTGCCAAGTGTGTGAGATCTACGTGAACTCTGAGACCCAGCTCAAGCAGGTGACAATGCCCTGGGAGTACGCAGGCACTGGGTGTGGGTGTGCAGGGACTCAGGGTGTGGGTACCTGAAGGGTGATGGGCATCCCCACAGACATGAGCTGCACAGTACCCCAGCTATCCTGGCTCCCAGTGATCCATCTGTTTTCCTCTCCAGCACATGAGCAGCCGGAGGCACAAAGACAGGCTGGCAGGGAAGCCACCCAAGCCCAAGTACAGCCCCTACAACAAGCTACAGAAGAATGCTGCCCTCGCAGTGAGTATTCTCAAGGTACCTGTCTCCCTGCACAGCACTTGCTCGATTTGCTTGCAAAGCCTCGCTCGCCATCAGCTGCCCTTTCAGTGAGTTATGGGATCTGCTTCTCTTAAACCTTTGTTTCCATCACCACAGCTCAGCTTCTCCCCTCAGGGAGGGTGAGCTTTGGTGGTAGGTTTTGAGTCTATTCCTGGGAAGGCCAGCATGGGGATAACTTGGGAGTGCTTTGGCAGCAGCATTGACAATGACAGCAACTTGTGATTCCTCCACCTGTTCTGCAATCTCACGGTGTCTCCTCCTCCCTCTCTACAGTCCAAGCTGGCTTTGCAGAAGCACCTCACCAAAACCCTGGCAACCCGTTTCCTGCCGAGCCCGCTCACCGCCGCTGCTGTCTGCGCCATGCCTGGACCCCTTGCCTTGCGACCAGCAGCTGCCACCACCCTCTTCCAAGCCCCGATCCTCGGACCAGCCCTTTTCCGAACGCCGCCGGCCCACGTCCGTCCCACGCCGGGTCCCATCGTCTTCGCACCCTACTAGAGCCGCTGGCCCACCGAGGGTCTGTCCACTGCGGCTGGGCTGGGCTGGGCTGCAGGGGCTGCGTGCTGGGGGCAGCGCTCCTGGTGCCTCCTCTCCTGGCTGGTGGGAAAACGTAGTCGTAGACATCAACCCCGGCTTCTCCTTTGCTTGGAGAGGGCTCCCACTGGAGAGAGGTGCCCCGACAGAGCCTGGCCAGCCCTGCTGCACATCCCCACCACTCCCCCAGCCTGTGCTGGCCCTGTGCTCAGCAGATGAACCCAGGCAGTGCATGGAAGAGGACAGCGTCCAAATCAGCAGGACCGTCTCATGGCCAGAACCTGCCTGTCCTTGGCCTGCTGGCTGCTTCTTCATTGCCCTCCCAGTTACCAGACTAGAAGGAGAGGAGCTGGCTCGTCCCTGGGAGAAGGAGCATCCCTCTGGTCCCTGCCAGCCCAGTGGGAAGGGAACTGCGAGGGGAATCTCAGCCCAGCTCCTACTGGGAGAAACAGCCCCAGCACAACTGGGAAACTGGCAGTTTCTCTCTCAGCCTGGGCTGACTGTGCCCTTGCCAGCCCTGCACCTGCCTGTGCTGGCAGGGGGTTTCTGTGCCACCCACCAGCCCCCCATCCCTACAATTCCCAATGTCCCACCAGCCAAAGAGCCCCCGCAGTGGCGGGCAGCGGCCACACCGACCGTATCTTCACTCCGAGAGCAATAGCTGACCCCAGGGCCGGCACCTCCTCCCTCCAAAGCACACGGGCCCTGCCCTGGCCCCAGAAGCACGATGGGCACGTGGTCGAGCTGGGCCCCACTCATGCCCAGCAAGGCCAGGAGCACCAGGCTGTCTGGTGCTGGCTCCCCGAGGAGGTGACCCTGTGCTTGGCACCTGTCCTTGTCTCTGTCCCACCGCGGGGACAGCCCTGCCCCTACCTCCCGGGAGATGCTGTGAGGCTGAGTGAATGTCCCTAAAGCACTTTCAGTTCTCCAGTGAAAGGCAACGCTGCTGCTCACCTGCTGTGCCCGGCCCTCCAATCCCATCCCAATTAGGAGCTTCCCGGAAGTTACTGATGATTCCTGAAAACAAAGGTGTCCTCAGCAGCCTGGACAATCAGGTGGCAGGTGCACCCATAGCCTGGGGAATGCTGGGCTCTGGAGGGACCTCGAGGCCATAGCTCTGTGTTGCACTGTGCACAGCCCAACCATGACCTGTCTGGGACTGTCACCATGGCGCTCTGAGTGCCCAGCATGCTGCTGTACATAGAGAGAGTTGCATCCCAAATGGACCTTTCGCTGGAGGAACACCCCACCCCGATCTATGCAATCCAGGGGAGCAGCTCACCTGCTGCATTGGCCGCCGGCGATTCCCTTTGGTGCTGATGCAGCTGGAGCAGTGGTGGGAGCAAAAGAACCAACATGACACTGAGCTCTGTCCTGTCCCCAGCCCAGGATGCTGGTTCAGACCTCTGCTGTGACTCCCATTCCCTCCCAGCCCTCGGGAAGAGGCAGGTTGGTGTGTGCACCTGGGAATCCACACGCACAAGCACACATATCTGACGTCTTGGCCATAAGCAGCGCCTCGATTTCAGAAGGATTTTGCCCAGTGTGCTCTGCTGATGCTCAGGATGGGTCCTGGCATGGGGAGGTGAACAGGAAGTGGCCAATGGGTGACTCAGATGGCTGAAACATATCTGCTTCCCAGGGCTGGAGCCTCGGCAAGGGCAGGAAAGCTGCAGGAGGGAGCTCACACCTGCAGGATCTGTGGGCAGCACCAGCTGTGGAGCCACCACTGCGCTCCTGCCACAGAGACAGGAGAGTCAGGAAGCCCCTGGGTATGAATTCACCTGCTCAGGGCATCCCTTTGCCAGGGAACGAGGAAAGTGGAGAGAGGGCACCAGGAGAAGACTGAGCAGCTGTGCATGGAGACAATGGAAAGGTCTTGCAGAAGTGGTGGGATATGTGGCTTGGAGCGCAGCTGAGGGAAGGAAGGCTCCCAGCAGAAACGGCTTTGTCGGGGATATGGAGATGGTCCCACAGCCCAGAAGACACGTAGGGACCCCACATCCCAGGGGACAGGAGCCTGTGCTGGTGGGGCCCCAGGGGACAGGAGGGACGCTGTCCCCACTCCCCAGTGCCAAGCAGCCCATGCCCGGCGTGTCTCCAGCCACCCCTGCCCGTCTCACTGTGCCCTTCCCAGGCCCTTGGGGTCACCCCCAGTCCAGCTGCCGCAGCAGGGCCATGGGTCCCCTCCTGTGCCATGAGCCCCTGGTGCCGTGCCCAGCCCCTCAGAAGCACGGGGAGCCAGGAGCAGCTGGGCTCCAGCTTGCAGAGACACGTGGCACCAGTGGGCCAGCTCCCCTCCATTGTTCCAAAAAGCCTGTGCTGGAGCCATGGCTGCTCCTTGCCCCTCACCAGTGGAGTCCTGACGCACTCCTGTTCTTGGCACTTTAACCCTGTGAAAGCCATTCCTTCTAGTAACAATAATACTGCAACAAGCTGAGTAAGAAACCCCGTTGTGGCATCCCCCCAAATCCCCTCCTGCTCTCCAAAGCATTTACTGCCTTTGACTTAGCACATGCTGTACTAGGAGTAGGGATAGTCCATAGCGCTCGGTAACGTGTGCCCCTCTGTAAATAACCTTGGAGTGATGTGAAGTTTGATTCAAAAAACCAGAAAAAAAAAAAACCAAACCCAAAATGGAATATCCAGACTCTAGGGACTTGGCCAGTACCCTGCTGTAATGTTCATTGTATATTTTTTTGATGTACTATAACTGTTGGGGGAAAAAAAAAGGAAAATATTTTGATAACTGAATCTCATCGCTTTATTGTGTTACTCAGTAAATAAAAGGAACAAGTATAAACACACTCAGGCTTCTCATCAGTTCTTTTCCTACATCCAAACTACCTGAAGGGAACAAGTGTTGCTGGGTAGGACTGGGACACCTGTGCCTTGTCTTATGGTGATTCTGAGAGGAGGCAGCATTGTGACAGGTGGGCAGTGAGAGCTACCATAGCCCAAAGCATCTGGGGTGTGCAGGGTACGTACAGTCCCAGCTCCTCCAAGGACCTAAGTATGCAGGTGAAGCACAACCCCATCTCCTCCAACATCATGGCCGAGTCTGCACTCAGGAAGAGGAGTGCTGGAATGGTGGATTTGGGCACCCTGCCCTCGGGAACAGCACCTGCCCTGCTCTAGGCATTCCCTGGGGCAGCATGCCTGGATATTCCAGTGCATAAAGGAGCCGTGGACACTGCCACAGTAAGGGACAACCTGCCAGGGAGCAGCACAGAGCCAGCTGGGGCAAGGCAAGGAGAGCAGCTTGGCTGGAGGCAGGGCCAGCAAACAGGCTCTGCCCACATGTTATCAGGAAATAGAAAAAGAGGGAGTTGTTCCCTCCAGCTGTGGAGCTGATCCCCACGTTCCAGCCAGCCTGTGCTGTGCCTCTGTTCTACTCCCCCAGCCTGCACCTGAGAGCAGAGGGGGTCACTGAGTGAATCCTGACCTTCCTGTAGCACCTCTGACAGCAGCAGGGGCTGCGCAGGGAGAAGAGTGGTTCCTGTCCCACTGCCTCTCTCATTCACCAGGACTACCCCTAGCCCTGGGATGACTGTTCCTCCTGCCACCTGCTTCCCACAGGCTCCGTGACATCAGACAGGACTCAGCAGGAGGTGTGTGTGAGGGAAGCAGGAAGGTGAGGAAGAGGAGGTGGCAGTGGAAGGGAAGGGGAAGCAGGCTCAGCCATCCATGGATCCGCTGCCCTTGTTCTTGCGGCTCAGGGGAAACGCAGACTTGCTCTGTGGCTGTGTCATCTTGCTGGCCAGGTAGATGAAGGGCTCGATCAGCGTGCGCCGGTCAGCCACAGACACCTCCCACAGCTTCACCTTCTCACCCTTGGCCCAGTGCTGGGCTGCATCATGGTCCACCCGGCGCTGATCCTGCAGGTCACACTTGTTGCCCAAAACCACAATGGTGACCTGTTCCAAAAGGGTGAGAAGGGCCCCTGACGACCAACCACGGAGCTGCAGGGCTGGCTGGCTGTGCCATGGAGACCCTCAGTGGTGGGCCCGGCCCTGCCACTGATTCCCCGTCCATGTCATGGCCTTTTAAAACCCAACCATCTCAGTGTTCCCTTCCCATCCTGCTGGGGTCTGTGTGTCCCAAACCAGCCCCAAAGTGGAAGGAGCTTTTGAGCACCTGTATGCTCAGAGAGCACCCCAGGAGACAGCCTGTTACTGCTGGGAGTCTCACAGATCAGGGACCCATCAGTACCTTGTGACAGGCTGGAAAAAACAAAGGTGGGAACCTGCCTCAGCGGCGCAGATCCCACTCCGCAGCCCCTCCTCCCAGGGAACTCACCTCCTTCTTGTCCTTGCACTTGTCTATCTCCTTCTTGAGCAGTTCCACACGCTTGAAGGACTCTTTGCTGTCGGTGCTGTAGACCAACACGTAGCCGTCGGTGCAGGAGAAGCAGTGCTTGGGCAGCTCCAGCCCGTCCCGCAGCCCCCGCGTGTCGTAGAAGCGCACCTGCTCCCGCACGCCCCGGTCTGTCTCGATGGAGCCCACGTAAATGTCCTCCTGGGTCTCGATCATCTCCGAGCCTGACGGGGTGGGCAGGGGACACGTGGGAACCCTGGCATAGCCCAGGGAGCTGTGCCCTCCCCCCTACCGCCGGTGTGTTTGGGGGTGACCCGGGCCAGCCCTGTCCAGGGCCAGCCCTGTCCAGGGCCAGCACTGTCCCGGGCCGGACCTGCCCGCTACACCCGGGGCCGCCCCGTTCCGGGGGAGCCGCGGAGCGGCCTCTGCCCGGCGCCGCACTCACCGACCACATGGTTCCCGTACAGCAGCTGCTCCAGGATGGAGGTTTTCCCGACCGAGGCCTGCCCGCACACCACCACCTTACAGCTCTTGCCCATCCCGCCTCACCGGGGCGGTGGCGGCCGAACCTCAACGGCGGCGGCGGGAGGGACGCGGCGGCACCACAGCGCCCTCCCGTGGGCGGGCGGACTGCGGACCAGGCGCTGCTCTGCGGCGGGAGGGGCGTGGTCTGGATAATCCCCGCCCAGCAC
>VYXD01011666.1:60092-87601 GCA_013397195.1 Hylia prasina | reverse complement strand
CCTCTGTGTGCACCGGGATTGAAACATCCACCCGTTACCGGGGTGTCCCAGAAATACAGTTCACACCCTGTGTCCCGAGGCCACACACCCTCAGTGGTGTCAGGGGAGCGCGTCCTCCCCCTCGCTGGGGAGGGAAGGATTAAACTCGTGGGAAGAGGAGGCTCCAAACTCCTGAACCCTTTGCTGCTTCGTCACCCCATTCCCCCGGTTCCTCGTCCATTTGAAACCTGCTCACAGTGAGTCTCACTCCGTCCTGCCTTGTTTTGGATAACGGGAAAAACGCCTTGGGAAGAGCCCTGCTCTGGGAATGCTCCCTCATCCAAGAGCTCCTGGTTTGTCTGTGCCGTGTTCTGGTGTGCCATGGCGGGGGGAGCCAGTGTCACCTGAGGCAGAGGGAGGTGGGATCCCCATCTTTCCCGCATGTTTTCCCCCCTGGAACGAGCGAGCTGGAATGCTGTGGGCAGAGAGGTGGGAGGTCCCTGTCTAGGAAACTCCACTGGTTTTAGTGGCAGGTGCTGGGTTCATCTCCCAGGGAGATGGAAGGAAAGAGCTGTTCCTGTAGAAGCTGAGGCATTTGCTCTGGAAGATGATTCAGTGGAATGAAGAAGAGGAAACAAAATCAAAAGTGGCCTCTGAGGAATGGTGGTTTCAGATTCCCATTGATGCTCAAGGGATTCTATGGAATTGAGGCCTGAAGAACAGCTCCCTGGGGAGGTCCTGCTGAGCAGGAAAGGAGGAGCTGCTGAAGAGGCACTTGGGGCTCACAGAGCACCGGGATCACCCAGCCTGTGAGGCTGGGACAGGCCTGTGTGGGCACATCACTCCTGCCCTGTGGGCAAGAGAAATGTGGTGTTTGAAATGGTAAAAATTGGCTGAAGGCACAGGTGCCTTCAGCCTTCCTGAGGCCCTGCACTGATTTCATTATGTGCCTTCACAATGTTTCCTTTTCCTGTTCTTTTGGGAATGTTGCACCTTTCTGTTGCTAAAATGGGTCTGCATGGGTAGGAGCTGATTCCTTGGCATTGCTCTGGAGGAGCCAGCCCTGCACACCCCGATTTCTTTGCAGTTTCTGTGCATTAACCTCTTCCCTACCCCAGCCCTTCCTGTTTCACTGCGGTAGCTCAGTTGCTCTTGTGGAAATCAGAGCAAAAAGTGCTGTATTGGGGAGTGGAGCTGAAGCCTCAGAAGGTGTCAGGTGTTTGTGAAACATCCCAGGCCAGGTAAGAGCTAGGTGAGCTCTGCCTGGGACACTCTGATTTGGTGCAGCCTTTGGGATGTATCTGTGCTCACTTCCATAAAAACCAGCAAAAATAAGGGAAAACCTTTTCAGAATCCTTATGACAAGTCAGCAAGGAGGGTTCCATGTTATGTTGTTTCCATTTAGGGATTACAGTATGGCAGAATGTGGATACTTTGCTCAAGGACTCACCTTTGTCCAAATGCACGATTCTGTTCTCTATGCCTTAATAAAACTGGAAAGTTAGAAAACGAGCAAAAGGGGAGATCTGCATTTCAGAATGGCTGTAGCTAATGCCCTGAAGCAGCTGCAGACATGCCAGAGGGCTCCCAGGGTATCCAGGGCGCAGGAATGGAGTGTGGTCACAGGATAATTATTGTCTGCTGCTCTGCTGCCTCATGGTTTGTTGGGGTCCTGGAAGAAAGTGTTGATGTAATTGTGTTAATTTTATCCATTGGTGTACCAGTGCAGAGCAGCTGATGAGCAGGACTGAGCCACCCCTAAAAACCCACTTGTTTCTTCATTAATTTTAAAGGTTTCTCACCCATAGAAACAGTTTTTCCCTGTTCCCAGCTGCTGTGTGAGCTTGGGCCCCTGGAGCTTTGCCAGGGAGAATTTCCTTGTCATCTTCCTGGCACCTCTGGGTTCTGGCTCCCATGCATGCTCCAGGCGTTTCTCCTCCTTCTTCAGCACTGGAGCATATGGAACTCTCTTAAAAAGAAATACCTCCAGCTGTTGGGAAAATATTGTTAGGAGCCACTGCTGCAGGTTTGGGATGTGTTGGTGGCTCTGTGGGGCATCGACCTTTCCCACAGTGAAGTGCTGAGCACAGAGTGACCCACACAGAGTCCTGGAGGTTCCGGGCCTGGCCAGGCTGTGGGTCACTGGTCAGGTCTGCAGGTGTTACTCGGAGGTTGTCAGGTATTACTGAGCACCAAGAGGTTTCTCCAGTGCATGAAATGAGGTGCATCTCAGCGAGGCTCTTCCAGAATAGATGTTGTTTCTCGCCAGCTTTCAGGGCAGCACTGGCAGGAGGGGGTGAGTCAGCTGAGGGGCACCAGGTCATTCTGGGATAACCTGGAGAAGGCTCTTCTCTTCCTGTTCTGCCTGTAAATGGGCACTTAGGTTACCCAGATGATAAACCAGCCCATTTTACTCATCTGAAATTATTTTATGATCTTATGATCATACCAGAAGCAGCAGAAGGTACTCATGTAGTTGTTTGCCTTTCCATACATCTGCAGAGTATTTGAATGTCTAACATATTGCTTTATCCAGTAGGAAAAGGTAATCCATACCTACAGTTTCAGCCTATTTCCTTAACATGAAATGGACTTTTTTGAGGTGAATCATAATGTAGATGCAGTTGTTTTCCCATGGAATTCTTAAGCTGGCTGGCTTCCTTCATTCAAAAGAAGTTGCTTTCTTCAAAAAAAGCAGTCTCAGGCTGATTCTAGACCCTTCCATGGGTTTTCACAAAAGTTACGCCATGGCCCTGCCAGGCGTGATGGGGCCATTGCTGGGAATTAGGTTAATTCCGAGCTCCGGGAATTACATAACGGCACAATTAAAGCTGGGGCTCTGCTGCTGTTCTTACTCGTGGCTGCAGGGAAGGTTTGGGTCAGTTCTTGGATTTCTTGTGGCATATTTCGGTTCTTCTGACTCTTTTGGTCTTCTGAGCTTGTCCCCGGGTATGAGGAATGTTCTGAGGGTTTGAGCACCTTCTGGGTTCAGGTTCAGCTCTGCTCTTGGAGAGGCTCGAGGCAGCCCTTTGTTACGTTTCCATGGGTGAGTCCTTCACCCTTCCGTGTAGATGTTTGCGTGTCCAGACTTGGATTCCCCGGGCTGAGGGCAGCCTTGAGTCTCTGCCAGTGTCTGTGCTGCCCGTGGAGCAAACCCGCCAGGAGCGCGTTGGGGGGAGCTGATGTGCCAGGAAACAGCTCCACTGTGCCCTCGGTGGGTCAGCACTGCCCAGCCAGGGCACAACAGGGCGTTACACAGAGCGTGTGTGCCCACTGCTCTGCTCTCAGTGGGTCAGCACTGCCAGCCAGGGCACAACAGGGCGTTACACAGAGCGTGTGTGCCCACTGCTCTGCTCTCAGTGGGTCAGCACTGCCAGCCAGGGCACAACAGGGCGTTACACAGAGCGTGTGTGCCCACTGCTCTGCTCTCAGTGGGTCAGCACTGCCAGCCAGGGCACAACAGGGCGTTACACAGAGCGTGTGTGCCCACTGCTCTGCTCTCAGTGGGTCAGCACTGCCAGCCAGGGCACAACAGGGCGTTACACAGAGCGTGTGTGCCCACTGCTCTGCTCTCAGTGGGTCAGCACTGCCAGCCAGGGCACAACAGGGCGTTACACAGAGCGTGTGTGCCCACTGCTCTGCTCTCAGTGGGTCAGCACTGCCAGCCAGGGCACAACAGGGCGTTACACAGAGCGTGTGTGCCCACTGCTCTGCTCTCAGTGGGTCAGCACTGCCAGCCAGGGCACAACAGGGCGTTACACAGAGCGTGTGTGCCCACTGCTCTGCTCTCAGTGGGTCAGCACTGCCAGCCAGGGCACAACAGGGCGTTACACAGAGCGTGTGTGCCCACTGCTCTGCTCTCAGTGGGTCAGCACTGCCAGCCAGGGCACAACAGGGCGTTACACAGAGCGTGTGTGCCCACTGCTCTGCTCTCAGTGGGTCAGCACTGCCAGCCAGGGCACAACAGGGTGTTCCACACAGTGTGTGTGCCCCCTGCTCCACTGTGCCCTCGGTGGGTTAGCACCGGCCAGCCAGGGCACAGCAGGGTGTTACACAGAGCGTGTGTGCCCACTGCTCTGCTCTGCCCTCGGTGGGTCAGCACTGCCCAGCCAGGGCACAGCAGGGAGTTACACACAGTGTGTGTGCCCACTGCTCCACTGTGCCCTCAGTGGGTCAGCACTGCCCAGCCAGGGCACAACAGAGTGTTACACAGAGCGTGTGCCCACTGCCCTGGGGGGCCTGTCCCAGTGCCCAGACACCCTGTGTGGGAGGCACCTTTTCCTAATGTCCAACCTAACCCTCCCTCACCTAGCTCCAGCCATTCCCTGAGGTCACTGGTCACCAGAGAAGAGCTCAGTGCTTGCCTCTGTGCAGTTCCTCATCAGGAAGTTGTAAATACATATTCCTTTATGCCTAAATCCTCACTCAGTCTCAAACCTCACCTCAGGACACATCTCTAAAGTGCACCCTGTGTATCTTTCTGGCATATGGAGTGTTTTGTTTCTCTTCCAAGTCCTGAAAGAAGGGAGGGGAGAGTATTGTATGTCCAGGGGCAAACATGATGGCTAATTTTAAGCTCTAGACATCTGCCTGCTGTAAACTGAATTGAGATCACCCAACTTATTTTACCCCAGCGGCTGAGTCACATCTGACAGCTGAGAATCTGGGTGGGATTTCACCCCCAAAAATGCCTCATAAAGGCACCATATCCTATTAAAGAAAAAGCCGCTGCAAGACCTGCACAAAATAGGCAGGTGTGTTGCTTTTGCCAGAGCATAACAGGAAAGAGTGCTTGGTCAGAACAGGATTTTGGAGCCTTCCTTAAATCCTGGCTATTTTAGGGTTTTGCCACCATTTCATAACGGAGGCAGGCAGTGAAGTGGGAGTGAGGGTCAGGAGAGCTGGGAGATAGAGACTCTGCCAACTGCTTAGGTGTTGGATTTCTTTCTGGTGGTATTGCCTTGGCACGTATCTCCCCAGGGGTTGTGCCAGCACACCGGACCAAGTGCTGCTGGGTTACAGATCCCTAAGGGCTCCCATGACAGAAAATCAGGTGTCTGCTGGAGTCTCATTGGGAGCTGGAGTGGGAGGTGGAAGCCATGATCGGCACTCGAGCGGGGGCAGCGTGTGGAAGCTCTGAGGAGGAGGCAGGAGTTGTTAGGCAAGTGTGGGATTGTGTCACTGTGTGCAGGATGGCTTCTCCAAGAGCTGCTGTGCTGGGAACAAGCAGGGGCTGAGCTTTCACAGGGCACGGGGAGGAGAAGGAGCCTTGTGCTGGTTCTTCTCTCCCCAGGCAGGCAGCGAGCTCCATCCTCAGAGCTTGAGTGTGCGAGGGAGTGTCAGTGCGTGCAGCTGCTGCTTGTCTTCCTTGGTCTCCAAGCTGTGCCAGAAGAGGTTCAGGTTGGATGTCAGGTGGAATTTCTTTGCAGAAGGAGTTGTCAGGCATTGCCCAGGGAGCAGCTGGAGTCCCCGTCCTGGAGATGTTCAAGGAATGACCAGACATGACATTCAGTGCTCAAGATGGTGATCAGTCACAGGTTGAGCTCAAAGATCTTGGAGGTCTTTTCCTACCCTAATGATTCTGTGGTGTCAGGTTCTCTGGGGCGACCTGGACCAAAGTACTTCAAGTATTAGAGATGCTGAGAAATACCATAAAAGAGAAAAAAATAACTGCCTCGCTCACAAGGAGGGTCACTCCCACCAGCCCCTCCTGTGCCTGTGGCGCATGTGAGTGATGAAAGACAAGCTTCTTACCCAGCTCCTTGGTGCAGCTCTTCTCCGTTTCTGTGTCCAGCATGGAGCAGCCCCGTGAAGACACCGACCCTGTCACAAAGACACCCATTCAGCTGGGGGTGTATTTTTAGCAAAGCACGATTCTTCTTCAGTGTCAAAAGTAGCAAGTGGGGAGCGCAGGCCCCAGCAGTGCTGGAGGCAGAATGAGCTCATTCAGGCCGCAGCATCTGTTGGGGTGAAACAATCCCCAGTGAGATCAGGGGCTGCAGTTCTCCTCGTTGGAGCCAGAGCCGTGGTAAACAAGGGCTGTGTGGTCTGTATGTCATCAGGGCACAACAGGGCAGAGCTGCTTCTGTCCTGGAGCTGGAGCTCGAGCCCAGCCTGACAGCTCCAGCAGGTCCTTTGCCTTCGTGCTGTGGAGGTGATTTGCTTTCACAATTTTCATCAATAAGCCTTAGGCCATGTAAGCAGCAGAAATACCTGTGCTCTCTTTTCTGCCGCTGTCACCCGAGGCAGTGTGACTTGTTGATACATTGATCTGTATTAAAATCCTTAAAAGGAGAATAGACCAATAAAAAAGTAGAAAACAGTAATCCTTGTGTGGGGGTGTTTCTCTGGCATCTCAAAGTGCCAGTGCTTTCTGAAAATTGGTTTTGCCAGGGTTATGTTTTCTTCCTCCCATTTTCCCAGCTCTTCCCAGCAGTTTGTGGCAGATGGGATGCTCTGGCAGGCAGCCTTTAGCTGTGTCTATTAGATGGTAATTCCTCATGACAGGACAGGTAAAATAGCTAAAAGATTTGTGACTCAGCCCACTGTTGTGCTGGACAGGTTGTGGTGGTGGCTCAGGTGAGTTCTGCCATTAAGACTGTTCACCATTTCTTTAGAGTGTACAACAGAGACCTGAGGGAAGGACCTTTCATAGGATCTGTGATTTTCTATTCTATTTGTGATTACAGAAACAAGAGAACAGTGAAACTCTTTACTGCCCAGGTTCCAAAAGTGCAGAAGTGCTGAGTAGTTTTTCCACTGTATTTAGATATTTGATCTGTAATATTCAAAAAAGGTGGTTGTGTTTGGAAACATTTTAATCATGCAAAGTTTGCATCCTGGTGCTTGTGATAAGGATCAATCCCACAGGCATATCCTTGTTGCACATCATTGTAGCTGGGAGGGTGCAGAGCTCATGGGACTCTGGTGGTTACTTGCTCCTGAGGAAAAGCCAGGCTGGAGCACCTGCCTCGGGTGTGATGCTGGGAGGGCTGTGGCAGAGGAGGGATGGCAGTTTCCCATCTCCAGTGGGCGAGTTCACAATTTTCTGGAGCAGGGGTGGGAGGAGCTGACCTGAGAGCCAGGACAAGGCCCTTGGGGGGCAGTGGATGTGTGCTACCCCTTGCTCTGTCACAGTTTTTACCCATCTCATCCCAGGGTTTAACTCTCACAGTGCCATGACTGGACTCAGCTGGCGTGTAGCTCACAGCAAAACTTAAAACTGAAAGTGAAGAGCACAATTCCCAGCTCCCAGTGTCCATTGTTCTGCCAGCTGGGAAATCTGTGATGGCTCAGTGAAAACAACCCCTGCATGAGGTGGTTGTGTGGGAACAGCCAATGGCAGCCTGAGCAAGGCTGAAAACATGGGAACTTGTTCCAACACAATTCCCTTTGTTCTCTCCCAGGTCAGCCTGCTGAGCAGTGCTCACATTTGCTGTTCCATCACTGTGATGTGCCCTCCCTCTTGCCCTGTGCAGGTGCAAGGCTGAAGGGAGGTCAGGGAAGAGAAGGGGCTTGGTTTCCCTCAGGGGAAGCTTTGCTTTCGAGAGTTTAAGGGAAGCTGCTTTAAACCATATGCTGTGTGTTTTTAAATGTCCCAAACTGTCTCTGCAAATGCTTGCTCTGGAGTGTGAGGACTATTTCTAGACCTGTTGCCAAGGCAGTGCCAGGCTTCTGTTGCAGGCTTGTACCATATTTCTCTTTGATTTAGCTGTCCTTTGAACATGGAAATTGTTCTTGGCTCTGGTTTGTAAGTATGTGGGACTCCTGAAAGAACCAGCACTGTCTCTTTTGTTCTGAGGTGCAGCACCTTGCAGGAGGGGGCTGTTGGATGAATTCCATACCAGGGAGTTCTGCTGGACTCTCTGAGGGGACTCAAAGGTGACTTTGGACTTCTATTGCATCCCTGTAAAATTTGGCCAGGAGATATCCCTGAGTATCCTGGGTAAAGTGCTGGAGTATCTGTGAGGCAGCAGGAAATGGAGTGTGCTGGGCAGTGTGTGCTGAGATCTCACAAGAACCAGCTTAAATTTGGAGCATTAAACAGTTATACTGAGGTTTTTGTGCATCAAATGCTCGTGATGGTCGCAATCTGTCTGGTGCTCAGTTCTTCTGAAAATGTGGTGTTTTGCTTCCTTTCAGAGAAGCAGAAGCATTCAAGGAGCAGGGAAATGCATACTATGCCAAGAAAGATTACAACGAAGCATTCAACTACTACACAAAAGCCATAGGTGAGAACAGCTGATAATACCAATCTTTGCTGAATACCATGTCTAAAATTGGAGCTGGTTGTTGATTTCAAACACACCAGTGGGGTTTCTGACAGCACATGCTGAATGAAAACCTCTTGCCTGCTTTAATTACCTTGGGAAATGTCAGCAGATCAATAATGCCAGTCGGGGCCAATGTTCTTAAGTGCCACAAGTTGTGCAGCTGCTGCATTACGCTGATAGTGAGTCTTGCATTGTCTCCAGATACATGTCCCAATAATGCCAGTTATTATGGGAACAGAGCTGCCACCCTCATGATGTTGGGGAGGTTCCGAGAAGCACTGGAGGATGCTCAGCAATCAGTCAGGTTGGACGACAGCTTTGTACGGGTACGTGGAGAACTTCAGGCACCTCCTTCAATCCCCTGTCTGCACCTGTTACAGCTCTTGCAGCTGCCTTTTACCTGTGTTCCCAGGGCCATCTCCGGGAAGGGAAGTGCCACCTTTCCCTAGGGAATGCCATGGCTGCCAGCCGCTGCTTTCAACGAGTTTTAGAACTGGATCATAAGAATACCCAGGCACAGCAGGAGGTAAGAGGATCTTCTGGTTTAACTGTCCCCAGCAGATGCTGAGGAGGCTGAGCTGGCCAAATGAGAAATGGAGAGAAGTATAAGGCAGCTGCCACTGCTGTATCTCTTTCACAGGGCACATTTTCCTGGACTTCCAGTTCAGTCACTTTAATTCAAACTGATTTTAATGCTGGGAAAAGTATTCATGTCATCTGCATTATTGGTCCATGGTCTGCAGCAGTTTTGGCTCTGACATTCAGGGATTGGCTGCTCAAATGCTGCTTGGTGGCATTTCAGAGCACAGGCTGTCCTGCAGCACTTGTGTGTTCTGTCTTTCAGCTGAAGAATGCCACGACTGTGCTTGAGTATGAAAAAATAGCTGAAGTGGATTTTGAGAAACGGGATTTCAGGAAGGTGAGATTAACTTGTTTGGTCTGGTCTTGTATAAGAACTGGTGTGTTCAGCATGGCCCAGGCAGGTGTGTGGCTGGTTTCCTTGCTGGGTGTTTGGGAGGTGCTGTGCCTCATCTTTTGGAGCAGGGATGGCTGGTGAATTGTGTAAGTTCTGAAAGTGGCAGAGCTCGTGCTCCCTGAGCACTGACCCAGTGACAAGTGAGGAGGTGACTGGCACAGGCCAACCCTCTGTCACTGTTTGCTTTGCAGGGTGAGTGGAGTCATGATGGAGCTGTTTGAGACAGATTTTGTCAGCAGCAGCATTTGATCACACTTTGCTCCTGAAATGCATATCCAGGATTCTTCTTTCTCAACTCTTTGAAAGAAAAAAAAAAAAAAAAGGCAGGCTATGTGCCAGCCAGAGGGTCGTACAAGGAGGAATGCAGATCTGCATGGGGCATTCTCCTTACAGCTTCCAAATCTTTCTTCCCAAGGATTGTAACAGGATGCAGCTGGTACTGACCTGATAGAACAAGAAATGACAGCATGAAATCTGAAAGGCACCAGGCACTTCTCATGCAACTGTTTCTGTGCAGTGGATGCATGTAAGGCTCAGATTTATCCCAGAAAGGAGCTTGTTTGGTACATTGAGCTCATTGTTCAGGTCACTCTTAGGCTAAGCTCAAGGTTTTGGAAGGGTAAATCCCAGCTTTATATCACCTGTTTTTGAGGAGTAAATGGGATGTGTGATCAATCTGAATTTCCGGTGTGGGAATTGCTCTGCCTGTATTGCATGTTCTGGGCATCTGCATCTGTCCCTCACTTCCCCAGTCCCACTTCATGGGGAGGCTAACATGAACCGTGATCTTTGTTTCTGGAGAGCTGCTCCTGCCTCACCCAGGAGCCCTTGGCTCTGGAGCACAGTGCTTCCCACAGCAGGACCCTGTGATGTCACGGGCTGAGGAGCAGATGAACCTTGGGAACAATGCCCCGTTCTTGCACAGATGTCCCCACCAGAGTGCAGGGATGGAAAAGACCCATTAGCTCACCCTGCCCATGGCTGTCAGGCCAGTGCAAGACCAGCCCTTGCACTGTACTTTTTTGTGTTTTGTCCAGTCCAAACTGTCTCAATCTATTGAATTTCTGTCCCTCCCACATGTCTTTATACTGCAGGAAACAGGGGCAGGATTGTCCTTCTTGGTCTTTTCTTTAAGGCTTACAGTTTAGAGGAGTTAAAGGGATGGACCTCCTACAGGTGTCCCTTGAGTCTTGTGTAGTGCTGTGTCACAGTAACGCAGCAGATGCCTCAGACCTTGGCACACAAGGCCCTTTGAAAGGCACAACCTGCATATGAGGAAAATTTTCCAATGAAATGTGTCTCCAGCAGCAGTGGAGGTGGGTGTCTGCACGCTCGCCTTCCTGGTCACACACAAGTCTCAGGTGTGAGACAGCTGTTCAGACCAGGCCCTTGGCTCTTTGCTGTGCCCACGGCTGTGGTTTCTCCCACCCCAGGTTGTGTTTTGCATGGATCGTGCTTTGGAGTTTGCTCCCGCGTGTCACCGGTTCAAAATCCTCAAGGCCGAGTGTTTGGCGCTGCTGGGCCGGTACCCCGAGGCACAGTCTGTGGCCAGGTGAGTGTCCGAGGGCTGGGGAACACCTGCTGGGGTGTCCTGGCTGCTGCCTGTGCTCCATGCCTGGAATAAGTGAGGGGTTATAAAATACAAATATTCCTTAGTGCATGTTGTGATGGGAAGGGAGTGTGTGAATTTATCCCCAGAATGATGATCTTGGAAGAGACCTTCAAGATCATCGAGTCCAACCCATGCCCTAACACCTCACTAAACCATGGCACTGAGTGCCGCATTCAGTCTCTTTTTTAAACACATCCAGGGATGGTGACTCCACCACCTCCCCCCCAGGCAGGCCATTCCATTACGTTATTACTCTTTCCATGAAAAACTTCTTCCTAATATCCAACCTGTATTTTCCTTGATGCAGCTTGAGACTGTCTCCTCTCATTCTGTCAGTTGCTCCCTGGAGAAAAAGACCAACCCCCACTGACTACAGGCACCTCTCAGGGAGCTGTAGAGAGTGATAAGGTCACCCCTGAGTCTCCTTTTCTCCATGTTAAACACCCCTCAGCCATTCCTCACGGGGCTTGTGTTCCAAACCCCTCACCAGCCTTGCTGCATCCTCTGGATGCGCTGAAGTGTCTCAATGTCCTTCCCAAACTGAGGGACCAGAGCTGGGCACAGCACTTAATGTCCTTCCTGAACTGAGGGGCCAGAGCTGGGCACAGCACTCAATGTCCTTCCCAAACTGAGGGGCCAGAACTGGACACAGCACTCAATGTCCTTCCCAAACTGAGGGGCCAGAACTGGACACAGCACTTAATGTCCTTCCCAAACTGAGGGGCCAGAACTGGACACAGCACTCCAGGTGCGGTCTGGGTGTTCCTGGGAAGCTGCATCCACACCCCATTCACAACCAGCCATCCTGCTTGAGGAGCCTTCTGTCCTTCTGGCTTATCTGTGCTGCAGACTTGTTAAAATAACTGAGTACCTCAGTGGAGAAAGGTGCTTGTGGAGGTCAGAAGGCACAGGGAAGACTTCCTTTGTTGCTGTGTGTTGCAGTGATATCCTGCGGATGGACTCGACGAACGCCGACGCGCTGTACGTGCGTGGGCTGTGCCTGTACTACGAGGACTGCATCGAGAAGGCCGTGCAGTTCTTTGTGCAGGCCCTCAGGATGGCCCCTGACCATGAGAAGGCTTGTCTTGCCTGCCGGGTAAGTGCTGGAGATGGGGCTGCAAAATCCCCGAGATCTGGGGTTTTTTAAACCCAATGTGGAGTTTGGTTCTGCTGGATCAATCCATCCTCCTTCCCTCATAATTGCATTTCCCAAATTGCCAGGGGCAGGCAGTGTGTCCAGCCCTTCCCAAAGACAACCAGCTGCTGCCTCACATAAAACCAAGCTCCTAGAAACTGTTTCTCAGCAGATTGTGATACTTTGAAGCAGCACATCCTTCACTCTTCTTTGTTCCCTGGTCAGATAGAAGAGCAATAAAACCAGATATATTGGTTCTAAAGGAACTCCTGACTTCCAGGTCCAATATCCATGCCAACACCCTGACTTTCACTGAACACTGTTCCTTTGTGCTGCTCCTTCCCTGGTGTGGTTCTTCAATTGACTTTAAATCTGTTCATGTGCTTTCAAAAAGTGAGCTCCTGGTCCTTTCATTTTAATGCATATATTTACTGCACTGTCATGTTCTCATCTTAAAAGTTAGGCAGCCTTTTTCCTATGGAGGATGCCTAGAACTGGCACTGGCTGTTCCTTTGCCTTTCCCCTAGGAGAAGCACTAAGTGCTTCCCAATGATTTCAGCTGCTGGAGCAAAGCTGTGACTTGTATCCTGCAGCAATGTCTGAAACCAGATTAGAACTGTTGTGTCTGAGGACCCTTGTCTGGCAGGACAAGGTGCTTGGTCCCCCTGATCTCGTGTCCTTACCCAGGTGTGTTTCCTTTCAGAATGCCAAAGCACTTAAAGCGAAGAAGGAAGATGGGAATAAAGCATTCAAGAAAGGCAACTACAAACTAGCATATGAACTGTACACAGAAGCACTAGGAATAGACCCCAATAATATCAAAACAAATGCCAAACTCTACTGCAACAGGGGGACGGTTAATTCAAAGGTAAGGGGTGGTCACCTGGCACATGCCTGTCGCCATATCCCTCACCTTGGCAATGATAAACTGCAGATCAGTTATTCTGGAAAGCACAGCCCCCCTGGCTGCTGGGCAGTTGCATCTCTGAGGCCATGGGCAGTGTTCTGGGGTTTTGTGCTTGCACAACACTTGGATCAGCTATCAACAGCCAGCAATCGACTCCTGCAGAAACAAAACTCAAATACTTGGGCTGCACGGAGTGGGAGGGAGAGGAGGGACGTGCTTCAGCCTTATCTTAGTCAGCAAAAAGCACCCCTGTCTCTGTTTGTTTCCTTCCCAGGCATGAGCAGATATATTTTCTTATTCTTCTTGTGAATCATGTCTTGTTTTGTGTTTTTATGTTAAAAAAAAGACCTAATTTAAAGCCCCATGACACTTCAGCTTTGCTGTTGACTTTTAGTCCTGCACTATCCAGAGAAACAGCCAGTCATGTGACAGTTCCCACCCTGTGTCCCTTGGGCATTTTTCTTCCTCAGCTGTCCCAGTGTTGATGCTGCTTGCCCAGACCACCCCCATTTGGTCAGAGACACAGGCTATTCCCAAAACCTGGGAAGTGGGATGTGCTGGATGCCACATAATGGATGTCTTACATGTTGATGTCTGAAAACAAATAACACTTTTTCTTTGAAAGATTTCTTTTAAATATTGTTAGGTTTATCTCCCCGCCCATGAATTAGTTGGGACACAGAATTGGGATTGTTATCAGGAAGCCTTTGGTTTTTAGTTCATTTCTTACACAGAAGCACCACATGGCTCTGTCATGTCACTGCTGAAGCTTCTGATTTTTTTCCCAAGGAGCAAAAGCTCAGTGTTTGGGGAAAATTGGGGGAAAAAAAAAAAAGAAATCCTAGGCAGAGACACAGAAAACAATGAGATTTTCCCAGATTTTTCACACCTTTCATTTGCCTAAAGTAATGATGCAGAATTTGTTCTCTGTGTCTGATGCTGCAGCTTAGGAAACTTGAAGAAGCAATCGACGACTGCACGAATGCAGTGAAGCTGGATGACACCTATGTCAAAGCCTACCTGAGGAGGGCACAGTGGTGAGTACACCTTGGCATGGGGCACCTGGGCAGGTGTGTGGGCAGGAGAGTCCTCCTGGCAGCTCTGAAGGGCAGGATCACGAATCTGGAGATTAACTGAATGGAAGGGGTGGAGCCCTGAATTTATTCTTCTTCCTTATTGCTGCTGAGGAGATGGGGGTAACTCTCTCTGGCTTCTCCTCCTGCCTGGGTCTGGCACTGCCTCTTGATGGTGTATTTATAGAATCATTTGGGTTGGAAAAGACCTCCAAAATCATTGGTGCCAACCTTTGACCGATTACTGTGTTGTCAACTAGACCAGAGCACTGAGTACCACATCCAGTTGTTCCTGGAATGACGACTCCACCACGCCCCTGGGCAACCAGTTTCAATGCCTGACCACCCTTTCAGCAAAGATACTCTTCCTCCTGTCCAATCTGAACAGGATTTGGGGAGAATTTGTTCTAAAACTTGACTCAACTGACTGTGTTTATAGACACTGACTGTGTTTATAGATGTTCTGTCCCAGAGAGCCTCTCTCTCCATGTCTGCAATTGCAAATTTACAGTAGTTGGAAAAGACATTGAGAAGTACCTCTAAGAGCAATCTTTTCCAACCTCCCATCTCTGCAATTACTAAGTTACAGTGAGGAGGTAATGTGTGAGGAGGGCTGAGGGGTGACACACAGACATATCCCTCAGAGGTGCCAGGGTTGTCACTCCTGACCAGCACTGCCAGTGTGTAGTTCTGTGCCAGCTCTGACCCTGCACCAGCTTCCTGGAGCTCAGGTTGGCTGGGATCAGTTCCTGCAGCTGCATATTGGAATTATCAGGTCGTTAAAGCAGAACTTGTGCTTCCAAAGGAGTTTACAGTGTCCCCTTGGAACCCAGAGTGCAGGTTCCTATGCCAGGGTTCCCCACAAGTGTCAGGGCTCCCAGCAGTAGCCCTGTGTGGGCTCCTCTGTGGTCTGCTGTTCTGCAGTCCAGAGCACTTCTCTTAATCCACATGCACCCAGACAGCCTGTACTGAACCCCTTTTGATGTTCCTGTGAGGAACACCTTGGCCACCAGTGTTTCTTTCCACAGTTACATGGACACAGAACAATATGAAGATGCTGTAAGAGACTATGAGAAGGTTTATCAGACAGAGAAAACAAAAGGTGAGCACAAGGGCACTCAGTGTGTGTGTGCCCAGGTTTTCCCTGAACTGGCAATTTTTTTGTTGTTTTCTTTTCCCCTACAACATGCTGTGATTTGCAGCCTAATACCCCAGCAGGACAGTATGGAGAAGCCCTCAGAAGCACTGGAAATCCCTGTCTCTGGTCTGGTTTCTCTCCTGGCATTGAATGCTGAGATGATGATTCAGCTTGTGTCTGAGGCAGTGCTCTGGGTTCAGAATGTGTGGGTTTGGTTCTTGTTTTTGACTGTCCTCTTGCTTTTTGAGTGGCCTGAATTGGAAGGGATGGAGTAACTGCTCCCCTCTGGTGTTGTGCTCCTTTCCAGAACACAAGCAGCTCCTAAAGAATGCACAGGTGGAACTGAAAAAGAGCAAACGGAAAGACTACTACAAAATCCTGGGGGTGAACAAAAACGCCTCTGAAGATGAGATCAAGAAGGCTTACAGGAAACGAGCACTAATGCACCATCCAGGTACCCACAGCAGTCCTTATGTGCCCTGTGCAGCCACCACTGAGGCAGAAATGCTTGTGGAAGAGGGAATTTCTGGGAAATAGCAGCTCTGACCCCACAGATATGGAGCATGTTCTGGGACAGGAGCTCGGGCATGTTTAACATTATCCATTTGCACTAGAAATTAAAAGCTTTTTCCTGCTTGTTTGTGTATCCCCAGACCGACACAGTGGAGCAAGTGCAGAAGTACAGAAGGAAGAAGAGAAGAAATTTAAGGAGGTTGGTGAAGCCTTTACCATCCTGTCAGATCCCAAGAAGAAGGCACGCTATGACAGTGGGCAGGATTTGGAAGAGGATGGATTAAACATGGGAGGTCAGTGCTCTTTACAACACTCTGCCATGGCACCCTTTAACAAGATCAGACCCTTTAGAGTCTGCCTTATCCCCTAAAGCAAGCCTCCTGTTGGGAATGATTCCATGAGTTGACTTGGTTTGGTCCCTGACAGCATTGGGAGGGCAGGGCTGAGCGTTTCCAGTTGGGTGGGTTAGTCGTGGATGTTGTCCTGGCTCAATTAGTGGGCAGTAGCTGCCATTAGGCAGAAATCTGTCACAGGATGTGTTAAACAGTGTAATTGTGAGTCCCTAAATGCTGCTTATCCAGATCCTTGGGCTGCCCCATGGCAGGTTCTCTCTGTCTGTGGTCACTGCATGGCCCCAGGGAGCCCACCCTGTGTCCCTTGCTCAGCCACTCTGAGACACTCTCTGGACCCTCAGCGAGCTGACAGCTCCTGAACTGTGGGAATGTGATGGCTGTTTCACTGCAGCTCATGAATTCCTTCTCTTCCCTGTAGAATTTGATCCAAATAACATCTTCAAGGCCTTCTTCAGCGGGCCAGGGGGCTTCAGCTTCGAAGGTAGGTGAGGTGTTCTCCTCCCAGCCTTGGAATCGTAAGTACACAGATCCCCTGGCAGGGCAGCTGGGACTCCCAGTGGATGTTCTGCTTGAGGAGAGCATTTGGCTGTTGCACAAATCTAAGAGCTTTTCCAAAGTTCTGCCTGCACAGTGTCAGCTGGTGGCTGCTTCTGGTTCTTCTGGGCTCCAAACCACAAACCCAGGGCCTCCTCGTTCTGGAGCTGTGTGTGGGCTTGGCCATCCATGTGCTGCTTAGGATTGCACTAAACCCATTTGGATTTGAAAAGTCCTGATTATCTTCCATTTTCCTTTTCAGCTTCTGGGCCTGGAAATTTCTTTTTCCAGTTTGGCTAAGAAGCAAACAAACACAAATCAAACCACACATACCTGATCTGCTTCTTTTAACCTCGAATACGGACAGCCCCAGACTCCTCCTCCATCACGTCTCGTTGTCCTTAGAGCAGTTTCATTTCTGGGTTGGAGCCTCTGTTTGTGTGTTGTGTGTGTGAAGAGGAAACCAGCTCGGGCGGGGAAGGCTTGTGAATTTTGTTTTACTGTTAACTTTATTAAAAAAAAAAAAAAAAATAAAGCTTTGAATCTTTTGGTCCCTCCATGCTGGCCCGTGCTTTCAGCTGCTTCTGCCCCTCAGCACAGAGGATTTCCTGGAATGTTCCCAGAATCTCCATATGTGAGAGGGAGAAGGAATTCCTGGTTTGTTCTGGTTGTTTCCAAAGCAGCATGTCCAGGGTTTGGAGTAACTTGTAAGTTATCTTAATCTTTTGGAAGTACTGCCAAGGCTCAATCCAGTTTCATAGAATCCCATTTCACCTGCAAGCCTGGCTTCTTGGTTCTTTATTTCTTTTTTTCTCCATGGTTCTCTGAGCAAGGCCCACTTGGGCATTAAAACTTCTGTGATCACGTGTGAGCTTACAATTCTGTATCAGAGAAATGCTGCTTACAGAGCAGCTGTGAGAATTCCCTGTGATGCAGCTGGAATTAAGGGCTTTGTGTTCCCAAGATTGTCCTGTTTAAGGGAATATTGAATTTGCTCTGGGCTGAATTCCTTCACTGTACTTTTTTAAATTAATCCACTTGAATATTTTATATTTGTGCTAAACTTGATTTTGTTGAGCTTGATGTGTGATTTCCTGTTACTGATCCATGATATGGGTGAGTCTTTCAATGCCAAGTGAATTCCAGGCAGGGGTCGTGGGCGGTTTGGGATGTGCTGGTGTGCAGCAGCTGTGTGTTTACTTAACCTGGCTGAGTGGTTTTCCCCTGGCAGTGATTTACTCCTCCAAAGCAGCAAGCAAAAACAAAAGTCCAGCTCTGAACTGACAGTCTGTACTTTCTCTTGTGCAGTGTCAGGACGGGAGCTGGAGGCATGGATCAGCTTCCGGCCTGGAGCCCTGTCCTGGTGGGTTTGGTGTGGAGCACTGCCTGTTAGCAGTTTGATTTTCTCCTCAAAGGTGGTGTTACAGCAGAGTCTCAGCTGGGAGAGGGCTCTGGTCTGGAATTCCCCCCTTTTCTCTACAGCATGGACAGCACCTTTTTGTCCAGGTGCCCTGTGGGAGCTCCTGTCTGTGGCAGGTTCTGGAGCACGGTGCTGTCAGGCCCGGTCCAGGGAGGTTGTGCTCAGCCTGGCACGTGAGGGGAGCAAGAGGCAGTGGGGCCGTGGCTGCGGGTCCTGGGCTGGTGCTCAGCAGGGGGCAGAGGGGCTGTGGCCGGGGTCCTGGCTGACCCTGGCAGTGTGGGGCTGTTGGAGTTTGCTCAGAGAATGGGTGTTTGTGCAGGCAGGCTGGGCTGTGCTGAGAGACAACCTCCCAGTGACTCTGTGTAACACCTGATTTGCCTTCCCGAAGCAGAACAAACGCTGCAGGGAGCTCAGGGCACGAGGTGATCACTCGGGAATGCCATGTCTTTGTCTTCCTCCCTCCGGAGGGCTGTGTGTGCCCTCCAGCAGGACAGGGACCGAGGTTCCAGCTGTGACCTTGCTGTCGTGGTCCTGCTCTGGTGTTTGGTCAGGATTCTTGACAATCTGCTTTCGTAGAGAGAAAATTTAAGGGCTTAAATTTTAGCACTGCAGAATAGAGTATTTTACAACTCGTTTGAAACTCAGCTAAGTGAACCGGTGCTGAGTAATACTTTCAAAACCTGACTCCCCCACGTTTATTCCGACTTCCTTCACAGGGACCGTGAAGGTGTCAGGGATGGACCCACCCAGGTGCACCCAGAGCAGCTGGGTCCTGACACTTTTCAGGCTCGGAAATGGTGAATACGTGGGGAACTGAAACACTGGTCTATGCACACTGATGCTTCCCCAGCTTTCCTGGCACTGTAAATCAGAGTTTTCAAGGCCTGTTTAGTGGCGTTTTGGATCCATGACATC
The DNA here is from genome assembly GCA_013397195.1 of Hylia prasina. NCBI lineage: Eukaryota > Metazoa > Chordata > Aves > Passeriformes > Sylviidae > Hylia > Hylia prasina. Next base: position 68,773 of record VYXD01011666.1, on the reverse strand, counting down.
TCGTCCTGTGTGTGTGTTGATGTCACTGTACAGTCTGGGCTGTTCTCAGTCTCATGCTGAGCAGAGCCATGTTCTGTGTCTGTCAGTGGGTTTATTCTCATTTCCCCCTGCCCCAGGGAAGTGTGACCAGCTTCCTCCCTTCCTTCTCTCCAAGCTGAGTGAGCCTGTTCCTTGGGGCACAGGAGTGGAATGGCTCTGCTTCTGGGAGAGAAAATGTATACAGCAGCTATTTATAACCTGTACATGAATGCATGAATAAATGTAGTTAAATATTCATATGGTGAGTGCCAAGACTTTCTACAGAGCGTTGTTACGTGCATCAAGGTGAAGGCAAATGCGTAGAACCATGGAATGGATTGGGCTGGAAGGCCTTTAAAAGCTGTCAAGTCCAACCCCCTACCATGGTCAGGGACACTTTTCACTGGCCCAGAGTGCCCCAGGCCCTGTGCAGTCGCTGTTCCCCCCAGCACAGAGCAGGGCTGAGCAGGGCGTGGTGGCACGTGGCACCTCAGGGCAGCAGCAGTGTCCAGTGGCACTGTGACCTCCCCCCTGTCCCAGCATGTCTTGGGGAGACAGAACTCTGCTTCTTTCCAAAAAATTGACTCACCTGTGCATTGCTTGGAGTGTTATCTCCACACATGGTGGTTCCAGAACATTATCCATGGCTTATGGTTGGGTGTAGCTACAGGGAAGTCGAGTGTCAGTGCTCCAGCCCTCCCGTGTGTTCTGCAGCCCCAGGGGAGCCACCAGCCCCACAGGGGCCACAGGGATTTGCTGCAGAGACCACAAATGAGCATCTTCAAGCAATGCTGTGCCTGTGCTGTTTCTAGAAGGACAAAGAGCACACGGAGGGGCAGGAGGTGGTGGTGCAGGGGCTGCCCAAGGCACAGGTGTGGTGGGATGGACATGCTTTGGTGTGACTCTCAGCGTGGTAACTCCTGCCCAGTGTCTCCGAGGGGGAGTGGCTGGTGCTGTGAGAGCTGCTGCCAACAAGGAGGACCTGGAAAGAGCAGAGCTGCCGTGGCTGAGAGCCAGACCAGGCTGCTGTGTCAGGGGGTGTCTTCCATCCGCCAAGTTAGGAGAAGATGCTCTGAACAGCTCAAGAACTGGCAAGTGGCTGTCAGCTTCTCTGAGAAAGTTGTGAAGAGAAGTGTGTGAGGAGTGTGGCTGTGGGCAGAGCTGGCATGTGAGGGCTCTGCTGTAGGACTGCAGTTTTGGCAGGGAGATCAGGAATTGTGTGGCTGTTAGGCTTTGCCTTGGATGTGGTTTTGTCTGGCTATGCTCATAGAATCCTGGAATAGTTTGGAATGGAAAGCTGTGAGGTCTGTTCAGGAGGTTCTGACCACTCTCTTAAGGCTCCTTATTGCTTTGGCTGCACAGAAACTTACCTGGCTTGGTTTTGATCCTGGGGGTGCTCAGTGAGCAGGATCCCCAGTGCTGCTGGCTGTTGAAAATGCAGAAATGGAAAATGGGAGAAAGACAAATTGTTCAGGTACAAGAGTATTATCCATGGAATAGCTGGTCCCTCCACTCTGTATCTGCTGAGATACAGAGTGGATGCTGCTGTGCTGCCGTGGTGTGTCTGACATGGAGACTGGTGCCAGTCCCTGTCCAGCCACACTGGCCCTGAATCTGCAGCCATCAAACAGCCACTGGGTTGGGCCATGTGCTGCTTTGCCATTCCCAAGTAACTTCCTCAGTTTCAGTAATAATTCCAGATATTCTCTTATTTCCAATGGATGGTTTTCATCCTGTTTAAATTCGTGCCTTGTCCTCTTCCCTCCTCTTCCCTAGGGAGCAGGACAACTGTGTGCTGCACCCACCCATGTCCCTGGAGCAGTGCTAGTCCCTGGGCAGCTGTGTCAGGGCTGTGGTAGGGGTAGGTGGCAATAGCTGGTGGTTGTCCTTGCCCTTGGCTCTGTGGGGCCATTCTGGATCCCTGCATGACTGTGGGAGCCAATGTGAAATGCTTTGGCCTTCCTGGCCAGGCCCAGCTCTTCCCACTCCCACCGTCGTGGATGGGGTTATTCCTTCTTGGAGCAGTGCTGTGCATTTTCCCTGACCCAGATCCGAGCTTGGAGGGACAGCTCTGGTCTGTTGCTGGGAGCTGGGACACTGTGCCCGAGCTGGAGCTCCAGGGGTGGCCCAGGAGGGCAGGATCCGTGGGGAGCGGGAGGAGCAGCCCGGCTGCCATCCCAGCCTGTCCAACTGCCCAGCCCTGTCCCCCCACTGTCCCTTACTGGCTCGTGTGAACAGTGTGGTGTGAGGTGGCATCCGAGGGGCCACGGGGGAGCACCCAGAGCCCCACAGTGCACGTGTGTCACAACATCACAGAATAGTCAGGACAAACCCAGGCACCGATGCGAAGCCACTTGGAGAGGAGCTTGTCCCTGCGCTGCCGTATTTATCTGAATTGGAATTCGGAATGTTTACCTCAGTGTACATAGCTCAACCTTTCCCAGGGAGGAAAGGGGAATTGCATGGAGCAATCGCTGTCTCATTGCTTTGCCAAACTCCTCATCCTCTCCCAGCCAGGCTCCGCATCGGTACCAGCTGAACCTCTTGGACCTTTCTAGGATGTGAATGGTAAAAATGTGAATATTTGTTGTTTACTTCCTTAGCAGAACTCCTGATGCCGTGTTTATATGGGAAATCAGCCTGAGCAGACCCATATGCAATCGGTTTTACTTTATTATAAACTGTATATGATGTACAAACTAATAAAAACTCAAACGACGACAGTGTCACTGTTGTTCTTGAACAGGCAGATGAAGGAGATGTTCCAGCTGCATATTCCAGTGCTGGAGTGATCTGGGCGCTGGGGGTGTGGGCTCAGCTGGCCCCTGAGCAGGTGCTGGTAAATATCTTGTAGAGCTTTGGTGGAACAAACCCTTGAGGTTCTGTCAGGGGAGGCCCCGGCTGAGCGATGGGCACTTGGCTGCTGCCAGTGTGGAAGCTTGGAGGGGGTTTCTCCATGAAGGGTCATAGGTGCTCTGGGTGGGTTTATGGCTCACTATTTTATGTTATAATGAGAATTTATTCTTAACCTTTGCTTCTGAACAGCAGGAAGTATTTTCTTTTCATGGCAGAGTGTTTGGTACCAGAAAAGCACCAAAGCTCTCCCTGCTTTTGGCGTCAACAGTCAGAGGAGAACTGCTCCTTAACCCAGCAACATTGGACTCAGGGTGAGCTGTGCCCAGCGCCAGCCCCAGCCCAGCCCACGCCTCAAACACAGTCAGTATTTACAGAGTTAGTGTGGGTTAATGTCACTCTGCTGCTCCCCAGACCCTGAGCCAGAGCAGGAGGTCGAGCTGGGACCTTACCTGGGGCTGTTAGTGGAGTTTTGTGTTAAACAATGCCCAGGAGCCACCGCCCCTCTGGGCCAGGGCCTGGCAGAGCACAAACCCAAGTTTCAATAAAACAGATTTAATGACAGAAGTGCTGGGTCAGTAACTTCCAGCCAGGGTTTAGGTTCGAGCAGACGTGAGTTACACGGTTACGGTGCCTCCGCTTCCTACACTACGGGGTTACTCCAGCCTAACTCTTAACATTCAAGTGCATTAGAGGAAGGGAATAAAATCTTGCATGAAGTCCAGTTGTGTACTTCAGACATGATTTTAGTTTCTATCAGATAAGATGGAAAAGACATTAGTTCATCTCTTCCACTCCCTGCCAAGGCAGGATTGTTCCCTACAGGACACGGGATGGTGCTTGGTCCAGCCCAGGTGGAGGGAAGTGGCTGGAGCCGCTTTGCAGGAATTGGCTCCCTGTCCTGGTGTTTCACTTGATTTCTCCAAAGTTCATGGTTGGTGTCTTTAAGACATAACCTGGCACAGTGCCCTCCTCCTGGCTGTCCCCAGAGCATCTCTGCTGCGAGGGACAGGAGCTGGGATGGAGCCCACTGGGCAGCTGCGGGACCGGCCTGCAATTAGGTCTGTCCTTAGGGGCCAAACCCTTGGTAAGGGCAGGACTCCTGACAGGAGTGACCCACGCCTGGGTCTCGCTAGTTCTGACCCTGTAATCGGCTGCCAGAATGGCCAATGTCAGTCCCTGGATGTGGGAGGGGAGGGACATCCTGCAGTTCCCTTGGCTTCAGACCAGTGACTGACAGGCTTTGGTCAGTGCCAACAGGTAAAGATCGAACGATTGTGGTTCAGAGGGAAGCGATAAAAGCCCCAGAGTTGATCTTTCTCCAAGGAAGAAAACAAGCAGGACACCCCAGCTGGTTCCCTCCAAAACTCACATTAAAATCCGTGACAGTTTCAGTCAGGATTTGCTTGTTTTCTTCCTTTTCTGAGGCCGATAACTCCCCAGAGGCTTCACGCTGGGGTGGGCAGGAGGGTTGACTTTAGTAAAGGTAGAATTATTTCTCTTTACACTTTTAAGGTTACAGGAGTTACTTGCCTTTCAAAAACAAACCGAGGAGCTGCCCTGCCTGTGCTCCTAGATGATGGTGCAGGAGGTAAAGGCAGAGCCCCGTTTGTTGGTGCTCTGCGTTGGCACAAGTTTTCCCTTCCCATAGTATCCCGAGAATATCGCCCTCACATCAATCTTTTTAGACAGAACAAGCATCCACATACCATTATCATAATACAGCAGTTTCCCTCCTCCAATTTCCCCCACTTGCTCCCCTTTGTTCCCCACCTTTTCCAGCTTCACAAACTCCAGCAGGTCGAGCCCGGTCTGGACGGCTTCGACGCCGTTGGCGCAGCCGAGGGTGATGTGGGCCCGGCTGCCCCGCGGGAGGTTGTCCGTGGGCAGGATCTTGTCGGCGTCCCCGGGCCAGAGCAGCAGCTGCTGCTCGCTCAGCTCGATGCGAGCCCCGACAGTCTTTGTGGTGATGAACAGCGCCGAGATGGAGAGGGTGAAGCCTTTGCCATAGGAAGCCTTCACGGCCTGGAGGAGAGGGACAGGCACATGGGGCAGCGTTAGTGCCTGTGCCTGGGGATTCATGGTGCTGCACCCGGGTCACCGTCCCCAGGCTCGGGGATGTGGCTGCTCGTGGCAGCTCTTGCTGTGACATGGTCAAAATACCCAGAGCAAGGAGAAGGTCAGTGCCTGATGTCCCAGCTCTGTGGATTCGGAGCTGGTAACATCTTTGTCCTTCACAAATTCCAGTGTTTAACCTGGGCTTATGTGCTCTGAAATAATCAACTGGGGAATCTAAATACCTCAATTCATCATAATTCAGCTCAAGCTGTCAGACATTATGCTGGAAGTCATGTGTGATTGGAGAAAGTGGGAGTATTTTGTTTGGAAATAGGAAACGATCACCATCTCCACAATTTGGACTTTTCTCTGCACAGGCCACACGGGCACAGTTTCTGTTCCTATATTTGGCCTCTTGGGTCAGAGCAAAGCCCATCCCCAACCATCTCCCAGGCTCATGGACACCCTGCTGGGGAGGGAAGGGACATGGGGGGTATGGGAAGGAGGTGGGACCCCAACACTCACTTCCTGCTGCGCATATTCCTCAGCTCCAGCTGCTTTGCCAAACTCAGTGTATTTTGTGGTGCAGTGCAGGACTCCAGGTGGCCTCTTCACAAAGTAGCTGGTGAGATCTATTTTTATTTTGGGATCTTCAACAGAAGGAACTGCAGATACAGGTAAACAGTGTCACAAAGTGATCCTCCCGATGTCAATCCACAAGCCCTGGTCCCATCTCAGCTCCCTTCCCTACCCCAGCCTGCACATCTCATCTCTGACTGCTGAGGAGTGCTGGGTGGGAAACCACACCCCTCCCTCCTCCCAGGCTCACTGCAGATGGAGCCAGAGAACAGCAGCTCTGCATCGTGGCTCATCTTGAACCTGATGATGTGAGAGTCCCCTAAGGGATGGGATTGTTCAGCCTTTCCCATTTCTCTCTCTGCCTTTTTCCCACCCAACCCATTGGAACCAGGGGACACCCAGGATCCCGTGTCCTACTGCTGCCACCCGAGCTCAGTGCCCTGTGGGGCCAGAGCTAAACAGACTGGGGAAAATTCTTTCTTTTTACTTACAAAACCAACTTTGTCAACTATGAAGACCAGGTTAGTAGCTTTAAAAAGCTTTTCTTGTTGACAGCTTTAGAAATTGACTTTAGAAGCTGATCAGACTTGTTAACATCAACAGGTAAGAACGTGGTAAGACAACATCTGTACATACAGTATTTACTCTCCTTTTTGAAGGCTTTGAGACTCCCAAGCTCATCCAAGAACGCCTGGCCAGCCTTCCTCAGGATCTCCGAACTTCTTTTGCTCAAAAACCAACCAAAATACATGGGGAGGAATTCTTTCTCCAAGCTGGGCTTCATCTTCTTCAGCTCTTCCACAGATAGTTTCCATTGATTCTTGTCCTTTAGCTGAGGACAATCCAAGCGCCATGGGGTTTTGGGCTCAGCAAAGATGACTTTGTACCGGTACTTGTCAGCAATGTCAAAGAGCTGGTCCAGCCGTTCCCGCTCGTGGTGAGTGTCATCCAAAACAATGACGCTGATCTCCCGTTTGCAATAGTCAACTAGATCCTCATCCACCTTGGAGTACTCTTCAGGAATGGAGCTTCTTATTAATGGTGTAATTTTATAGTGATCAACAGAGATGACCTTGCAGGCATCTTTGTACCGATCGTGGATGGCCTGGGCGAGGGTGGATTTCCCACTGCCAGGCAGGCCCCGGAGGATGAAAAATGTTTTGGATTCTTTGAGTGTGGAGATGGTGTCTTCATCATCCAGGAAGGGGAAATGCAAACTCTCAGGTCTCTCTTTCGCTGATTGAGTAGACATTTTTCTAAATATTTTAGGCAGGAAAGTGTGACTCTTCTTGGAGAAGCCTCTGTTCTGAAATGAAAGGAGAAAACACTTTGCAGGGCAGGAACCCCAGAGACAATGTGGCCCTGCTGGGACCTTTAGTGGAAACGATGGGGCACAGGGAGAACAGCCCCCACACTCCCTCACTCACCTCAGCAGGGTGCCCTGCTCAGCTGACACCTCCCACAGCTGCTCTGTCTGGTTGCACAGCAGAGACCCACTGCATCTCACCCAAGGGCTGAATGTCCAGCCCTGCTCCCCACTCTGGCCTTGGCAGCTGCAGTCCTGCCCCACTAGGAAGGGGTTTCTCAGGCACCATGAGCTGCCACAAAGCCCCAGCCCAGGCAGAGCTCCTCATAGGCACGTTTAGTCTGAACAGTCAAACAAACCCCTGTGGCTGCCGGATGTGAGGGCAGTCACCTGTGGAGAAGCCCAGCAGGAACTGAAAGTCCCAGCAGGTTTGAGAGCTGCCACACTCCTGTCCCTTCACCCGAATCACAAACTCTGTTCCCAGGGAAGAAGCTGTTTCCTAGAGCAGCCTGCAAGGATGACGCTGTCTCTCTCTCTCAGCTGCACTGAGGATCAGCAGCTGAGTGCCTCGCAGGAGGGAATTTGGGCTCCTCTTGGGAAGAGCAACTGAGATGGCTTGCAGGAAAGCCAAACCCCTCCTAGCAGGTGTTAGGCAGAACTTGAAAGTGAAACCTCGAGTGCTAGAGGAAACGAAACACTCGTGGTTGGCAGCAGTGAGCGGGAAATGCCGCTGGCAGCTGGCACTGGCTCTCCCTCCCCCCCTGCCAGCAGCTCTGGTAAGCGGAATCCCAGATTAATTCCCGGGAAAACACGAGACTGAAAGGAAACGGGGGATTTCTTCAGCTATGCAAGTCGTCAATAGCAGCAGTGAGGCAGACACTGTTGGATCAATACATGACCTTTCCACCCCCTCAGCTGCCTGTGGGCCAGCCCAGCCTGGGAGACACTGGACTTGCTTAAGCCAAAGACCATGGGAGTGATGCCCAAAAAGTGAGTTTTGCCTTTGATGCAAAAATTTAGAAGTTTTACATAAAACATAACTGTTCTGCCTGGGCCAGATAAATGTTTTTCTAGTTTGCAGTTTTCAAAAAACACTTTTCAGATGTTGATTTCTTATCTCTTTATTCCAGAAGGTGCAGAAGGGTTTTGGTCCAAATGCCCTGGGAGCAGGAGCAGGACCCCACAGTTCCCACGGGAATTGCCTGCCCTGGGCTCAGCTGCAGCCTCACACCCAGACGGGGGACAAACCCTGAGAGCAGCAGGGACCTACGGGCTCCCCAGCGACCCCAGTGCTGCCTTCCCCGCGGACTCGGGGCTCAAAGTGCTCACACAGGAGGAAGCCGGTGGGTGAATTACCTGGAGCGCTGCTCCTTCTCGCAGCACAGGTGCCCCGCTTGCCAGGGGGTCGCACGGCCGGAGCTGCGGTGGCCCCGGGCCGGGCTGTCCCCGCACCGGGCTGTCCCGCGGGCGGGGACCGGGGCCGCTGTTCTGCCGCGGCAGCTGCTGAGGGGACTGAGGCGCTTTTCAGCCCCGTGAACAAAGGAACAATCGCGGCCCCCCCGGGCCATTGTTCGCCGCCGGCTCGGGGACAACGGGCGCCTTCACGGGCCGGGCCGGGCGGACAAAGGCTCCGCAGAGCCCGGGGGAGCGGGGTCTCGCAGGACAATCTCCCATTGAGCCGGGCCCGGCCCCCCCCGCCGCCCCCACAAAGCTCCCGGTTGTCTCCTGCTCCCCATGGAAGAGGGGCTCTCGTGGAGGGAGCGATCGCTCCAGGCCTCGGGCTGCCCGTGCCCCGGCAGCCCCCAGGGTGTCCCGGGACCCCCGAGACGGAGCCACGGGCCCCCGGGGCCGTTCTCGGGGCCCGGCC
>VYXD01011666.1:1008-51034 GCA_013397195.1 Hylia prasina | reverse complement strand
CGCCGTGGGCAGCTCGGTGCCCTCGGGACGCGGCGCCCTCACGTCATTGAAGCAGCCCAGAGCCTTGTCGTGCTGGCCGCGCCGGCTCAGGGTTGTCCCCTCGCTCATGAGATTCCCGAAGGTGACGATGGGCAAGTCATCCTCGTCCGCCATGGCTGCGCCGCGGCGCCGTTGCCAAGCAACGGTCACAGCTACCCACCCGCTTCCGGTGAGCTGCCCCGCCCCGGAAGTGACGGACCGCGCCCGCTCGGGGTGCCGGTGTCCCGGGCGGCCCCGGTCGGGTCCCGGTTCCGGCCCGGCGCTCGCTGCCGGCGGGGGCTTGTCGTGCCTCTGACCCGACCCGACTTCGTGCCCGTGGGGTTCTGTTCTTCCACCCGCGTTCCCGGCGCCCTGCGCCGCCGGGAGGGCTGGGAGCGCGGCCGCTCAGTACAGCCGCGGTGCCTCGGCGGCTGCCGAACACCGGGCAGAGCCGGTTCCTGTGCCAGGCGGGCAATGGCCTGCGTGTTCCCTAGGGGCAACACGAGGGCAACCACCGCCTCCCTACAGTCATTCATTCAGTACTGGTTTGGTGCTCGCCGCTGGCCCCGGTACCGGTTTCACCGCGGAGCGGTCTAATCCTGGCCGAATAAATGACGAACGGCAAATGCTGCGGGTTCACTCACATCAACACTCCACTCCTGACTTTATTTTGGCGCTGGGTCAGAGTCTGCGCCAAGATTTGTGCTTGAAACACTTTGTTCCTGCCAAGTGACTCAGAGTAAGAGCGGGGGGAGGGCAGCTGTCCCGCTCGGACCGGTGACATTTAACGTCACCACGAGGCAGATCAGCACTGCCAGGCTCCGGACCCCGCTCGGCACTGCCCTGTGCCTGGCCCTGGCCCAGCGCCGCTCGACGGCCACCGCTGGGGCGGGAGGCGGGGTGGGGGTCACGCCAGGGTGGGGAGACACTCACTGCCGAGCTCTGGAGTAGGCGGCCCGGCTGACACACCCCGCCCCCAGGGAGCTGGGCAGGGAATTTCAGGCAGATTAAGCGTTCGCTAACTGTTTTGCAGGGAGATTTTCCCTTGCTGGCACCGCCGGGTGTAACTCGCCGTCTTCAGCGGGGTGGGCAGCAATAATGTGTTCGTGAGGGCTGTCGCAGGTCTGTGCCCAGCCCGGTGACATTGTCACGGGCACACCACAGCCCCAGCGATCGGGGCAAGGCCGCCTGTTCACCGCGCCGGGTGCTCCCTCAGCGCCGCTGATGACCGCGTTAGTCACAAACTGGAAATTCCAGGGAAAAAGTGAATGTGGGATGGGTGTTCCTAGGAAGCAGGAGAGCCGTGGCGGCTGCCTTGAGAGGCTGCTGAGGAAACGGAGCAGCGGGGACGCAGGACGCTCCCGGCGCTTCGGGAGGGTCCGTGAGCGTCACAGCGGTCTCACCCCGCTCCCGTTGGCCGCGTCGCCGGGGGTCGCGCTCCAGCGTTGCCGGCCGCAGTGGCACCGGTGTCCCGGCTCTGGCAATCCCGCCACACCGCCGTGGGTACCACCGGGCGCCGCCCGCCCCCGCAGTCACAACACGCCCGTGTGAGGTTTCTCGGCATGGCTCGGCGCAGGGGAAGGAGCGCCGTTCCCGCCGCCGGAACCGTTGGGCAGTGGGCCCGGTGACGTCAGCGGCGGCGGGTCCGGCGTGGGGGGTCACGGCCGCGGGCGCCGCCGGGGGCGGGGCGAGGGCGCCGGAACTACAACTCCCACAAGGCTACGCGGCCGCCCCCCACTGGCGGCGGCCAATGGGTGCACGGCGGGCGCTCAGGCAACGCGCACGTGGCAGCGGCGGCGGCCAATGGGCGGCGGCGGCGTCCGTAGCCCGATGGGCCGGGGAGGCCGCGCTCCGCGAACAAAAGGCGGCGTCGGCGGCGTGAGCGGAGCCGGAGCGGTAGTGGAGTGGAGCGGGGTGGCAGCAGTGGCCGAGCGGGGCCCAGGTGAGTGCTGGCGCGNTCAGCGGCGGCGGGTCCGGCGTGGGGGGTCACGGCCGCGGGCGCCGCCGGAGGCGGGGCGAGGGTGCCGGAACTACAACTCCCACAAGGCTACGCGGCCGCACCCCACTGGCGGCGGCCAATGGGTGCACGGCGGGCGCTCAGGCAACGCGCACGTGGCAGCGGCGGGGGCGAATGGGCGGCGGCGGGNGCGGCCGTCCCGGTGCGGTCCGGAGCGGAGCCCCTCGCTCCCGCCGGCACGGCCGCGCCTGACCTTGCGGGCGGCTCCGCCGTCACTCCGCCAGGGTCGCCTCGCAGCGGTGCTGATGCCCGCTCGGGTCCCGGTGGCCGAGGCGGCTCTGGGGCACGGACAGCGTGCGGTGGTAATAGCGCAGAGATTACCACGGGACAAGGGAAAGGATCTGGCTTTACGCATATTTCGCCCCTGGTCCAAGGGGGCCTTGGCCAAAGCACCTCCGCTGCCATAAGGAAAATCCTTTCTTGACTATCCTGGAGGAGCAGCCCCATGTCGGGATCACGCTGTTCTCGTCCGAGCAGCAGCGTGCACAGCCCATGTGTCGCTCCATTCCTGGGACAGTTGGCTGTGTTCCAGCTCTCCTGGTCGCTGCTTGCAAACACCTCCTGTTTGTCTTGCTGCTTTCGAAATTCTCATCTTGCTATACGGACTCTCCCTTCTCTCTGTTGAACAACTTGTTGTCTGCAGGCTGAAAACTGAAGTGCACCCTGACTTTTCTGTGTGTACGTCTGTATGCTTTTTGATCCCTAACTGGGTTTGGAGCTCAGAGTATCAGCTCTGTGGTCCAGTGCTGTTACCCGAACCCTGTTGGGTTTCCTGCATGTGGGTCTCTGCAGCTCTTTCCAGGTATCAGGGCTCTTCCCACGCTTCCAGTGCTGCCTGAAGTGGTTCCCAAACAAGGACAGCCACAGCTGGAAGTCCTGCCTAGCTGTGGTGGCCTTTACTGCCTTACACTGTGCAAGTGATTTAAGGAACAAGTTTATTAAGGAGCCCCAGGGCTGCAGAAGATGATCTTTAATGACAGGATTCCCAAATTCCACCCTTTTGGCACTGGGTGCCTACCAGGTATGGCGAGTCTGTCTGCTGCTCTCTGTTAGCCACTCGTAACTGGTCCGTGGTCCATGCTCCTACCTGGCTGCCGTGTTTTCCTCAGAGATTCCATGTGTGCAGGGAGCCTCCCCCAGAGCTGGGCATGCAGCACCTGTTTGCAACACCCTGCACAGCATTTCCCAACCGCAGCCGCGGGACCATGACCCCGCGTTGGCCACGGCACTGAGCCTGCACCATCCTCTGATGAAACACTCAGGTTTGCCAGGTGGGAACTGATGTAACTTTTCATGCTGCCATGGCTGAAAATACTGGCTTAGCTTGAACTGTGTTAATAAATGACCCGGAATGGAGGGGAGAGGCTGCTTTATGGTGTGGGTTTGTTGACACAATTCTTGGGAGAGTGGGTGTCAAATCTTCACTGGAGAGGGAGTCCTTTTCTCCTGGTCTGAAGTGTCGTTCAGGTGCGATTGGAAGATGGTACCAATCTGGATCTCAGAGAATTCCATGTCCGAGCACCACATTCTGTGTGAACCCAAACTGGTGAAGCTGAATGACACCTCTTCTTCTGGTTAGAAGAAAAACAAACTAAATCAATGTCTGTAATACTTTTTCTCCCCTTGCAGAGCAGACAGCATCACGCTGGGCAGTGCCATATCATTGCTCTCCTGGGAGTCAGGGAGAATTTATCTGAATTCTGTGTCAGGACTGCGTCCCTGTTTCTCCATCTGTGTTTCCTTTGGATTTGTTGCATGCATCCCTCAGCTGATTGCTGATATACTGGGGCAGACGTATCAGTTGTATCACAGCAAACACAAAATCCAGCTCAAGGACTCTTGCCTGCCTTGCCACCATCCCTCTGATGTTCTCTGTCAATACACCCAGGAAACTTTCCCCAAGCATCAGTTTCTTTGCATATATTTGACAGGTGATGTTTTGAGGGAATAAGTGCTGCTGACCTCCTGAAAATATAATCTAATCCAACTCTTACTTGTTCTGGACTTGTTGGCAAAGGCTGGGATCCAGCTGGTTTTGATTCGGTAGGGATGGATAATGAGAGAAAGGTCTCTGAGGTGTTGCAGGGAAGCTGTTTGTGTTGGAGCCTTACTAAATGAACGCAAATCATTCATGGAAATCTGTGGCACTTGTGCTGCTGACATGAATCTGCCCTTGTGTGTGGTGGGTGCAAGGTCTGGGACCTGAAGTGCTGAGATAATTGCAGATCAGTCTTGGCTAATGAATGCTGAACAGAGCAGTGGAAGAGAACGTTGTTATCCCACAGCTTGTGTTTTGGGCAGAGAAAGGGACGTTTTTCCTGAGTTTATCTTCAGAGGTGCAGCCACTGCTCTCCAAAGCACAGGTCAGCACTGCAGGTGCTAAACGTGACTGAAAATAAGATTATTCTGACAGATGACAGTTTGAACCTGTCTCATTCCTGGGAAACTGGGGAGATTCAGTTCCTCTGCCTCTGTAGTGACATGAGTGTGTCCCTGCTTGGTGTTAGCAGAACAGATGCAGTGAGTTAATGGACCTGCTCTGATCCTGTCTCCCTGGGTGTCAAGGGACCTGCACAAGCACACACACAGGCAGGAATTGCTGATGCTCTATGGATTCTATTCCTGCTGATCTCTTGGCTTAACAGTTCAGCAGACTGAAGCAATTGCTTTGTGCACTCTGTCCCACGAGAAAGGCAGGGTTAGAACAGTGGAAAGACTGAGTGAGGGGCGTGATTAAAGACTTGCTAATGTTTAGGATACTGAAACTCGGGCAGATAAGGTCAGAAAAGCCTTGTTCCTGCTGTTCTGTTGCCATGGCACAAGGATGTTATTATTCATCTACTGCTATTGTAAGAACTCTGTCGTTTCCTTTCTTTACCCCAGTAGTATTACTGCACAAATGAGGTGATGAAGCTGAGAGGGAAAACAGGGGAGTAGCAGAATAGAGCAGTATTAAAAAAAAAAAACAAACCAGAAATGGTTCTGAGGGAGGAACAGCTCTGTTTTGTGTCCCTCAGGTTTAAGGAATCCCATGTATGTTGCTTGTTCCCACGGAGGTTTTTTTTACAGGACTGTTCTTAATAAGACCTGAGGGACACCCTGGGTCCACTTTCCTGCAGAGCAGAGCATTCATTGGCATAACCAATATCAGCCTGAGTGGTTTAATTTGTAATTGTGGACTGAAGTTCCGCAGTGCTGTTCAGAGGCTCTGTGACAGCCTGGAAAAATGACAAAAACTTAGGTTTCTTCAAGAAATATGTTTCCCATTTTCTTTTACCCATCTGCTTCTGCTGCAGTGATATATGACACTGTTTCTCTGGGACAGGCCCTGAGCAGATTGTGGAGTTGATGGATTTCAAAGGGGTTTGAAGCAGGAATATTGCAGCTCCTTCCCAGGCAGAACAAATGGTGCTTGCAGGTACTGTGGGAGCGGGGTTTGCTCTCAGAAATAGCTCTGCTTAAAGTACAAATTCCAGTGGAAAGTTTTGGGCTCTGCAGTACAGATGGCCTGTGTGTGTGCAGCTGTGAGGCCGGGCAGTGGTGTGGTGCTTGTGGGAGTGTGTCTGGGTGTGCCTGCAGAATCAGGCTGGCGTGTTGGTTTGGGGTTTGGTGTCCTCTGGCTGCTCACAAGAGCTCCCCTCTTGTCAGACCACCTTGGCTTTGGCACTGGGCTAATAAACTAATGGGCTGTTTCAGTAGGCAGTTGGGGCAAGTGTTTCTAGTGACAGGAGTGGGGGCTGAGTCTGATGAAAGATGGGGGGCTGCAGAAACGTTGCCCGATCCTGTTTTGAGATGGGATTAGGTTGGAATTGCTGGAATCGCTGGAATAGTGTTCAGGTTTTACATCAGAACTCTTTGAAAGCAGACCTGCTGTTCTTTGTCTTTTGCCCTTGCTGTAGCTTTGCCTTTGTGATTCTTAACCCTGGAATTGCATTTGAAAAGATGGCAGTGGCAAAGTTGACTGCTGGTCATTAATCGTAGTTATCAGATTTCACTAATAGCACTTAGACCTGTTTGGTTTGGGAAGCTCAGGGAATGCAACCTGCCTCCTACTATCGTTGGGATGGACCAACCTCCTTCTTTGTGCTCTAGGGAGAAAAGTTCTTTATGTTTAATTATGGCTAGTTAATTGCTGCCTATTCTGTGTTTGCTTGTAGGATGAATAGCCCAGCTGATTACTAATGGTTATTACCCAGAGGGCAGCACAAGAAATTACTGGAATTTGTTAGCTGTTTCCCTCTGTGGGTCTGAAGTGAGGTATGTGTTTTGTGAGGGCAGGTAGTTTTACTACCATTCTAATACTTGGCTGTCCAGGTGCTCAGATGAAATCTGAACTCTTTTTTGTGTTGGTGCACCTCTGCTTTGCAGCTCTCCCAGAATCTATTCCAAGGTGCTTTTGCTTCCTGCCACACTGGCTGTGCTTGGGGAACAGTGACATGACCCCAGTCACTCAAAATGCAGGAGGAGCTGCTGCTTGAGCATCCCTGTCAGCAGTCTGACCCCCAGACATACCAAACCTGCCAGCTGATCACAGTCCTCAGTTCTGATCTGTGACACATGCAGACAGGGCCACTGGGATGAAGCATTCTTTTAAATAAGTGTTTATAGCAGCTAAAAATAAATGTATCTTTGACACCTATGACTTTTTTGCTGCTTATCAAAAAGAATAGTTACACTCTTGAGGTCAGAAATCATTTGCTTACATCAGTTTGGAATATACTCGAAAAGAGAAGAAAACCATCCATAGGAAAGGGACTGAATTAGGAATTATTCTTTTAAAAATCAAACTGTCTTACCTTAATCTTTGTTGTTGTCTTGAGCATCTTATTCTGTCAGATATAAGGTTCCTTCCAAGAAACCTGGTTCTGAAACAAGAAAAAACAATGATGTAAACCTATTCTAGTTTTGGTAATCCTGGCAATGTTTTCTTTTTCCCTTTAGAAAAGGGATGGGGATTGCTGATGTGCCCTCAGCCAGGCTTGACTGGGAATATGAGATGCCTTAGAGAAGTGAGTGGGAGGGAGGGGATCCCTCCCTAGAAATGCACCAGGAAAAGGGGTGGGTGGGTTACAGCAGGAGCGATCCTGGGGTGCTGTGACATTGGAGAGAGCTGGGCACTGCCCTGGATGTGAGGGGATGCTCCAAAGTGTGGCTTTGGGAAAGGCTTGGGACAAGCTGCAGGGATTCAGTCTTTCCCTGCAGACAAGGCTGGATGAAATAAGTGTGCATGGCAGGGTAGAAGTTTTAAGCACCATGAGTAGTTCTTGCTTATCAGGGGAGTTTTATGATCTTAGGCATAAGGCAGAGACTTTGGTTTGCTTTGGATTTGTGTTTGAGCTGAGTGATGCGGAGTTCTTGGCCAGAACAAGGCTCTGTTCCTGATGGATTTTTGTTTCTTTTCCCCATCCAGACTAGGTAGCCATGTCAGCCAAAGCCATATCTGAGCAGACGGGGAAGGAGTTCTTGTACAAGTACATCAGCACGTCCTGTGCCATCCAGAACCGCTTCAAGTATGCCCGGGTGACGGCAGACACGGACTGGGCACGGCTCACCCAGGACCACCCATGGCTCCTGAGCGAGGTAAGGACAGGGACAGCAGGATCTGCCTTCCTGGAGCACCTGAGCACTGCTCCACATCCTTCCTGAAGGACTGGTGGCTGTTGCTGCTCTGCCACAGTCTCTTCCAACCCTGATGAAGAAACAAGCCTTGCTTCAAGGCTCAGTATCACCTCATGGGGTGCTGACTGTTCTTTTAAGACTGTGAAATACAGGAGCAGAGAGAGCTGTGAACCAGTTGCTCGTAACTGCACAGAAGGTAAAAGAGGTTAATTCAGACAGAGATGTCAGTCCCTGTTCTCAAAGCCTTGCTCTCTGAAATCAGGGAGTGCTCTCTCTGTGTCTGGCTTTAATGTCAATGTTAGGACGCTGCTTAGTTTTCTGGAATCCAAGCAAAATGCTGGGGAAAACTTCCTTATTTAAATTTTTCAGTGCAAAATCATTTATCCCTGTATCTCATATCCTCGCACTTTCTGTAGAGAAAACATACCCTGAGCTCTTTTTATTAGCTGTCCAAGCTGGCTCCTTTCCAGTGGTTAATTATATTAAAACTTTGGCCGGAGAACATGAATGTCTCATAGTCCTTGACTGACTGACTGATAGAAGCCCTGCACTAATTAAATGTTCCATGCTCAAGTGCCTGAATGAACTGCAGGAAGAGATCAGCAGTGCTTCTAAAAGCCTTGCAGGAAGCCAGAAGGGAGCAAGGATGCTCTTGGGCCTTTAAGGCAGGTTCTGTAAGGCTGGAAAGGGCTTCAGAGTCCAGCAGCAAGACTGTGCTCAGTGTCCTGTAGTGCAGCACAGTGTGTTCTGACTCTTAAGTTCCTGAAGTTGCAGGACTTACCAGTGGTACAGGAGAATGACACCCAGTTCTACTTTGGTTTTTTAAAAATATATTTGCAAGGTAGAGATGTGTGTAACCCAGGAGCAGCTATCCATGGGTATCTTATAAAGAGCCACGGTCAGTTGGCTGAAACATGCATGAGCCTGGCCCTAGCCAGTCTCACAAGCAAAGTAGTGACAGCAGGAGCTTTTTTTTAATGAGCAACTGTCTGTGTCTGTCATGACTTTTACTGGGTTTTATCAACAAAAAAATGACAGAATAAGCTGTCACCTCAGCCTCTGATGTCTGCTCACAGCTGAGTAGAAACAAGGCGGCTTTTCTCAAACTGCAGCATAAAAAACCTCAAACTTGCAGGCACGTTGTACCAAGGGCTGGATTTGCCAAGATTAAAGGAATTTTGCAAGGACGTGTGCTGTGCAGAACTGATTTAAGTTTTTACTTCACTATCTACCGAGAACCACTCAACCAAAGTCACTTCCTAATGCTTCTTCCTTTAAATCTCTTGCCCAACCTTTGTAGCGTTTAGTGGTGAAGCCAGATCAGCTCATTAAGAGACGTGGGAAGCTTGGACTGGTTGGGATTAACCTCACTCTGGATCAGGTGAAGGCTTGGCTGAAGCAGCGCCTGGGCCAGGAAACCACGGTGAGTGCTTTGCTTTTGTTCCCAGGACAGTATAAAAACTGTAAAATCACTGGTCCTCTGCTGCAGCCAGCCCGTGTGTTTTGGCTGATGATGGAGTGTTACTTCAGGTCCTTGTTTTAACTCAGTGCTGCTGTGTGATATTTATTTTCCTGGTAATGACAGTGCAGTGCTAATGATAATGAAGTGCCTGCCATCCCTGCTGCTGTGTGTTGGGAGCTGATGGAGTTGTGCTGCCTCAAGGAATTTATGCCTTTGGCCCTGCTGGGATTGATTTGCCGCTGGCTCCGAGCCGGTGTGGCAAGGATTGGGAAACAGCAGGAACAGCATCATGAGTGCTGCCCATTGGGAATACGATGGGTGTGGAAATTACTCCTTAGCACAACACAACAGCCGTATCTAAAGCAAGGACTGGGCCACAGACTTGAGACCACTGGTGTCCTCAGAAGCAGGGAGTATCCCCCAGTGTCCTTTGAGGCTGGAAACATGAGTTTGGATAACAGGAAAGTGCCTACACAGAACAGTTCCTGGACCCATAAGAAGAGGCTAAAGGATTCTCTTGCTCTTCTGTGCTCCCTGATACCATTTCAGAGTGAACACTACTCAGGCCTCTGCTCCTGGCAGTAGCTCAGGAATTCCTCACTTCTGAATTTTCCACTAGTCCAAGAGCAGCTCAGGCCCTTGTGTCTCACTGTGCTGAGCAGGACCCAGTGACAGTGCTGTCTCTGGGACAGGAGAGGAGAGCAGCTGTCCTGGTGTAATTCTGATACCACTTTGTCCTGTTAGGAATGGGAAAGGTGACCGACTCCTGTAACCAGATATCCTGGGGTGATAGTGCTGAGTGCTGTGCTGGAGAGGGAGGAGTGGTTCCCCAGGAGGCACAGTGGAGAGGGAACAATTATAGAGCACTGCTGATTAATTCTCAAAGCTTTCCTTATGCTGTCACAAATGTGCTGGACAAGTGGTTATGGGTGTTTATCTTGTTTTCTGTCCCCAGATTGGTAATGCAAAGGGGCTCCTAAAGAACTTTCTGATTGAACCCTTCGTCCCTCACAAACAGGTTAGTACACCATTAAAGAGGGTTTTAAATCTCTTTGGGCTTGCATGCTTAGCTGGATTGGTACAGTGGAGAAAGCAGAAGTTTGAGAGTGTGCTGTTGAGCTGAGAGTATTGCTGCACACCCCTGGGCACTGTCAGGGCCACTCCAGCACTGCTGCTCCTTGGGAGGCTTGACGTTGGGCTCAGCTGCCCAAATCCCAGCACTGGCACAAAAGCCTCTGCAGGGTCTTCTCTGGGTGTCACTGATAAATGTCCCTGCTCTGTGGCGCAGGAGGAAGAGTTCTATGTTTGTGTATACGCTGCCCGTGAGGGAGACTATGTGCTCTTCCACCACGAAGGGGGTGTGGATGTGGGAGATGTGGATGCCAAAGCTCAGAAGCTGCTCGTGGCGGTGGATGAGAAGCTCACTGAATCAGATGTGAAGAAGCATCTCCTGCAGCATGCACCAGCTAACAAGAAGGAGTAAGTAGAGATGCAGTTCTGGGTAGGACCAGCCCTGCAGCAGCTGCTCTTTTTTATCTCAGTACCACATCTCTCTGTTTTTTTCACCCTGAAACTCACTCTTCTGCCCTTCTCGCTGCTCTCCAGAACATGCCATGCATCCTGAATCCAAGCTCTCTGACCTTATCTCAGCTGCCTCTAAAACCCAAAAATAAGGCTTCCTAATGCTGAGCCTTTACTTGGCAGCAGCACTTGTCAGCCTGCTTAGGTCTCAACCTGAGACTGGAGACATGTACTGAATTCTGATCCTTTGTACCAGCATAGAAGTTTCTTTTGTTCAGTGAAATAGTGATGAGATGTGGCTCTGACTGCTAATTCAGAACTTCCCTCTCCCTTGCTCTGGCCTGATCTCCAAAGTTACTGTCCTGTTCTTCCTTCTGCGGGCTTATCTGTAGATCTCAAGGCTTCTGCATCTCCCTCAATTAGATGCCCATACCTAGTTAGCCTAATATGAGTCATGATTGTTCCAAACATAGCGTAATCCATGCTGACATTGTGCAGCACTGAAGGGTGAAAGAGCCTGTCACTCCACCAGTTCACTGCAGCCTCCTCCCCATCACAGCTAACGAAGCTTGGATCTGACAAAGATTGGTATCAGCAGGGAGGCAACGATGTGCTTCTGTCTTGTGGGGAGATAAATCAGACTGCACAGCTCTGACAGTTGTGAGCAACTGTGTCCTCAGCAGAGTTTGGTGGAGGGTAATTAAGATGAGTCATCAAGGTCTTCCTTCCCTTGAGTCATCCATCACCCAGGCTCCATCCAGAGAAGATGAATGAGAATGAAAGAAATTGATGCCAAGTAGATTTGCAGATTGCCACTAATACCAACGAACAGAGCAGGCTGTACTTAGATTTGGCTGCTTTCATTAACTTGCGTTACTTTTCTGTTTTTTACAGCGTCTTGGCCAGCTTCATCTGTGGCCTGTTCAACCTTTATGAAGATCTGTATTTTACGTACCTTGAGATCAATCCATTAGGTAATGGATATTTTTGGAAGCAGAACTTTCTGTTCTGAAATAATGAAAAGTGTTCTTGATCCTGGCATTGGTTCTGTAATTCACAACAGCACCAGGTGCCATGTGCAGAAGTATGGAAGTGGCAGTGATATGTCTTTGAGCTGTTCATTCAGTGAATTAAAAATGAGGACATTAAAAATTCCCTTGAATGAAATGTTAAGGCAATCCTGAAGAATGTAAAAATTGCACTGTTAGAACAAAACAGGCCCTGAGATAGTCTGGACCATGGCCACATTTACTGGTTAATTCCTCAGGGAACTTGCTGGGCCTGGTCGATACTGCCCAGTGCCAGGGGAAACAGCAGTCACCCAGCTTTTGCAATGATGTCTGTATGGTACCAGATGTTGGAGTCAATCTGTAATGTGTCTCTGTACAACCCGGAGCTAACTGTGATGTTTTTCACTGCAGTGGTGACTAATAATGGTGTTTACATCCTTGATCTGGCTGCGAAGATTGACGCGACAGCTGACTACATCTGCAAAGTGAAGTGGGGGGATGTGGACTTCCCCCCTCCTTTTGGCAGGGAAGCTTACCCTGAGGCAAGTGACAGCTGGCATTCCTTCACTGTGTCCTGAATTCATCATTGCTTGTATGTCCATGTTGTTGCTATTTCCAGTGTTTTTGGTGCTGTGTCTCAAGCACCTTGGCAGTGCTGTCCGTGCTAACCTGTGCACAGGTAGCTGTAGTCCTTAGGAGTGCTCAGAATCACACTTGGAACTGCAGTTGCTTCCTAGCTCTGTTTGGTCAGTTCTTTAACTCAGAATTTACTTTTTTTAATGGAAGCCAATGTTTAACTTTCCTCAGCTGTGCCAGAGCTCTGTGCCTGTGCAGAGCTTCCTTTTGTGGTTCCTGCCCAGGTTGCTCCCCTCAGCATCACTATTTTTCTCTTGAAGCAGTGGTTACAGGGAGCCCCATGGGAGCTGATGTTCCCTCAGTGTTTCAGTCACAGTTCTGAGAGCAGAGCAGCAGCTGTGTAAAAATGCTGCATCCAAATGAATCCAGAGAAAATAATCACTATTTCTGAAACTTTTAAGTAAGATGTTAATACACCTGTTTTTCCAAAAAGTGAGGACACCATGAGGGCTGCAGGCAGGACTTGGTTGTAGAGCTAGAAGTGCCTGCTCTCTCTGCAAATTCCCCAGATCTGTACTGCTGGATGCACAAGCACTGCTCCAGACACAGGTCCCAGCAGCTTCAGAGGCTGTTGGAAGTAGAACTCTCTCCTTAATTATTCTGTTACTTATTTCAGGGGTCTGTTCTTCTCTCTCCAGAAAGATTTCTGTCCTGACTTTTTCATTTTAATGATTATAATTATATTTCAGTTGGAAGGTTTTTGTACTGTGGCCAGGAAATCCATTTAGCTATTCCTTTCCATGTAGCTTGCTGGATGCCAACACTCAACTCAATTTGCTCTTAAAAGGATTAGTTTAGGTTTTGTCTCTGAATCATCCCTCTTGAGTCCCTGGGAAGGTTGTTATGGCAGAGTCTTTGCTGGGAATGTTAATGAACTCTGATGAAGTGCTGCTCAGCAGCCTGGCACACTGGGCTGCAGGAGCACCACGTTGAGCCAAATAACAGCTCTCAGTGATTATGTTCCTGGCTCCAGCACAGCCAGAGTGGTCACCATGGGTGAGATGATTTTTAGATTTCCTCAAGTCTCAGACAAGGCCAGAAGAATCTTGACAGTTCTGTTCAGATTTTGTGCCTGTCGTGAGGTGGAGGGATGGAGCTGGGCCTCTGTCCCTGACAATGCAGTGTTTGTAGCTCTGCTGTCCCTTAGCTGTAGCTGATGAGGTGTGAGTGATGTGTGTCCAAATGCACTATGAACCCTTGGGATGGGAAAGGCAGGTGCCAGGAGGAAGCTGAGGTTGTGCTGCTCTCTCTGCAGGAAGCCTACATTGCTGACCTGGATGCCAAGAGTGGGGCCAGCCTGAAGCTTACGATCCTGAACCCCAAAGGCAGGATCTGGACCATGGTGGCTGGTGGTGGTGCTTCAGTGGTGTACAGGTAACAGAAGTGAGGCTTCCAGTGGGCAAGGATTTCAAGTGCTGGGAGAACATAATTGCTGCAGCCTCTGGAAAGTAGACTCTCCTAAAGCCATTTTTCCTGTACTGTGACTGTTTAGGATCTCTTTAGAATGAAGATGCTGTACAGATTTTTCACCAGGCTGTGGAACATAGTGTTCCCTAGGGAATTTGAATTTGGAAAGGTTAGGGTTAGATACAGTTTGTTGCATAGATACAGTTCCTTTCTGACTTACAAGGAAACTAGCTGGCTGGAGGCTGTTGAGGATAGGTAGTGTGGTTATTGTGGTCACTGAGTTTGTATCTGGGGAACATGACAAGGTTAATTGTGACTGGCACCAAGAGGAGAGCAGCTTAGTTTTCAGCAGACAGCACTGTCCCTCTGTTAAGTATCCCAATTCTCCAGGAATTTGGAATACTTTAGGAACTTTATAGCGACTCAAATTATAACTGATCTCTTAAATAACTGGTTTTTTTATTGTTAGTGACACCATTTGTGACCTGGGGGGTGTGAATGAACTGGCAAACTACGGGGAATACTCAGGAGCCCCAAGCGAGCAGCAGACCTATGACTATGCTAAAACCATCCTCTCCCTCATGACCCGAGAGAAGCACCCACAAGGTAAGGGAGATGCTGCAATTCCAAAGATGTGAAGCTGTGTCTGGCAGAAAAAAATAGACAAATATGAGCTGTTACGATGCTTAGCCTTCCTTGGCAGAGCTTTGAATGTACTGCTGCCTTCTGAAGAAATCAGGGCTGGATTTCTGTCAGCTCTTGCTTCAAAGAGAGGTCTTTTGGTTTCCCATGGGGCCTGCGAGATCCTTATCAAACATTCTTGCTTGCTGCAAAGCTCTTATCTTCCAGGTTCTATCTACTAAACTCAACAGCTTTAGGGGTTTTTTTTCTACTAAACACAACTGGTTACTGTGCAGCTTAGTTTCACTTTATGTCCTTAACTGCTTCCTGATCTTGGAGTACTCTGCTCTTGAAATGGTTTTACTTACCTGTGTTTCTTCCCTCAGGGAAGATCCTGATTATCGGAGGCAGCATTGCAAACTTCACCAATGTAGCAGCTACCTTTAAAGTAAGTGACCAGTCTCAAACATCAGCAAACACACAGTTGTTAGCCCCTAAGCCCTTCTTCCCAATTCCATGTTTGGCTGAGGCTCACAGTCCATCTCTTCCAGGAGTTCCTGAGATGGTGGGACAGGGTAAATGTGTGGCTGCCTGGGTTACATGTCCTGTGTGTTTCTTTTAGGGCATTGTGAGAGCAATTAAGGATTACCAAGGCCCTCTGAAGGAGCATGAGGTGAGGATCTTTGTACGAAGAGGAGGCCCAAACTACCAGGAAGGGTTACGTGTCATGGGAGAAGTTGGTAAGAACCGAGCTTGTCCTTAGGTTTTGTTCTTGCATCTTGTTTCTTCCACTTGCTTTCTGCTGAGCTTTCTCAAAGTTAAATGCTTCACTTTGGTAGAGCTTTCCCCTGAGGAGGCTGACTGCTCTTGTGTACCTCCACAGGGAAGACCACAGGGATCCCCATCCATGTCTTTGGCACGGAGACCCACATGACTGCGATCGTGGGCATGGCGCTGGGCCACCGGCCGATCCCCAACCAGCCGCCCGCCGCCGCCCACACCGCCAACTTCCTCCTCAACGCCAGCGGCAGCCCCTCGGTGAGCTCTTCCAAAGGGAGAACAACTTCCTTCCCCACTGTGAAAGGGGACATGGGTGAGGAGCCTCGTGAAGGCAGCTGCCCCACTCCAAACAGGCTGGCCACCAGTGTATTTGTAGGAAGCTTTAGGAAAACCAACATGACTCTGCTGGCGCAGTTGATCAGGAGAGGCCACTGCAATGCCCATCTCACTTGTGCAGAAAATGTGGCCTCTCAAAGCTGACAATGCAACTGTTGAACCTCCTGGGTCATTTGGTTGTTTGCAACAGGTGACAGAACGAGAGGACACAGTCTTAAGCTGCACCAAGGGAAATATCGGTTGGGTATTAGGAAACAGGTTTTCACAGAAAGAGTGATAAAGTACTGGAATGGCTTGCCTGGGAAGGAGGTGGAGTCACTATCCTTGGATGTACCTAAAAAAGGAACTACATATGTGGCACTTGGTGCCATGGTTTAGCTGAGGTGTCAGGGCGTGGGTTGGACTCAATGATCTTGAAGGTCTCTTCCAACCTAATCATGAACTCTGTGAATTCTGTGACTGAAATGCTCCTATCTGAAAACTCGTTTTCTTTGTAGTAGATCAGTGTAGCCAAAGTGAGGCCACCCCCTCCTCCAGGCCATACCTGGAGCACTGTCCCTCACTGACTTGGCTTCTGAATCTTTCAGACTCCAGCACCGAGCAGAACTGCCTCCTTCTCTGAGTCCAAACCAGATGGTATTGCTCCAGCTAAGAAGGCAAAACCAACAGCACCTCTTGGTAAGTCCAGCCCTGGGAGTGCTGCTGGCAATGCTCTGCTGTTCTCAAAGGCAGGATGGGCATGAGATAAATGCTTTTTTTTCTGTAGATATAAAGGGAAGCAGTTTTGTGGTACCTGCCTATCTTTGTCTTGAGTGTAGTTAAGTGGTTTGGCAGCTCACTTGTGCCATGAGCTCATACACATGTTGAGTCAGAGTTGCCCTGATCTGGGATGTTCAGGAACAGCACGAGATGAAGTACAGTGACAGGGCTCCAGTCTGCTTGTTTTTTAGCAAGAGCAAACCCAAAAGCCTTGAGTGGTGTGGAGAGGAAGACTGCTGCAGCACCTGCCTAGGTGTCTGGCCAGTGGGCTGGCAGCAGTCAGCTCTGTCATAGCATTGCATGAGTGATTCTCTCTTTAACAGATTCAATCCCAGCCTCCAGACCTGGCTCAGGTAGGACCTGTGTGACCAGCTCAATGTGCCTGGCCTCGCTGGCAGCTGACTTTTTTAGTTCTTGGTTTTGTTGCTGTTTTTTCTCTCCAAAAGTTTGCTGTGTTGTCTGGTCCTTTCCTCCTGCCCAGCATATTTAGCTGTCACCATGTGAACTTCTCATCTGGTTTTTCAAGTGCAGATAGCATATGCCTCTGCACAAGTACTTCCTATTTCTGTGGGGGAGAGGGCCAGGTCTCAAACAAACTTCATTTTCTCTTCCCATCCCCTGCACAACCATCACAGAGAAGACCAGCCCGAGGCACATAGTGAAAAGCTCTGTTCCCTTTGCTTTCCAAAAGGAGGAGTCACTAATTGTGACCTATAACTGGTGTCTTGTTTCAAAGAGAAACAACATCGTGCAGGGGCCCTGGTTATCAGGTTTGGAAAGTACAGAAAAGTCACAAATTAACTAAATGTTGCCTTAACAGTCCAGCAGACCATTAAAGCTTGTGCTCAGTGCAGCTATTTTATAGGGACTTTAAGACTTTGTTGGGCTCTGTGGTGTGTGAGAATAAGCTGCTGAACTGGGGGCAAAGTAGAGCTTCAAGTTATCTCCCTTAGCATGAGGAGGGACAGTAGAAGAAGAGTTCTTGGAATTTTGCTTGTGTATTCTCAAACATCATCACCTCTCTGGGTCTGCATTTGGGTGTTCCTGGGAACACTCATGGTACCCTTTGCAGGCACCTGCAAGAAAAACAGAATTTTGAGTTCTCTAATGACAATCAGGGTTGCAGTGAATCTGAATTGTGAGTGTGTAGGGCTGGAGAGCAAGGACTGATTTTTTTTGTTGAAGCCAGAGGAACAGTGTCCTGTTTAATCCCTAATGCTGTTTACCTTTGATCCAAATCCAGAAAGAACTCAGCAATAGCCCAAGTTGGCATCAGCAGGTGGATCAGCTCTGAGTTTATACAAGTTTTAAAATTAATTCTGCCTGGAGTCAGAAGGAGGGACTCAATGTTGTGCTGTGACAAGTGGTGTAAATAGACTTTAAGCCAACAGTCCATCCTCAGTGGCTGAACTGTTGCTTTTCCTGTGACTCTGTCTCCTGAAGCCAAGTTTTGGGCCGTATATAAATTCTTGGAGCCATGAAGTTTGTGTTGGATTTTGATCCATTCTGATTTTAAAAAAAGGAAAGAAAACCCAAGTATGTTGAGCTCCTTTATTTTCTTCCCTGCCCCTCCATTTCCTGCCTGTTTGTTTTTAATTTCATATCATTCTACTATGGTGCCCTGACCAGCCTCCCATGGTTTGCCCAGACTGTGGGCTACATGCAAATAAATATACGAAATTCAAAGTTCTCTTCAGCTTTGCATAAGAAAACAGAGAAATATGAAAGGCCCATGAGAGGAGAAGCCAAGGCAGTTTTTACTTCTCTCCTCTCCTATACCAGCTCCCTCCTGTGATTCACTTGCCCATTTAGCAAACCCCAAAACCTGGCTGTTGTGTTCAGAATCCAGGGAATGGGTTGCTGCTTCATCTACAGTTTCTTCCTTAATTTGGACAGTGTGGCTACTCCATCCTGCAAACTGCAGTTCATCTCCTGGGTTCAGTTTGGAGGGGGGGAAATACACTCATCCAGGAGCCTTTCAGCAGGCATTTGGCAAAGTTGCAGTTTGTGTCTTGCTGTGTACAGTTTGAAGATGTATTATTTTTTTCCCCTCTCTCTGAGCAGGTAAAGCCACAACACTGTTCAGCCGCCACACCAAGGCAATCGTGTGGGGGATGCAGACCCGGGCTGTCCAAGGAATGCTGGACTTTGATTATATTTGCTCCAGGGATGAACCCTCAGTGGCTGCCATGGTTTATCCGTTCACGTAAGTAGCCTGTGACTGTGTAGCTCTTCCATTTCCCTCCAACTCTTCTGTGACCTCCTTCCCCTCTCAGTGTCTGTGGTTCTTTAGTGGAGCTCTGCCCTGGTCTCCATCCCTGCTGGAACACCTTCTCCTCTGCTCCCTTCCACCCCCAGGTTGGCTTTGTAGGCTGCTTTCTTCAACCATTGATTTTGGGCTGCGCTGTTGAAACAGCTTAATGTTCACCACAGAATTGAAGTTCCATTTCATATGCTTTTAAAAGATGTCCAAATTCTGTTCTTCTCTCAGTGAGTAAGGCAGGTGTGACTACCTGGGCTTTCTTTCCAGCCCCCTGGCTCAGCAAAGGCAGGCAGGTTGTGTAAGGCTTCTTCCACTTAACTGCTGTTGGCTTTGTGCTTGTCTGAGACACCTTGATTTGTACCTGCAGCAGCAGGAATTACCCCTTCAAATATTATCCAGAATCATAGCTCTGCTGACAAACCAAAGCAGGTATGTAGCCAAACAAAATTAAAAAAAAAATCTTGTTCATATTCTTTCCAATAGCAGCAGTGGTTACTTAGCAGGCAGGAAGCCTGTGGATCCTTCAGTGGGATAGAGAGTTCCCTTGTGGTGTTTATCCTCTTTCACTCATCCCTACAGGGGTGAGAGGGGCTATTGGGTGTGCATGAGCTGTTTTATTGTACCTCCTCAGTGTGGGGATCTCCCTGTGGGACAGGGCAAGTAGGGAGAAGGGAAACAGGAGCTGTTGCTTTCAGTACAGTGAGGTGGGAGCCCCGAGCCAGGCAGGAGCCTTGGTTCATTCCTGTGGTATTTACAGACATCCTGGAGAGCTGATGTCTAATCAGCCTCCATCCTGCAGAGAATTTCTCCTCTTGACAATTAAGACCTTGTACTGTTATTCTGCAGCTCTGATGGTAATTGCAGCTCTGTAATAACTTCTCAGCAAGTGCAAGCCTCAGGGTACTGAGTGCAGGCACATCCATTTCTATAGGTGAGTGGCAGCCTCTGGCAGTGCTGGACTTGATTAAGGAGGAAAAAGCAATAGGGGTTGAAGTTTTGGGCTGTCTGTAATTTTCTGATTCTGCTTGACCTTTTGGAGGGAGCCAGGCTGGCAAATCCTGGAATGTTCTGTCACCAATTTACTGGTATGGAAGCACAGCCAGTATCCACATGCTTAAATGACTGCCCAGTCAGACTTCACTGCAGTTCCAGTCAGAGCATCTACTGTGTATGAAATACCAACAGTGAAACCATCCCAGGTGCTTCCCGTCCAGTGCCTGTGGGATGGGCAGAGTCCCACTGTAGCAGGATTGGGAAGCTGACTGGCCCTTCCATTTCTGTCCTGGCTGTTCACCACAGATACTGGTTTCCTGTTCCTCCAGTCCAGTGTTAGCACCAGCCCAGTGACACAGCTTTGCACGCCTCTCATTCATTACTCTTTCTGTGCCTCATTCTGTCTTCCAGCTTGGAGTAGAATTAAGGCTCTGGTAACTTCACTGTGGGAGAGCTTATTCATCTTGCTGGATGCCTCTGTCCCCATTAGCCCGTCTCCTTCCATATGCTGCTCTGTCCTATTCTCTGAAGAACCTTCTGCTGTCATATGGTCCCTCCCCAGACACGCTCACGTGCTCGTGAGTGTCTCAGTCAGTCTCGGGGGCTGAGAATGGGGTTTGTAAGCTCCTCTGTCTGCATGCACTGTGTCCCTTTGTCTTTCCAGCAGCCTTCAAGTCAGGGCTTTTCCATCTTCTCTTCCACAGCGGTGACCACAGGCAGAAGTTCTACTGGGGCCACAAAGAAATCCTGATCCCAGTCTACAAGAACATGTCAGATGCCATGAGGAAGCACCCAGAGGTGGATGTTCTCATCAACTTCGCGTCCCTACGCTCTGCCTATGACAGCACTGTTGAAACCATGAACTATCCCCAGGTGAGTGCAGGATCCAGAAGCAGCCCAAATGAAGAAGGAAGACCCTGTCAGCAGGGTACTGGTGTTTCTTAAATCATGATGGCATTAGCAAATTGTCTTGGTCTTCTGATTTAGTAGATAAGCCCCAATTCTAACCCCTTGCAGAATATATGGAGGGATGCTGGGGGTCTCTGGCAAATCCTAAAGGTGGACTTGGAATTTGTTTAAGAGGAACTTGGTGCTTCTTGGTTAGCAGTAACTACTTCAGGCTGACTATAATACAGTGCTGCTCTGATGTGCAAGTGTGGCATATAGGTAAAACCTTACAAAAGAAAGGCCTTGTAAAATCATGGCTCAGGCCTGTTACTTTGGCTAAGTATGGCTAATAGCTGGCCTGACAAGTATCTGTGAGAATCAGCCTATCAGCCTGCACCCATGAGAAAGGAATCTGCATCAGTGTCAAGAAGGATTCTACCCGTGTGAAACATCTTCCTTCCAGGAGACAAGTATGTAAACACCATTAGAGAGGAAAGATTATGACTGACACATACACTAGCAAATACTAACCAGTGAACTGAGTTACAATAATTTGCTAACCAGTTAGAACTGAACATGGTGCCTTCTGATAACCATATAAATATGAGCTGTGAAGAATAAAGATTGGCTATTGTGGATGAAGAAACAGTTGTCTTTCTCCATCCTTACTGCAACATACAAGGGGGAGAAAATTCCCTGACCAGAGCATTGAGCCTTTTGTGAAGATCATGGCAGCCTGCAGATTCATGCATTGGGCCTTGCTGGATGAGAGTGCACAGAATGACCTCCCAGAGGCCTGACAAGGGGCTGCTCTGTGGGGTACCAATGGTTTTCTTTCTCTTGCCGCAGATCCGCACCATTGCCATTATTGCTGAGGGTATTCCAGAGGCCCTGACACGCAAACTGATCAAGACAGCTGATAAAAAGGGAGTCACCATCATTGGGCCTGCAACTGTAAGTACTGATGGCCACCTTCTCCTGTCTGTCTTGACCTTCAGATCTGCTTTCTCCAACGGGTGAAGTGTATCCTACAATCCACCTTGTCTTTAATCACAGGAAGTGCATGCTAGTCTCCCATCTTAAACTCTTTGCCATCCTCCTTTCTCTATACAAATTCTGGCAAGGCTGCCTTACACAAATGTGCCTCAGTTTCATGATTTTAAAGGCCTTTACACCTTTCTCTTATTCGCTTTTAGGTTGGTGGGATCAAGCCAGGTTGCTTTAAGATAGGTAACACGGGAGGCATGCTGGATAACATCTTGGCCTCGAAGCTGTACCGCCCTGGCAGCGTGGCCTACGTGTCCCGCTCTGGAGGGATGTCCAATGAGCTCAACAACATCATCTCCAGAACCACCGACGGGGTCTATGAGGGGGTGGCCATCGGAGGAGACAGGTACGAGCTGGCACCTTCAGCAGGCACTGGTTTTCACGTTGGTCAACAGAAGAATTGTTGGTAATACGGAGAAGGAAGAGCAGGTTGGGTGTTAATTTCTCCCTGTGTTGCACACAGATATCCTGGTTCAACCTTTATGGATCATGTCTTGCGTTATCAGGATACTCCTGGAGTGAAGATGATTGTAGTACTGGGGGAGGTGAGTGAGATCACTTCACTCTCTGAGAAATACCTGTGTGTGGTTTTTGTTTTGAGAGCATCCGACCTGGTTGCAAGGATGCTAAATAGCAGCTACTTCTACTGTTCTTGAATATTTGACATTTTATTTCTTGCTGCTTTTGTCAAAAGAAATTGAATGTATTCCACAGGCAAGCACAGTCTTACCTATGGAAAAAAAAAAAAGGAAAAGAAAAATTAGGAGGTTGTGTTCTGAAACTTCAACCATTATTCCATGAAAAAGGAGAAAAACTCCCAGCAATGCTTCTGTGTGTGTCTTGGAGCTGGTTTTATCAAAAGTGCAGCTTGGAACCATCTCTCTCTCCCTGCAGATCGGAGGCACAGAAGAGTACAAGATCTGCAGGGGTATTAAAGAAGGCCGAATCACCAAGCCAGTGGTGTGCTGGTGCATTGGTACCTGTGCCACCATGTTCTCCTCAGAGGTATGTGCAAAAAGGGGGCAAGTGCATAAAATAAGGATATATCCACAACAGGAAGAAAAACATAACTTCACTCATTGTACCTAAACCTTCCAGTACTGGCAGTAGTAACTTTAATGTGCAAAAATTCATAAATATAAATGATAAATATATCTTGTGCTGCTATAGTTCTGTCACAGGAAATTTCCAGGGGATTCTGCTTATTTGTGAAGGGACCCCAAAGACCCCTGGGAAAGCAACAAATCCAATAGCTGCCTGTTTCTGGAGTGGGGATGACAAAGATCTATGTTAAGCAGCTCTGAAGTGGGGCAGTTTAGGGAGGCAGAACATGAATGAATGAACCTGGAGGGATTCCAGAACATCCTGGTGATTACCCTGCTGGCTCTGACTGCAGCCAGGAGTTTTGGTAGCCCAAAGGAGACAGATGTGCAGCCACTGGTGTTCCCAGTCAGGGCTCTATTCTATTGTACTCTCTGCAGGTAACAGTCTGTATTCCTTAGTGTTCTCTCTCTTCCTGTTTGTAGGTGCAGTTCGGCCATGCAGGAGCTTGTGCCAACCAGGCCTCTGAAACCGCTGTAGCAAAGAACCAAGCCTTAAAGGAAGCTGGAGTGTTTGTTCCCCGGAGTTTTGATGAGTTGGGAGAGGTCATTCAGTAAGTCACACTCACAGGGCACCTTCAGCAGTGGACAAAAGCTGTCAGGGCACTGATTCTGGCCTGATAGGGAATATATTTCTGCTTAAGGAAAGCAGCTTTTACTTGTTATGCAGTTTTAAGGTCTAGGTTAGATCACCTCGCTTGGATCTCTCAGAAGGACCAAAGTTACTGAATGGATTCTCTCCCTAGGTCTGTGTACCAGGATCTTGTGGCCAAAAGAGTGATTGAACCAGCTGAGGAAGTGCCTCCTCCAACTGTGCCAATGGATTACTCCTGGGCAAGGGTGAGTTGTGCTGGTTTACCTGCTTTTGGGTTTCTTGCAATCAGACAGTGCATTGGCTGTGATTCTGGATGCCGTGCTGGGGTTATACCTTGTGCTTTGTAGTGTAGTGTGAGCTGCTGACTCTGCTGGTTCTGGGCTGTGGAAGCTGCTCTGTGGGCAAGCCTGAGGCATTGCTGTTTGCCCACTCTGTGCTGCCCCTCTCTGCTGGTGTGGGTTGTTTAACACCCTGTCTTTACACCTTGCAATTCCAGGAGCTGGGACTGATTCGCAAACCAGCTTCCTTCATGACCAGCATCTGTGACGAGCGAGGACAGGAGCTGATCTATGCTGGGATGCCCATCACTGAGGTCTTCAAAGAGGAGATGGGAATTGGAGGGGTTCTAGGCCTGCTCTGGTTTCAGAGGAGGTGAGGCTGCTCTTGTGAAAGCTTGCAGATTGTTTGGAGTTTTTCTTGTTTAGTAATAGACTTTAAAGCAAAAAAAGTTAACCCCATGATTCCTTTGTGAAGGTAGATTCACTAGAATGCCATCTCTGTATTTCCTCCAGGACACCATGTCAGCATTTTGGCTTGCATACAGCATGTTTTAATTTCAGGATGAAGTTTTCCATGAGTCTTGTGGTGCATTGAGGAAATTTCTGTATTCTTGGCCTGATTCACACTCTGTGACTACTTGTGTTGCCTCAGCTCTAGAGAGACTGGGGACTTTACAAACATCAGCATTTGTGTTCTGTCCCTGACTGATGTGGTGTCTGTGCCCAGGTTACCCAGGTATGCCTGCCAGTTCATTGAGATGTGCCTGATGGTGACAGCAGACCATGGGCCGGCCGTGTCTGGAGCCCACAACACCATTGTCTGTGCCAGGGCTGGCAAAGATCTGGTTTCAAGCCTCACTTCAGGCCTTCTTACCATTGTGAGTACCTGATATTCAGGAGGTTTAGCTTTGTAATAAAACTTAGAGAAATGAGTAACTACTAATTTTTGCATTGATTGCAGAGTCACAGACTGGTGGTGTCTGTCCACTCACACTTTGAATTTCAACTCTAATAGTTTGGTACTCCCTATTTCAAATCTGGTTCATTTTTCCAGTAAGCCAGACTAGTGTGTCTCCTTTGAGTCTAGAAATATTTTTGTAGCAGCCAGGTTGCTATCAGTGTTGACTCTAGTTGCCTGAACTCTGACAAGAGTTACTAAAATAGACACTGGATTGCATTTTCCCCCACGTTGTCTCTAGCAGAGATGCACTGGCTCCAAACTGGCACTTGTGTGAGAGATAAGCAGATGTTTTCCCTCGAGTGCCTGCCCAACTCTAATGTCATGAATGCCAGAGACCAGGAGGGTGGATGGGCGAGATAATCTTAGGTTTGTATCTTAATTGTGGAATCCTTTGATGTAATTGCCTTTGTGTCCTGCACCCAGGGTGACCGGTTTGGGGGAGCACTTGATGCTGCAGCCAGAATGTTCAGCAAAGCTTTTGACAGTGGCATTATCCCCATGGAATTTGTGAACAAGATGAAGAAAGAAGGGAAGCTGATCATGGGCATTGGACACCGAGTGAAATCAGTAAGAAAACTGCATTAGGACAAAGTGGAGGGATTTTTAGGAACGCGTGGGGGAGAACAAAAACAAAGTAATCAGCAAGTGTCAGAGGCAGCTATTGACCAAACTCTCCCAAATCTACAGAGAGTATCAGTAAGAGGCAATATCATTGACTGTAATGTGCTCTGAACTTGCAGATAAATAACCCTGACATGAGAGTTCAGATCCTCAAGGACTATGTGAAGCAGCACTTCCCAGCCACTCCGCTGCTGGACTACGCACTTGAAGTAGAAAAAATCACAACTTCCAAGGTGAAAGGCGCCAGCATTGAACTGCTCTGGGCACTGGTTCTCATGGGAGGGAAAATGATTGGGGCTTAGCTGTATTTTCAGTGCAGTGCTTCATAAATTGTTGCTGGGGATTGTGTCTGGGGTAGAGCTGAGGCCAAGTACAGCTGCAGTCTGGAAAGGCTGAAGGCATTTGGTTACGAGGAAAATGCTGAACAAGCCAAACCATCATTGGTGTGGCCACTGTCCACACTGGCACTGCTGGGTGCAAATCTGAGGCTGTTGGCACATGTGCTGGCCCATGACTGGGAACCTCTGGGGGTTGACCCAAGGGACCCCTTGTTTGGGGCTGGTTTTCCAGCATTCCCATTAAGTGTAGCTCTTGCTCAGGCTGCTGAGCAGCCTCTCCATAGCTGGGCTGGTGTGTCCTCAGCCACAGGCAGCCCTCAGATCACCAGTGGAAGGTGCCAGGTGAACACCATTTGCACTGTTGACATCTTTATTGGGGTGTGTTTTATTTCCTGCAGAAACCAAACCTTATCCTGAATGTAGATGGCTTTATTGGAGTGGCCTTTGTTGACATGCTCAGGAATTGTGGCTCTTTCACACGGTGAGTGAGGGAGGGCTGTCTGTGCATCATGGTCCTATGGAGCTGCACTGCCAGCTCCTGAGGGGCAGAATTCCATGAAACTGGGAAGGAAACATAGCCTAGCCTGGCTTTTGGGGGCAGAAAGCTGTCAGGGGAATTTGTGTGGCTTCTGGTACTAGAGCAGGTGGCAGCCCATCTGAGGCTGATTTCTTAAATAAATGATTACCAGGAGCTATTTATTTTCCATTGTTTTGCAGGGAAGAAGCAGATGAATATATTGATATAGGAGCTCTCAATGGCATCTTTGTACTGGGCAGGAGTATGGGATTCATTGGTGAGTTTGCCACATCCTCCCTGCCCCTTCCTTCCTCCTGGGGCTGCCCTGCCCCAGGAACACCAGCCAGACCTGAAATCCTGGGGCCTTCAATGCACTCCAGAAATCAACTCAAGACAGACTAAAAGGAGGGATGGGACTTCTGTAACATAAACCACTCCCCTTTCAGGACACTACCTGGACCAGAAGAGATTGAAGCAGGGTCTGTACCGTCACCCTTGGGATGACATATCCTATATCCTACCGGAGCATATGACCATGTGAGAAGCTGGTGTTGCCTTGGAATGCACCAGGAGGGAAGCCTGTCCAGGGGACAGCCACAGTGGGATGGGACTGTGATGTATAAAGATGATTATTGGGACAGAGACGTCGAGCTGCCTGGTCAAACTGCAAAGCGACTGTTTTATAAAGATAGAAACTTACTCTAATAAAACCAAAACTTGTGCTATTCCCTCTGTTACCTGCTGTATTTAATACTGTCTTTCTCACTTTTATTTTTTCTATTCTCATTTCATTTTGTTTCCAGAAGTGATTTAGGGTTTGGGGGGTAGAGTTTGGCTCATAGGTATGCCTTACTGAACCTAACTCTGGTAACAAGCTGTACCTTTCCCATGAGGGGAACGTGCCTGTCATTCCCATAAGCCATGACTTTGGATTTTTGTTGTTGTTGTTCATTGTTTTTCAATTTGTTTACCATGTTCTTATCCTTGGTCTGGCTGTACCTGAATCCTGGGACCACTGCTGATGTATAACCAATGTTAATCAAGCTGGTGTAGTAATTTAAAGTGTAAAGTTGTAACATACTGCTGTGAAAACTGTGAAATCCCTGTGTCTGTATTTATGCAATC
This sequence comes from Hylia prasina, assembly GCA_013397195.1. Classification (NCBI taxonomy): domain Eukaryota; kingdom Metazoa; phylum Chordata; class Aves; order Passeriformes; family Sylviidae; genus Hylia; species Hylia prasina. The sequence goes on along the minus strand of VYXD01011666.1, from coordinate 24,122 downwards.
TCTCCTTTCCTCTGACTGCTGCTCTGTGCACTGTCACTCACGTGATCTGCAGCTGCAAAAGTATCTCAGTAATAATTTCAGTGTCCTCCTTGTCTATGTATTGTAACCAAATGCAAATAAATACACATTACTAATTTATTCTTTTTCCATCTCTGGCCTTCTGCAAATTGTCTCTAAACAATATCTAAGGCAATGTGTGACAAGTTGTCATTTAACACAATAACAACCTTCAAGGCAATTACTCCTCAGGGTCTATTTCAGGTGACTTAGAAGGGGAGAAATAAAAATCAAACTGCATACAGATTTCACCTTGCCTGTTTCAGTGTAGGTCAAAAAGATAAAATAGAGGGGGATAGAAGGACACAAACTCGCTATGATTGATACAGCATTATCCAAGAGTTAGGGAACTGCACTGTGTGTATAGCAAACTTAAACCAACTACCTACAGCTCACTGCATTGTAATTAAAAACCCTGTGTACCATGGAGTGAGAAAATTCCTAATTGCTCCGGTGGAGCCTGGGAGGGTGTGAGGAAGAAGAAAGTGATGAGGATTACCTAAGGCTCCGAGTCGCTCCGGTCCGTGACACCTGAGCTGCCCTTCGGCGCCGGGAGCACCGGGTCGCCCCACGACGGGGAAGCTGAGCTGGCGCCGGGCCCCGGCCTGAGGGGATGGAGAGCCGGGGCTGCCCCGGCCTGAGGGGACGGGGGATCGTGGGAAGTCCCGAGGGGTCCGGGGTGAGGGGACGCGGTGTCCAGGGAGGTGCCGGGGGCTCCCGGAGGGGATGGGGATCCGTGCGGGTCCCGAGTTAAGGGGACGCGGGGTCCCGTGGGGTCCCGGACGGAGGGGATGGGGGTCCCGAGTTAAAGGGACGCGGGGTCCCGTGGGGTCCCGGACGGAGGGGATGGGGGTCCCGAGTTAAAGGGACGCGGGGTCCCGTGGGGTCCCGGACGGAGGGGATGGGGGTCCCGAGTTAAAGGGACGCGGGGTCCCGTGGGGTCCCGGACGGAGGGGATGGGGGTCCCGAGTTAAAGGGACGCGGGGTCCCGTGGNCCTCGGCCCCGGCCCTGGCCCCGGTCCTGGCCCGCCGGCGGCCGAGGTGGAGCGCGGGGGCCCGCGCGGCGGCGCGGCGGACGGAGAGGCTGAGGCGGAGGAGTTCGGGTGCCCGGCGCACTGCTCCGACCTGGCCTGGCGGCAGAACGAGCAGCGCCGCCACGGCCTGTACTGCGACATCACGCTGGCTTTCGGCGGCGCGGGCATGGCCCGCGAGTACCGGGCGCACCGGTCCGTCCTGGCCGCCGCCACCGAGTACTTCACGCCACTGCTCTCGGGGGGGTTCGCGGAGTCGCGCTCGGGCCGGGTGGAGCTGCAGAAGTGGAGCTCGGAGGGCGGCCCTGACCCCGACACGGTGGAGGCCGTTATCGGTTTCATGTACACCGGCACCATCCGCGTGAGCCCCGGCAACGTCCATGAGGTGCTGGAGATGGCGGACAGGTAAGTGCGGCCGGAGCGGGGGCTGGCAGGGACCAGGCCACGGCATCAGAGCATCACAGACTGGTTTAGGTTGCAAGGGACCTTATACGTTCATCGCGTTCCACCTCCTGCCATGGGCAGGGACGCCTTCCTCTATCCCAGGTTGCTCCAAGCCCAATCCAACCTGGCCTTGAATACCTCCAGGGATGTATAACTCCCTTGTTTGTCCTGCAGGTTTCTGCTGACCCGGTTGAAGGACTTCTGTGGAGAGTTTCTGAAGAAGAAACTGAACCTCTCCAACTGTGTGGCAGTTCACAGCTTGGCCCACATGTATTCCCTGAATCAGCTGGCCCTCAAAGCGCAGGACATGATCAGGAGAAACTTCCACAAAGTCATCCAAGATGAGGAGTTCTACACTTTGCCATTTCACCTTGTCCGGGACTGGCTCTCAGACTCAGAGATCACAGTGGACTCTGAAGAAATCCTCTTTGAGACCGTTTTGAAGTGGGTTCAGAAAAATCCTGAGGAAAGAGAGAGGTACTTTGAAGATCTTTTTAAACTGCTAAGATTGTCTCAGATGAAACCCACATACCTGACTCGCCACGTCAAATCCGAGCAGCTGGTGTTGAGCAACGAGGCCTGTGTGAAGTTGGTGTCCGAGGCGGTGGAGAGCCATGCCCTGCGCTCTGAGAACCTGCAGTCTGGGAACCTGCAGCATTCCGCCTGTCCCGCCGCGCTGCTGCCGCGCTTCGGCCAGAACATGGACGTCATCATGGTCATCGGCGGCGTGTCCGAGGGCGGCGACTACCTGAGCGAGTGCGTGGGCTACTTCATCGATGAGGACAGGTGGGTCAACCTGCCTCACATCCACAACCACCTGGACGGGCACGCCGTGGCCGTGACAGAGTCCTACGTGTATGTGGCTGGCTCCATGGAACCGGGGTTTGCCAAGACTGTGGAAAGGTACAATCCAAACAGAAATATTTGGGAGCAAGTTTCAAACCTAATCACCAGGAAGCATTCCTTTGGCCTTACTGAAGTGAAAGGCAACTTGTACAGTATTGGTGGACATGGCAATTTCAGTCCAGGCTTTAAAGATGTGGCCATTTATAATCCTGAGCAGGACAAATGGCTGAACCTGGAGTCGGCGCCAAAGATCCTGCGGGATGTCAAAGCTGTGTCCGTGGAGGACCGGTTTGTGTACGTGGCTGCCCGCACTCCGGTTGACAGTGACAGCGAGGATGGGCTGAGGGCCGTTATTATCAGATACGATGCTGAAACCAGGCAGTGGCAGGATGTGGAGTCTCTGCCCCTCATTGACAACTACTGCTCTTTCCAGATGTCTGTTGCCAACACTAACTTCTACCACACGGCATCGTGCTGCCCCAAGAGTTACCCCATAGACAATGAGGAGGCCAAGGGAAAGATCTCCAGCAGGGCCTCGGATGAAATCCTGGAATCCTTGCCCCCCGAGGTCCTGAGCATTGAAGGAGCAGCTATTTGTTACTACAAAGATGACGTGTTTATCATTGGGGGCTGGAAGAACAGCGATGACATTGACAAGCAGTACAGGAAGGAAGCCTATCGCTACTGCGCCGAGCGGAGGCGCTGGATGCTCCTGCCCCCAATGCCACAGCCCCGCTGCAGGGCCACTGCCTGCCATGTGAGAATCCCCTTCAGGTGCCTGCAGGGAACACAGAGGTACCCCATGCCACAAAATCTCATGTGGCAAAAAGATAGAATAAGGCAAATGCAGGAAAGGCAGATGCAGGAGATACACCGATACTCCCTGAGCTTACGGAGGATACCACGCTCCCAGATCGAGTGCTAGTGTCTCTAGTTGCACTCCTGATGAGCCTAGGAAATAAACCCATTTGTTAGGCTTGATGTGTCTTTATAAGACATGAGGGTGTGGATTGGATTTGATGCATAAAACCAGCATCTGTTGTGTGCTGAAAATTCAGAAGGTCAGAAGTTGAGGGTGGGTGGGAACTGAGACACTCCGTGAATCCAACAGTATTCCTTAATGATGCCCAGGGAAAAGCTGTAGCCTGTATCGGACTGTGAAATGTCTCTGGGAGCATTAAGGCTGTTACTTCTCTCCTCAGATCTTTGGTTCCAAGGGTTTCTGTAGAGTTAGTCTCTAACAGTTGTACTTGGAAAATCAAAGATCTCTCTTTTAATAATTTAGTGGTTACATTTGTGTGTGCTTGAAAGCACCTGTTTCATTTGCACTTATCTCTTGACATTCCTTTGATTCTCTCCTCAGTGACTAAACTTCACAGGATTGCTGTTGGTGTACTTGGCTTTCCCAAGCTGGAGGCAAGTGCAATAGTTCTGTATGAAACAAAAGCACAATCTTTCTTTATGAAATTACTTCAGGATGTTTCTATGTGTATTAAATATTTTGTATTTGTGTGTTGTAGAGAGGCTGCAGAGGGGATGGTTGGTTTTAGACAAGACACTTGCTAAAAGAGCTTGAGGGAGTGGATTTTTTTTAGACGTATTTGCAGGTTTGAGTCCGACTCAAACTTAAGAACTTGGGTCAGCAGCTTGAGTGAAGGATTGACAACCAGTGATGAGCCACCCACCCACACTGGTTGCTCAGTTCAGTCAGAGTGGATCAGTGAGAGCGGGATTATTTCACGGGAATTTAGTGAAACCTGAGCTACTCGTAGGTCTTTTCTTGAATGTTGCACATGTTTTAATTCTAGTGAAAAGCAATGGAAGGGCTCCTGCTGTTCCCAGCCTGTCTCTGACAATCAGAAGCCTTTGCCCTCCTGTGCTGTCCCAAGGGACTCCCAGCAGCTGTGCTGCAGCTCTGTACCAAGCTGGCACGTGTGCTCCTGCAGCGGGGGAGAGCTGGGCATTCAGTCTTCAAGTATCTCAATTTTCCCACTTGCTGTGGTGGGGAGATATAAGCTCATTTAAACACCTTTTGGCATCCTGAGGTGGCTGTACATGCAAGTGCCCTGGTTGGCTCTGGCTTGCTTCCTGCTGCACTCCCAGGGAACAGCAGGTGGGATAGTCCCTTTGGAGTGTCCCTGCCTCTCAGTTACGTGTCCCACTGAGCACTCCTCCTCCCCGGTCCAAGAAGCTCCAGGACCCTTTCATGTATTAACAGTTTCAGTGCATACTTCCTACCTCCTTTTCTCCCCATCCTTCCCATTTTTTGAATGTTTCAGGTTTTTCCATGCAGTCTAACTCAGGATCTTAGGGAAGGGAATGGGAGGAGTAACCTGAGTATTACAAAATTTGTACAGACAAACCTTTCTGGAAAATGTGTTAGTGTTCTTGGTTCATTGATGATTTGCTGGTGGTTTTGATGTGGGTGACTTCTTTGCAAAGAACTTTTAACCAGTTTGGGGTTTGTTTTGGTCTTAATTGTTTTGCTTCCTGAGCTGCTCATTCTTTTCCAGTTCAACAGGCAGCCCAGATCATATCTGAAACTTGGGGTAAGTCTTTCCACCACTCAGTGTGTAAAGGTTTCTCTGATGTGTACGTCCCTTAATGCTCCACTTTGTGGTTTGTGGGCCACTTTAATATCAACAACTTGTCTGTTTGTGAGAGAGTCTCCAGCCTTAGTTAAAAAAACTACCAAACTTGCAATTCTGAAGAGTTTGTCTCAGTTTACTCCTCTGTGGTAACCATGTTGTATTTTCTTTGCCTGTTTGGTTGTTGGGGCAGGTGAAGTCTATGCTACTGGCTTCATGCAAGAGGAAATAGGTGAGTTTAAGGTGGTGTTTGCAGGTGACTGTTCCCAAACAGCTGCTGCAGGCTCATAAGCTGGGGGTTGATCCATGGAGTCTGCCTCGTGGACTGTTGTAGGTCTGGCTGGAGTAGGTGCAGAATTGCTGCTCCTGCAGCAGTTTGTTATAAAATGTGCAAATGCCCCTAGTGCTGAATCCATGGATGTAACAGCAATTTGTGGGAGCTGATTTTAAGATACTTTCCCAGACTTTGCACCAAAGCAATGGGGAGGAGTTCATGTCCTCCACCCTGCTGAACCAGCTGGAGGGATTTAACAGGCAGCTGGAGAGTGGTAGGTCACCACCACAGCTCTCTCCACTCTCTTGTAGTCTGTCACCAAATACAGACAATTTGTAGGGAGAAACACCAAGATGGTTCTTTCAGTTGGAATAGGAGCTGAATATTTAATGCATGGCACTGTGCAATAGAGGCAAGGACAGACCTTGCAGGCTTGCTTTTTCTAAGCAAAGTTGATATTGCACTTCCCAGGAGGACTTTGGGCTGCCGGACAAGCTGTGGCGTTTACTAAAAGCACTCCACTCAGCGGCAGTGTGACCTGGACAGGTAACCCGTGTGTGCCAGCCGCATGCCGTGTGTGCCGTGCTGTCCCTCCGTGTGCTCTGGGCTGGGGGGCCTGGCAGCAGCACAGGCTGCTCTTAATGGTTGCTCTGCCAGTTCTGGGATAGTTTTAAGCAGTTGGGCTTTTTTAGCCTTGAATCCCAGGGGACCAGTGGCACTGATGTGATTTGTGACTGATAGGTCGAATGATCCGTGAGGTGTTGGGAGAATTGCATTCATGGCTCTGGCTGCAGTTTAGCCCACAAGCCTGTGAATCCATGACAGTTCCACATGCCCTTGACCACCATAGCTTGCTGGGTGTTTATCAAATGATCCCATAAACAAAAGCCTGGGAATTCTTCCTGTGTGTTTCTAGAGGCTGGTCAGCTGTCAGCAGGATCCCAGTGTGTGTTTAGTGAGGTGAGAAGGCTGACTGCTGGCCTCACTGAGGGGAAAGGATGTTGTGGGGAGTTCTCCTCCTCAGGACAATCACACCTCTCCACCTGTCCTGATACTTGCCACCAAACACACAAACACACATGTCATCTCCTGGCTTTCTGCTCAAAGTACCAGTGGCACTTGCCAGGTGCTGGCAGTGACTTTAGTAACCTCCAGGGGCCATATGCGTACATAATATTTTATAACTACCTGGATACTCCATTAGTAGCCAAGGATTGTTTGTGTTTTTAATGTCTCCCTTGCACATAGTGGGAGACCACTCTAGAGATGAAGCAAACAGCCCAGTGTTATATGTGCTGTGAACAACTAAACCCAGCATTCTGCTTGACTATTACAATGGCATTTTTCTCCATTACAGTAAATATTAAAATCCATACTCTTGGCTCATCTTGGGTGTTGTGGAATACCATTGTGGCTGACAACAAACCCAGTCCCAAGGAATTAGAACTTTTTATGTTCTTACTACTGCCTTGTAATAGGATGTTGTAATATCCAACGGGCTTTGAAAAGCAAGCGTAAAGAAAGTGGTTTGTGGCTTGCATTTATTTTCAGCTCTGTCCACCTTAGGTTGGGGTACAAGCCATCTGCTGTTTGACAGTCCTGTATGGACTCTGATAAAACAGGTGCTCTTGTGGATCTAACCCTGTTACTAATATGAATGTAGAGTGTGGAACTAACAAGCTGTTTGATGGCCATTAATAGTCAGATTCTTCTCGTGGGTCCATGTCACTGTGGGTTGCAGCAGCTCTGCTCTCCTGGCATATTAACAGAGGGACAGCAGTTTCCTGGGGAGCAGCACTCCTGTCCTTATCTGTGAGGTAAAGTAGTACGTGTCATAGGCCCTTTGAAACAGATCCTGCTGTCCAGTTCTTGACCTTAAATACACTGTACTAAAGTTTATTGTAAGAGGTGAATTAATGAAAATAAACCTTTTATTTCTCTAGCATTCTGTTGTGCTTTTGATTTTTTCAGTTGACATAGGGTGTGGCTAATACTCGGGTAGTGCTGTTGAGTGAAAATTTGAAATCCCAATGATCCTTTTGGCCTGTTACAATTGTTTCTATTTTAGAACAAGAGAACATACTCCCTTGCTGCCATGGCGACTTTATTACATGAAGAGAACTATTTACACAGGCATCCAATGATGGGATGCTCAGAAGACTTTATTAGATACGCAGAACTATTTACACAAGCATCCAGTGATGGCTGATCACAACACTCCTAGCTAAGGGGAACTATTTACAACGGCGAGCTCCGAGTTGAATTGGTGAACAAGATGTCCATGGAGGAGCTGTGCTGGTAGTAGTGTTGCCTGGCGATGTATTCCATGACGTTGGAGAGTCCTGGCACCACGCAGCAGCTGACGGCACTGCGGGTGATGCCCATGCTGTGGGCGTCGTACCACTCGTTGGTGTCCTCCTCGTAGCACTCGGTGGCAACGGTGGTGCTGAACCCATTGAAGCCCCCGACCACGAACAACAGCCCGTCCATCACCTCGATGCCAAAGTTGCTGCGTGGATTTAGCATGGAGGGCACGGCGTGCCAGGCGTTGGCGATAGGGTTGTACGCTTCCACGCTCTGGAGCCGGCTGTTCCCATCAAACCCTCCAACCTGTGAAGGGGAAAGGGACAGAGCTTGAGAGGAGGGGCCTTTCCTCAGCCAGATCCTGGCACTCACAGTGAGATGGGGACTGCTCCTGCCTCCCTGGCTGCAGTCTGAGCATGGCAGAGGGCATGAGATCTCCGAACATGGCTCTTGCCGTATTGTTCCCTGCTCTCTGAGGAGCTTTCCAAAGCACTTTATGCAACTGTCAATGTTGACAGTTCTCCAGAGGCTGGATGCAGTCCATGGAGAGGATAAACAATGGATGAACAGGCCCAAGCCCCTGCTCTGTGCTGCTGATGCTTTTGGCAGTGGCAGAAATTACATTCTTTGCTGCAGCTGCTTAAACATTGCCAAACACCATTTTCATACTCAAAAGCGTGTGGTGGGTGATAACATTCTCAGGAAAGTGCATCAACCCTTCTGGCTCTGGCTTCCCTAAACCTCATGTAAACACATGGCCACCCTGGGGGTCTGGGAGCTGCAGCCACCCAAAGGACTGCAGTGCTGGGTGGTGTTGGCCCTTACCGCGTACACCTGGTTCCCGTACGCCATCACCCCAACTCCGCTTCTCCTGCTGCTCATTGGGGCAATCAGGGACCACTGGTTTGTGGTGGGGTTGAACACTTCAGCTGAGCTGAGGCACTGATCGCCATCAAACCCACCACAGATGTAAACCTGAGGACAGGAGAGGTGGGAAACTGTGAATGTGTGGTTAGAGGTGGGAAACTGTGAATGGGGTGGTTTCCTTGGTGAGGAAACATGTTGAAGAGAAAATGAATGGTGCAGCAGGATTTTTGGGGTGTTTTGTTTTAGAATGGGGATGGTCTTGTCATCCTGGGTTCAAAGTAGCAGCAGTGCAAAGAGTTGATGCCAGCAAGACTTCAACTCTCGATTTTCCCAGCTGCATGAAGCAGACAGGCCTGGTATTGCACCTATGGCCAGGAAATGGGCTGTCAGGCACCAGGTGGACAGCAACTCTGGCAGAGTTTTTGTACTCCTGGTCACATCTCTGCCACACCAGGCAGGCTGCTTTATATCTGTAGCTCCAGGACTTAATGAATTGTTATGAATTTAAGTGTTACGGATTTAGTGACGGTTTATGTGAACTTTCTTCGTGAAGCAACTCCAACTGCTCTTAGTTGGGGTTAGTTTACCTTTCCATTCAACGTGGTTGCACTGGCGTCGCTCCTCTGCTCGTGCATGGGGGTGATCAGGGTCCACTGGTTGGTGTCTGGGTCATACCGCTCTGCTGTGTTGAGCCTCATGTACCCATCAAACCCTCCCATGGCATAGATGAAGTTGTCCACAACGGTGACGCTGACATAGCAGCGCCGGGAGTGCATGGGTGCTACCTGCTGCCACGTCTTCTGGAGTGGATCGAACCGTTTGACGATGTTGAAGTAATCTGTGCCATCGAATCCACCGATAACGTAGACGTGGCCTTTCAAGTAAGCCGAGCCATGATAGGCAACGGGGCTCTCTTGCTCCCAGGGGATGTTCAGCCACTTGTCAGTGCGGCCGTCATAGGTCTCGATGGCGCTGGTGGCGCCGCCCCCGCTCCAGCCCCCGATGGCAAAGAGGATGGCGTAGGGCAGGCGCGGCCGGGTGAGCGGGTTGGCATTGACTGAGGAACTCTGGCCGTAGGAGTTCAGGTCGTAGATTTCAGACAGGGCACTGATGATGAGATCTTTGCAGCTGGCATTGTCTTTCACGTACTCATGAGCTTTGACGTTGTTCATGAAGTAGTCGGATTGTAGGAGTGCCAGTCGAACCTGAAACATGCAAGGAGGAGGTTGGAGTACTAATACTGATGGTTTCTCCCTCCGTGGCCTGTGGGGACAGCTCCAGAGCAGCGCTGCACCCACCTTGCTGAGCAAGCAGGCGATGTGCTGCCTCCTGTTCTGCGGGTCATGAGCGATCCACCTCAGCACAGCCTCAAACACGGCTTCTTCTCGCCGCACGTTGAGCTCATCCTTCTCAATGATGTGTGCCAGCTCCTCGGCAGAAAGGTCTAGGAACTCCTCGGACACCTGGGACACCTCCTCGAAGTGATGCAGGATGTACACGCAGGCAGCTGCGCGCAGGTCGGGGCAGTGGTAATAGTCAGTGAGTCTGCAAATGCCAATGCAATTCTCAAAGCACAGCCTGGAACTGAGGAACTCACAGCACAGGCTGACGATGCCCATGACATTGAACTGATCTGCTGCAGCCAGCAGACTCTCAACGTTGTCCTCTGTGATCGGTACTGTCCCAGTGTAGGCGTAATTGATGATGAGACCCATCATTTCAGCTGAAATGCCAGGGATTTGATAGACCATCTTGTCTGCGCTGTCCCAGTTGGTAAACAGAGTCCTGAAAACATGGTGTTGCTGCATTAAATCCTGCCCCTGGATCCCCTGTGCTCCCCCTGCCTCCAGAGTACCAGTTTTGGCACTGGTAGGAGCCATTCTGGGAGGCCCCATGGTTAACTGATTAATGTTTTACTTGCTGGTTGTTTGAAAAAAGGAGACAACCTCTGGAGCATAGCAGAGCTGGAGGCAGCAGGGCAGGGGGTTTCACCTGAGAGGAGTAGAGGGGCAGAATCCCCCCACTGCCTGCTGCTCATCCTGTGGGGATGAGCCCAGGACAATAGGGGGTTTCTGGGAACCAGTGCACACAGCCAGGGCATGTTCACCCACCAGCACCCCAAGTCCTTCTCCCCAGGGCTGCTCTCAATCCATTCATCCCCCAGCCCAGACTGATACTGGGGTGGGGTTGCCTCAACCCAGGTGCAGCACCAACAGTTGGTATTGAACCCTAGAGAGTCACAGGGTGTGGGGAAGGCAAAGCTGCCCTGTGGCAGCCCTGCACTCTGTCTGGGGCTCCTCCAACACCACTGCCAAGAGCCACTGATACGTGGATTGATCCTGGTGTTCAGGGAGGTGTGAGGACTATGGGAAATCACTTGATGAGAGGTTCGCTGCAGGTGGAAGTCCTGGATAAGTGCTGAGGCAGGGTGACCTCAATCAGGGAATACTGTTTGTCCCCATCCCCCTGTGTTTCAGCTACTGACCTGAAGTAGGTACTGCAGCAAGAGAGGATGAGCTTGTGAGCCTTGAATTCCACCCCATCCACACTGATGATCACATCACAGAATCTCCCTTCCAGGCGGAGTTCATTGGAGATGCTGCAACTCCTTTCGCTCATCTTCCTCTCCATGTTGGAGGATGAGTATTTGGTAGGTGCCAAGTTATCCCTCACGTTGGAGCCAGAGGCAGTGGACCTTGCTGAGGTGTGTGGAGCACTCTGGTGTTGTCCCCAAACGTCCAGCACTGAGCCCCCTTGCTGGTTCTGGATTGTGCCCCATAATGACATCATAGAGATGCAGGGGTGACCCAGGCCCAGCATTCTGTGGTTGCCCCCAGCCTTTGCTTCCCTACAGCCCAGGTTATGCTGGGTCCCGGACCTGCACCGTGTTGATGACAGCTCGGAGCAAAACCAACCATATGATCGATCCCCCGGCAACCCTTCAGTAGTATTTCACTGGGATGTAACAGACCCCAAATGTGCGCATGAACCACTGGTGAAGGGTCTTGTGCCCCCCCGCCAGTGTTCCGTGACTCAGTGTTCTCAGCGTTCCCGGGGCTGCGAAGCGATTCAGTGCCTGGAGCCCTGCGGGCACGAACGGCCCGGCCGGTGAGGATTTGTTGTTGTTTTTTATTGTTGTTTTGGTTTTTTTAAAAAAATATTTTTAATGTATATTTCGCCTTNCGAGATGGTGAGCGGGGCTGCGGGCCGGGAGCGCGGCCAGGACGGAGGGGCAGGGGAGGCTGGAGGGTCTCGGTCCCCCCGGAGCTTGGGGGGGGCCGGGGGGGCACCGAGCGGGGTCTCTGCCTGCAGGTGCCCGANCCAGTGTTCCGTGACTCAGTGTTCTCAGCGTTCCCGGGGCTGCGAAGCGATTCAGTGCCTGGAGCCCTGCGGGCACGAACGGCCCGGCCGGTGAGGATTTGTTGTTGTTTTTTATTGTTGTTTTGTTTTTTTTAAAAAAATATTTTTAATGTATATTTCGCCTTTCCGGCTCGTCGCGAGGGAAGCGCGACCCCCGGCGGAGCGGCTGCGGGCGCGGGGCGGAGCGCAGGAGGATTCCCCGGCCCCGGCAAACACCGAACGCTCCCCGNGGAGGGGCAGGGGAGGCTGGAGGGTCTCGGTCCCCCCGGAGCTTGGGGGGGACCGGGGCGGCACCGAGCGGGGTCTCTGCCTGCAGGTGCCCGAGCTGGAGAAAGCTACGGTCCGGATGCGGCAGCCCGAGCGTGTGCGGGGGATCATCCAGTCTCTCCGGGAGCAGGGGGTGGCCAAACTGCAGGTACCGTGCTCTGTACTTTCCTCAGATGCCTCTTCCTCGTCCCTCGGCCCCGCCCGGCTTCTCCCAGCCCCCCGAGGAAGCCCCTGCGGCGAGGGGTGCAGCTGGAGAGGGAGAAGCCCCAGAGGACAGGGAGTACGGGGCTGGTGGCTCCTCCCGGACGGGCCTTTTTGGCTTTCCAGTTATGAAGCTTTCACTGTGCGCCAGTCCCCAAACCCCTGCTCCGCCCAGCCGGGCTGAAGCCATTCGGTGCCGATAAGAGCTCCGGGGTGGGAGGGTGAGGACAATATCTGCCTCGCGGCTGGTAGGAGCGGCCACGGCGTCGCTGCCAGTCTGTACCCACAGGAGACTAGTGGTGCTGGGTGCACCTTCTCACACGTGGCAGCACCTTGGGCTCACTCTGGCCAGTGCAGAATGCACTGGGTCACGCACAGATTTGGTTTTTTCCCCTCTTCCAGGTCATTTCTGACTTTGACATGACACTGAGCAGGTTTGGTTGCAATGGCAGGCGCTGCCCCACATCTCACAGTGAGTGGAAGCCGTTGTTTTTACTGTCACTGGTTCTGTTTGATTTCTGTGTTTGTGTTTGATGTGGTTCCTGTCATCCCCTGTGCCCTCCTCTGCCAAGCCTGGCTGCTCTGTCCTGTCCTCCCCCATGCAGGTCAGGGCCTCAGTGCCTGGCACCAGCTGCCCACTGCCCACTGTAGGAGCCAGAAGCCAGCTCCTGGGCTGGCTGCCTTCATCCCACTGCCCACGGGCACCAAGGCTGCTGTCTGGCCAAGCCATGCCCTGCGATCAGAGCCTGCTGTGGGCTCGGGGTGGGAGTCACTGCATTGGGACCCCAGAGTGAGCCTATGCTCGGGTCACGGTGTCACCACGGCTTGTGTTGGCAAGAGCCAGCACTGAGACACAGGGGAGTTACTACAGAAAGTCTATTTATGATTCTTGTTTGTTTCCTTTGCAGGTATCCTTGATACCAGCCGTGTTATCAGCGAGGATGGCAAGAAAAAGGTGGGTGCTGTGTGTAAGCACCGAGTCTTGGCTCAGTGACTGTTGTACCTGTCACCCATCACCAGGAGGTCACACTGGCTGGTGTGGCAGCTCTCCCAGCTGTGGTGGCTGCCACGATGGAGTTAGAAAGTGTCCAGGCTGCATTTCAGCCAGCAGTGATAGAGGAGAAGTTAAAAAGGGAACTCGAATTTGCATGTGCAGCTGTGGGTGTTTCCATTTGATAAGAGGAGGAAGGGGAGGGCTGTCTGTACCTGCAGCATTTGGAGCAAGGTGAGGGCCAGCCAGCTGCTGAGAGTTCCAAGTATGGTCAGAGGGAAGCTGCTCAGTGACAACATTTTTGGTTGTGTTTAGGAAGAGCTTTGGAGAACTTCAGAAATGCTAGTTTTGTTTAGCCTCTTTAGACCTGATGTTCACTTTGTTCTTTTTCCCTCTGTGTGACACTCCAGCTGAAGGATCTGCTCCATTATTACTATCCCATTGAAATAGATCCCAACCGGACCCTGGAAGAGAAATGTCCCCTCATGGTGGAATGGTGAGTGCTGTTTGTGGTGGTCTTGACCTTGTCCTGATGACCTCTTGTCCCTGAGGACTACAGGACATGAGGCTGGAATCATCCCTGGGCTTGGCAGCGATCCCACAAGGTTTAGTTGTTTCTGACTGCTGAAGGCCTCTGCCTGGGAGCTCTGTGACTGCTGCCTTTCCCTCATCAAATACAGGTGGACCAAGGCCCATGAGCTGCTGGTGCAGCAGAAGATCCACAAAGATGACATAGCCCAGATCGTCAGAGAGTCAGAAGCGATGCTCAGGTACGGGCAGGGGATATGATGCTGCAATTTGGGTCCCCAGGGCTGCTGCTGAGGCACAGCTTGGCTGCCCACAGCCCTTCTTTCCTGCCCATGTAGCCAGGTCTCTGTGGTGTCACCACACTGCAGCGTGACCAGTGCCAGTCTCTCTTGCTCGCTCCCTGGGGCTGAGTTCTAATGAAGTCAGAACATGAGCCAGAGCCTGAGCTTGCTCCTTGGCTGCAGGCTGCTCCCTTCCTGCTCTGAAACCACTACCCCTCTCTCAGGCCTTGGCAAGGAGCAGCTGAGGGGCTGCTGCTGGGCACAGCTCCCCATTTGCAGGGCAGGATGCAGGGGCAGCATGCAGCTCCCTGCTTCCAGCAGAGCTGTGTTCCTTGCACTGGAACTGGCAAGCCTTAGGCAGGGCCTTGGCTCAGCAGCAACAGCTTGGCTGCCCACAAAAATAGAACTTTCTGCTAAACTTTCTGCTAGAACTTTCTGCTAAAGCTGACCTGGCAGCTGTGGCCCTAAGGCTGGCTCAGGGAGCTGGGCTCTGCCAGGTTGCTGCCAGGCTTATGGAGGAGATGGCTTTTCATGAGCCCAAGTTCCATTTCTGCATGGAATTGTGTCCTGGCAGACAGGTGCTGTCACAGGTTGTTCTGATCATCCTCCCAACCAGTTCGACCTGTTGCACATCTCCCACGTGGTTCCTGGCAGCGCCCACTCTCGTGGGTGTGTGCAGAAAGGCTGTGCCCCTGCTGAGCAGCTGATGTGCTCAGGAGGTGCCAGGCAAAAGGCTGGAGTGTTCTGTGTTCCCACAAGTGCCAGCCCAGCTGCTGCACCCACAGCTCTGGGGTTCTGCACAGGGAAGGCCACGGGAGTGCAGGTGCCACAGAGAGCCCATGCTGTTTGCAGAGTTTACATGTGTGTTTCTGTTTGGGAAGTGGAGGGCAGGAACAGGAGCTGGGCTGGGCGTGCTGCCAGCACAGGGCACCAGGCACCACGCTGGGAGCTGGTAGCACAGCCCTGTGCAATGGACACTCCTGCTCTAGGGATGGCTTCAAGGAGTTCTTTCATCAGCTGCATAAGAACAATGTCCCCCTGTTCATCTTCTCCGCTGGCATTGGTGATATCCTGGAAGAGATTATCCGTCAGGCCAATGTCTTCTACTCCAATGTCAATGTGGTGTCCAACTACATGGACTTCAATAATGATGTGAGTTCTTGCATTACATCTGTGTGGTGAGTGTGTGACGGGACTGGTGTGGGGCTGGCAGTGAGGACTGGGACATGATTAGCAGTGACACCATCGGGTTAAGAGCTGTCTGCCTGTCTGTCCCATGTGCTCAGGGAGTCCTCACACACTTCAGGGGACCTCTCATCCACACCTACAACAAGAACAACACCGTGCTGCAGGGCACAGAGTACTTCCAGCAGCTGAGCACAAGGACAAGCATCATCCTGCTGGGGGACTCCATGGGTGACCTGACGATGGCAGACGGTGTTCCCAGCATGGAGAACATCCTCAAGATTGGCTTTCTCAATGACAAGGTGGGTGAGAGGAGCAGTTTAGTGCTTCCTTACCAGCCTTCCCCAGGTGCCAGCAGGGAGGTGCAGGGGGCTGCCCAGTGATTTGGGCATGTACGAGATTCATACGAGCTCCTGTGGGGCGTGCAGAGGGACCTGGAGGTGCCTGCTGTGTCTGGGAAATGGTCTGGGTAGTTATTGACCCCCTTTTTGGTAGTGAGGGCTGTGGGTGGAACATCCTCACCCCCAGCTGTTGGTTGTTCACGGTCCTGGCAGGTGGAAGAGCGGAGGGAGAAGTACCTGGATTCCTATGACATTGTGCTGGAGAGCGACGAGACGCTGGACGTGGTGAACGGGATTCTGCGGTACATCCTGACTGAGACATGAGCTGGGGACACGGTGTGCCAGCTCCGGCCACGCAGTGGGCACTGGGCAGGGAATGTCCTCAGGACAGAGCTGGAGGGGACCTGCTGGTACTGGCTGGGCTCCATCCCGACCTCACTAATGCCCTCGGCCAGCCCTGGAGCTGGAGAGGTGAGATGGAGGAAGCTTCTCCTTTCCCAACTCTGCCTGGCTCCGCAGTTTCCCATCCAGATTGAGTCTGTCCCGCTCAGACTTCATCCCACTGGGAATTCACCCCTGCCACCTCCTGAGGCCACTCCAAACCATTCCATGTTTCAGACAGAGATGTTCTGCACTTGCTTCAGCAGCTGAGGGTGGAATGGAGATAGTTTATTGTGGGCTGAGGCCAGTCTCTCTCTCATCCTGTTTTCTGTGGGCTTCAAAGCTCCGGGGCTGATTCTGGTTCCAGTGGCACTGCTGGGCTGGTGTGGCCCTGCTGGCCATCACATCACCCAGCCCCACATTCTCCATGTAGACCAGCAGCTCTCTGGCCTTGTGTCTCAGCTCACCCGTCCCTCTTACACCAGTACAGCTCTTACTGTGGAAAAAAAAGCTTTTTCCAGCCGTCCCTGAAGGCCCTGGAGCTCGGCTGCTACTGCCCAAAGCCACAAGTAAGTTTGTCAGCCAGGGATCAGAGGAGGAGGGGTGGGGAGGGGCCAATGGCAGAATTTTGAATTTTAAGCAATATTTTAGCTGACGGTGTTTGTGTACTAAATTTCTGGGCTGATCCTGGGCTCTCAGAGCAGCAATAGGAAAAGACCATTTTATTACTGTATAACCTCTGGTTATATGGGACTGCAGGAAGAGCAGATTTGTTCCCTGTTTTGGAATAAAAACATAGTTAGCTAAAGCTGGGTCACGGGTGGTTTGTACACAGCACTGAGGGGCTGGAGCTGCTTTGTTTCCTGGGCCGGAGCTGAAGCTTTGTTGGCTTTGGTGGAGGACCCCAGGTGGAAATTCTGTTTCTCCTGCCAGACCCAGTGGATGCTGGAGCCTGGAATCCAATCCCTCTGGGCACTAGTGAAGCTGTGCCACTATACCAACACATGGGAATATTTCATGGCAAAGTAACCAAACACAGTCAAACTCCTTGGAAACCTGGAGGAATTATTTATTTGGTGCAAGGCAGAATCCCCGTTTGAGGGGGTTTGCTCTGCACTGCTGTGCTCCTGCATTTCTTGTATCTCTGTCGAGGACAGACTGCAGAGGCTTTGGGAGCTGGCAGATGCCAGAGCTGTGCTGGTCCCAGCAGGAGCACTTCAAGGCTGTGACCTGCATTTAGGTATTGAAACTAAATGGGTCTGATTTGTCTCAATCACTGGGGACTGGGAGGTGGGGAGGGTGTGAAGGGGGACAGTGCTGCTCCCTGAGGGCTGGGGGACAAGGGTCTGTTTCCCTTCTCCCAGCTGATGAGGGGTTTGCCAGGTCCCACAGTTCCAGAGGGACCAGACTTTTGGAATGGCAGATGCCTGCAGAGTATTGGGGTTTCACCCTGGGAACCTGAGCCCTCTTCAGCCTCTTGTCCCAGGGAGGATGGCAGCAGGGACAGAGCAGGGACCAAAAGGCTTCTCTTTCTTCTCTCTAGAGAATTTTAAGTGTTTATAAAAAAAACCCAATCCCCAACTCTAAAATACAAAATGCTGTGGTGGAGGTGAGGAGGAACCCCCCTATATCCTGCCTGCCTCCTGAGGCAGCACAGACAGGTGAGGGGGCTGGCCCTGGACCTGCAGTCACTGGTGGAGGATGAAGGGGCTTAGGGAGGGGACATCTTGTCTGGGTTTATTAGCTGGGGGCTGAGTTTTCCTGCTCAGGAGAACACATCAAAATAGCCTCAGTTAGTAAGAGGTGAAAATCAAAACCCGGCCCCCTGCAGGACTGGGGAGGGGCAGGGGCAGATTCCCAGGGTGGGAGACCGGCCATGACATGGCGAGGATGAGTCCTGTCTCCAGGAACAGTGGGAACTGCTCCTCAGAGCTCCTCATGAATCTTCTCCTGGTCCTCATCCGACTTGAGCTTCAGCTCGTCGGGTGTGATCTTCCCATCCTGGTTGCGGTCCTGGTTCTGGAACATGTCAGCAATGACTTTCTCCGGGTCGGAGCTGGGCATGAGGCGGCCTTTCCCCTCTGCCACCTGGGTCTTGATGAAGGTGGAGAACTGGAGAGAGGAGAGGGGAGAGATGCTGCTTTGCTCAGCACGGCCAGCACCAGGCAGGGCAGGGAGACCATGGCCCATGACAAGGACAGGCAGGGACTGGAGCAGAGGCTGCCCTTGGGGACACTGCCCACACCCAGCAGCAATGCTTTGGCTGGGGTGTTCTTCCTGCACAGCTCTGCAGGCTCCCTTCAAGTGCTGCTGCCCAGGGTGGGGTCCCCTGTGCCCCCATTTCCTCCTGCACCCCACCATTTGGGACCCACTCACCTCTTCAGCAGGGATCCCTCCGTCCTTGTTGAGGTCCATCTGCTCGTACAGGCTGGCTGGTGGCTCCCCGTGCCAGATGAAGAGGTAGCCCTCAGGAACCCCCTCCTCCATGGAGATCAGCTCCACCTCGAAGCGCAGCACGGCGCTGCCAGGCACCCCCCGGGCTGGAAACACAGCAAAGGCTCCAGCACCACAGGAAGCAAGGCAAAGCCCTGGCCCTGAGCCCCACAGCCCTGACAGGGCGAGGGGCAATGGAGCCCAGCAGGGCCCCAGCAAGGCTGAACCACCTAGTTTGCATTGCTGCTCCTTTACCTCCACTCTCCCCGTGGCCCAGGTGTGGGGGGACGATGAGAACCCGCCTCTCCCCTGTACACATGTCCAGGAGGCCACTGTTCAGCCCCTCAATCACCTTGTTGGCCCCCAGAGTTACCTCCTGGGGCTTCTCATAGTCGTGGCTGCAAGAGGCACAGAGGAAACAGTGCAGGTGAGACAAGTCCCTCAGATCTAGTGGGCAGCCCTGAAATCCCAACTCTTCCGTCCCACCATGGCCCAGAATCCCACATCCTCCATCCTGGTATGCCATGAAGTTCCACACCCTCCATGCCACGGCCACGTCCATCCCACTGTGTCCCCTGAACCCTCCTCCCTGCTGCCCCATCCTGCTGCCCTGTGGCCGATGCTCCAGCACTGCCTGTTGCAGAGCGGATGGTCCTGCTGCCTGCCCACCCCCAGCTCAGTGCCAGCCAGGGTCTGGCCCCAGGAAGGACGGGAATGCTCGGGGCACGCACGAGGAGAAGAGCCGGGTGCCATCCAGCAGGGAGCAGTTGTAGTGGTAGCGGACAAAGTCCCGGTTGCGGGTGGTGACATTGCAGCCCTCGGGCCGGAACACGGTCTCAATCTCCACAGGGTCCGCAGGGTTGTGGAAGTCGATGACGTGGACATCAAAGATGAGCACGGCTGAGCCAGGAATTTTATCTCCTGGAAGAGGAGGATGAAGAAAGCTGCTGGAGCGCTGCAGGGACAGTGAAGCCTTTCCCTGCTTCTTCCCACATCCTTTGATGTGCCCGTCCCTCAGAGCCCTCTGCAGATTTACCTGCACCGTTCTCCCCATAGGCCAGGTGTGGGGGGATGACCACTCGGCGGTGCTCTCCCATGCAGACCCCCTGCAGCCCCTGATCCATGCCAGGGATGATGTAGCCCTTCCCAATGTAGGTGTTGTAGGTCTGATTGCGAGAATAACTGCAGCAAGAGAACCCCCAGCACCATCAATCCCCCTGGCCCCTACTCCCCAACCCACACCCCTTCTCCCAGCCTCTCCTGCTCCCCCAGGAACCAAACCCAGCTCCAAGACATGCAACCAACAGATATTGTCCTTTTTAGCCTATTTGATGCCCATTGTCCCCTCTCCAGCCTTTCCTTGCAGCCATGGGGCAGGAGAGGACATCAGGGGCTCTCCCTACACAGCCACTTCCTCCCACACCTGGAGTCAAAGAGTGTCCCGTCCATGAGTGTCCCATTGTAGTGGTAGCGGACAAAGTCCCCGGTCACAGCCCGGCGCTTGCAGGACTCTGGCACCTCCAGGTGCTCCAGGAAGACACCATCCTTGGGATTGTGGAAATCCACCAGCAGCACGCTGAACACCAGCGATGCCTGCGGTGGGATCACGGTCCCTGGGAGAGGACACGGGTCAGCCTGAAGGAGGGTCCTTCTACACCAGGGGGCTCTGGTCAGAGCTGGGAGGGAAGGGGCTGGCACCATGGGGTGGTGCCTGGCTCACCGTAACCCTTCTCCCCATAGGCCAGGAACGGAGGGATGATGATGCTCCTCTTCTCCCCAGCACACATGCCCAGCAGCCCCTGGTCCATGCCTTTGATCAGCCACCCAGTGCCCACGTAGGTGTCATACGTGCTGTCTTTGCTGTAGCTGGTGGTGGAGAATGAAGGTGGGGATGGCTCTGGGGCCACACCAGCAGCCCCAGTCAGAGCAGTGCTGTGCCAGAGGCTGCTTTGTGGGGTCATGGAGCTGCAACAGCCCTGCTGGGGAGCAGGGAAGGATTACAGGGTGAGGCTGCTCCGACTATGTGCCCAGCTTGGTGTCCCTGGGTCCCAGCCACCCCTCGTGGCCCAGTGTCAAGGCAGAGAGTGCATCCCAGCCTTATAGGGCCAGGGTGCATCCCAGTGGCCCATACCTGGAGTCGAAGGGGGTCCCATCCAGCAGTGTGCCGTTGTAGTGGTACCGCACGAAGTCCGAGTTCTCCACCGTGCGGTTGCAGCGCTCGGGCTTGGACAGGGTGGTGATCTGCAGCTTGTCGTTCTTGTTCCAGATGTCCAGCATGACGACATCGAAGTACAGGGTGGCATCTGGGGGGATCAGCCCCGCTGAAGGGGCAGCAGCAAGGACAGAGCACCTTAAGTGGGACCAACACTGAGCCCAGGCCACCCATGGGTTTTGTCCCCTAAAGCCTCCCCTGAAGCTGCTGCTACTTAGGGCTACTGGAGACCCGTGCCAGCCCCTGGGAAAGAGCACAGTCCGGCTGGGGGCAGGACCCCTCCTTCCCAGGGAAGCCCCATTTCAGCACCACTGGCCACGGAGCCACAGTTAGGCCGTATCTGCCAGGGGGGCCCTGGAGCCCTGTCCCTGCTAACACCAGCCCTGGGGGGTTTGGTCCCTCAGCCCCCCGTGCCAGGGCCCCTTACCCACGCCGATGCTGCCGTAGCCCAGGTGGGGCGGCACGATGAGGTGACGCCGCTCGTTGACGCACATGCCCTGCAGCCCCCGGTCCATGCCCGTGATCAGCCGCCCAACGCCCACCACACCGGCCACCGTGGCCCCTCGGTCATAGCTGGGGCAAAGGGACAGACCCATCAGAGGTGAGAAAAAGGATGAAGTTCCAAAGCTGCCAGGGGTTTGGTCCCTCAGTGGAGGCACAGGGCCATCCCCTGCCCAGTGTGCAGGTCTCCCATCACAGCCTGAGTCCCTGTGTTGCAGGCAGAGCCCATAGCTCAAAAACACGCATCTTAGTGGGCTCAATTCCATGCTGGTGGAGGATAACTGGAGTCTGGGGCGCTGGTCAGGAGTTCAGCCTGACCCTGCACCCCCAGAAGCCATTCACACCCTCCCAGATCTCACCCACTGAGCTGGGCTGGAGGCTGACAGCTCTGGGGCTTCCTGCTGCTTCCAAATAATTTTGTACATGGCACATTGGAGCTTTACATAGTGATGAGGAAATGCAATGTCCCGGCCTCATTCTTAAACGGCAAATTTGTTTTTATTTTTAACCTTTAAAATACTCCAAGAAACAACTGGAGCAGCAGATGTCCTCCTGGGAGAGAATTCTTTTAGCAGTGAGTGTCCCCAGGCTCCCACTGCAGTTACTTTCTCCCCCACTGATGCTCACAAAAAAGATAAGACACATCAAACTGTGAACTCCTTTGCTTTCCAGAGCTCCAAAAAAAACCACACCTGCCTGGGAAATTTTTATGGCTACACGGTACTGGGGCTGAGCCCCAGCACAGCTCCAGTTGTTTCTGTGTCCCCAGTTCTCTGCCTTGCTCATGGTGCTGCAAACCGGGGGCTGCTCCAACGCTAATTCCCAGCCAGCACAAGCAGTGCATGGACGATGCAGAGGCCAAGGAACACTGAGCCCAGCACAGCTCTGGGATAATGAAGGGGTTTGCTGCTGCCACGTCTCAAAGTGCTTTAAGCATTTTTCCTGTCTGTCCAGCACATGTAGATACGTATTCCTGAGTGCAGAGCGTGCCAATTTGGGCCAAATCATGCCTGTGCCCTGGACAGGCGAACCCACAGCTCTGTGGAGCTGAGACTCCCTGAAGGTCTGGGACCTTCTGTGGGACCTGGTGGGGCAGCCCAGGCAGGGGCTACAGGAAGGGGCTGCAGCCTGGGCTGGGAGTTCGCTTCAGGCTGACACGTGTACAGGGCTCCCAGTGTTACCCCGGCACCCACCAAAAGCCCCCCTTGGTTCAAAGCCGAGGGGCTGGGCGTTGTCTGGCCGGGCCGCCCCTGCCCCGGGGCTGGGGGATGCATGCGGGGTCCCCGCAGCTGCCTGCCTGCCCCGGCATGCGGGCTGGGGGCTGGGGGAGGCATGCAGGATCCCGCCGCAGCTGCCCCCCGCATGCAGCCGGCACAGAGCCGCGGGCGATACCTGGAGTCAAACTTTTTGCCATCTTTAAAGGTCCCATTGTAGTGGTAGCGAATGAAATCCCCCATCTGCGCCTCCCGCAGGCAGATTTTGGGAATATAGTATCTGTCTATCACCACGTCTTCTAATGGGCCGGGGTCGCCCAGCACCGGGGCCCCCAAGACGCCCAGGAGGAGGAAGAGGAGGAGGAGGCAGCGGCAGCCCGCGGCCGTGGCCATGGCGCTGGGGCTGAGGCGGCGGAAGGGCCCGGCGGGGGGAAGGAGGAGGGCGGGGGGTTCAGGACGCCCCTTTCCTGCCCGGGACGCCCCTTGCCTTCGCTTTCCCTTCCCCTCCGCCCGCCCAGCCCGGCCCTCTTGGAATTTTTGTAGACGTGTCCGGGCCCCGCCGCGCTCCCCCCGCCGCGCCGAGGAATGACACCGCGGCAGAGAACGATCCACGGCGGGAGGGGTTGTTCTTTTCCCCTCTTTTGTTCTTCCTCTTACTTTTTCCCCTCCTTTTTTTATTTCTCTTCTTCCCTCTCTTTTCCTCTATTTTTACTCTCCTCTTTTTCTTTCCTTTTTTTTTTTTTTTTTCTCATTATTTACACCTTTTTTTTTTTTTTTTTTTTTTTTTTTTTTTTTTTTTTTTTTTTTT
>VYXD01011665.1:114951-153000 GCA_013397195.1 Hylia prasina | reverse complement strand
AAAATTAAAATTTAAAAATGTTAAAAATACAAAATAAAAAATACATGAAAATAAATGTAAATTTTTAATTAAATTAAAACATAAAAAGTAAAAAAAATAGAAAAAAATAAAAAATTAAATCAAAATATAAAAATAAAACAAGATTTTTAAATAATTAAAAATGCAAGCCAAAAATAACATGAAAAAAATAAAACACAATATATAAAATAGCATAAAAATACAAAAACAAAAAGTAACAAAATAATCAATAAATAAAACAAAATACAAAATTAAATAAATGTAGCATTCACCTCATGCCATTGTCTAACATAACTGTGGGAATATCCTGGATTATGCAGGGATAGGGAAAACAAACCCAGTGCTGCCCAGAAAAGAAGGTTTTCTAGACAATTCCGTTTTGCTTGGAGACGAATTCTATTTTAGAGGGAAGCTCATCTTGGTGAACATCCAAATGTGCCAAGGCAGGAAAGAACCACCCCGTTGTGTCTAAGGAACATCAATTAGGCCAGGATTAAAGTTTTAATGGGATTTATGTAATTAAAAATGCAGTAAATTTAACTTTATCAAGAGATGAATTATGGCAATTCAACACTTAGCAAGTGTTCCTGGGAATTCACAGAATCCTGTGGACATGGTGCTGAACAATGCGTGACTTACCAACATTAATTTGGTAAATTTCCTTGGAAATGTGCCCTATGATGTACCAAGATTCCAATTAGGATGAAAAATTGGCAATTGCAATAGACATTCTCTTACTAAAATCAGAGATAGGAAAAACATTAAATAAAAGGAAGGAATAACATCTAAATCCCAGGTTGCCTCCCTTTTTAGGGAGGACCCCACCTAACCCCTCTCATACCTCACCCCTTCCACTGCAGGTATTTCTCCTATGCGCCAACTCAGAGTAAAGGAACGTCGGCTTACTCCCTTACATTTAAATGTTTTGGGGCGTTACAGACCCTTGCATGGGTATACATGTTTTGCCATTCATTTGAGCGAAAGAATTTAGGGGAGACAGGGACAGGTTGGAGAGAAATAGCACTACACCAGGTATGCAGTCAGACTCAGGTTTTTATTTTCATGTGGTTTTATAAGTTAATAGATTCAGCCATTACATAGGAATAGAATTCTTCTTCGAGATTTACAAAGGTGCAAGAACTTCATTTAGTCATACATAGTTTTATTTTCATTATTATTAGCTAGACAGTTCCAATTCTTTCCCACCTGAACAATGTGGGGTCAAAATAATCCATCCAGACAGAAGGCATCAAAGTACAAAAGCACACACAAGGAGGACGCTAATTCAAATTCCGTGAGGTTATTTGATCCAGTACAAAACAAGGAAAGGTGATGTGGAGCAGTCGTGCCTGTAAGAAGGAGCTGCAATATCACAAGCACACCTCTGCCAGAAGTTTGACTACCACTGGGATTGTTACTCTACCCTGAGACTCACTGTGACCTTGCAGCAGGGGAGGTGGGATGGAGAGAACAATGCAAAGAAGACCTCCAAACACTCAAGCATCTTCACAGCTACCCAGAAATTACTTCTCTGTAGGTTTAGCAAACAATGACCCAAGAGAAGCTACCGCATCACTTAGGCCAAAAAATGCAACAAAAACATTTGCCATATGCCCAGTTCTAGTCTAAAAATAGTATGTGCCCATGGTTTGAAGAAGTTTTCATTACATTCCCCTGCACTGAACTTGCTCTCCACCCACGCAGTCTCCCCTCGCTGATCCCCATTTCAGTCAGGCTGCCTAAAACCCCACCCTCAACTACATAAGCAGCATGAGGGTGCTTACAGGGGCAGGAATTGGACTTGCTTACTCAGATCTGCCCCTGCAGAAGTCTGTGCAAGAAATGGATATGAATGCCACAGAAGCTGGTACAGCCACTCTCCTGTCCCATCTATCAGCACTGTCGTCCTCAGTCACGTTGCACCGTTACTGGTATAGGCATTTGCAGAGTATGCTCTAATTATAAGCACGTGCAAATACACATCCATGCACCTAATTCCTCTGGCCTCAGACATCCATTGTGCTAAATCCTATGGCACCCTCAGAACACTGAGGTTTTGAGGTTCTCTTCATTTTTTTCCACTGACTCAAGAGGATATCTCTCATGGGCCAACGCTGAGGGCTTGGTGGATGAGACTCCTAAACAGCCTTGCCTAAGCATAGGGAGAAGATGTACCCAGACAGAAATATACTTACAAGCATGCTTACAGCTAGTGTAAATCTATTTTCTTCAGAGAAGTAAAAATACACACAGCATAGGTAAATTCTAGTAAATGTGTTCAGCCAAAATAGGAAACAAACAAAACAAACAAAATCCACAAAGAAGAAACCCCAAACAAACCAAAAAAACCCTCCAAGCAAACCAAAATAAACAAAACCCCAAAACAATCCCAACACAATGTCTACTTTGGCTTCATTTACAAGTCACTGTTCTGCTTGTGCAGCCAGTAGAAGAACACAGCATCTGGAATGCAGGCCCTCATGTGCAGGTTGAAGCCTCCATGCATTCAAGCCCACTGGTCTGCTGTTCCTCTTCCACCATATATGTGGTCAAGGACAAATTTCACAAGGTGCAAATAAGTGAGCCTACCCTGAGAGAACAATCTGCCAAGTGCAGATCATTCGAGCTTAAAAAGTTTGATGGTGGCCTGCGCCATTCATGGGGTTGCTCTGTGGTCCGAGGCATTATCAAACGCCACAGAGCCCACAACAGCGCCAAGGCGAGGGCACAGGTATCTAGAAGTTGTTAAACAGGGAAAGTAGATTTCAAATAGCATTTCTTCTGTCTTAAAGCCAGAAACACAAGTGAGGATTTAAATAGAAAAGAGGTTTCTTAAAGCAGCCATTGTATGGAGGAAAATTCCCAGGGGACTTTGTCTTTGCAGCTTCTGGAGAACAAAACCCTACATGACCTTCTCCTTCCATCTAAGAAGATCAGGATAGACAAACTGTTTCTCATACCAATAATCACACCTCCACCAGAGGTAGATTCATTACCATTCATGCCTTTGAGAAACCAGGCATGGTTCCCAGAAGAGCCACCTGTGCTCTCATAGTAAGGACTAACATAACCACCACCTACTGCCTGCGGGCCAGAAAGAAAGCCTTGTTCAGATAAGAAGAGCAAAGATCAACATGGTTAATGAGGGGCATATCAGAACCAAGTAATTTCCAATGCACACAACAGACCCATGCCCTGCTATCCCTCTGTTCCTCAAACAGCACTTTTGCCAAACGCCCTGAAAAATACTCTGCACTCACAGAGAACATTTAAAAGAAGATAAAAGGTTACAATACCACTCCTATACCGTATTCTGATACTTTGTTGTTTGAGAAACAACAAAGTATCAGAAAATAGATCTCCTCTAGGAAAGACAAGCGGATTTGGACCTAATTTTTGGAGATGCGCTCTGTCAGCATTTGACAACATCCCTTTCCTTTGCAAGCTGTCTAACCAGATATAGATTTGCAGCACAATTTACTGCCTGTGGTAAAAAGCACTGCTAAATATTCAAGGGAAGATAAGCCCCTACTGGCATGCTTCCCACATGCCATTCATTTTACCAAACACAATACAGGCGTCTTCCACCACATCAAGTTCAAAATTAAAAACCGTACCTCCCCATTGCAAGTCACAGCCTGGAGCCAACAAACCAGGAACAAAACAGGAAAGCCACAGACATATGACAGGAACTGCCCATTTAACATGGCTAGAAAGGGTCCCCAAGGTTGGTGAGTAACTCAAGCTTCTGTTTTACTCCCTTTCCTATCACCTCCTCCTCCAAGCCAGACCAAAATATGCTGGTCAAGAATCTAGGTATGTGTTTGTCAGATAGAAACCTTGCCTTTCCTGCCTCCAGTCTACAGTGACAAGGACAACACTGGCTAGCCTTCACAGTCCTCATTGTGTACACGAGCCTCAGATCCCTGATTTCAAAGAACGCTGGTGATCCCTCAATGTTCACCTCCAGCCACTGCACACCAAGACAGCTCAAGCGGCTCTTACAGTTCAAAGAAAACACGTGACTACCAAATGAGACTCACAGCAGGTCCTCAATTAACCCACAGCGAAAGAGCTGCAGGCTCTTCCACTTAAACCAGTTGGTGCAAAGCTTCACAGTTTCCCACCAGGGAAACGGTGCTGCCTGGGTTCAAATCTTCGAATTTTAGTACCTTGAAATGGTGTTTAAATGAATAAATAAAATCCAAAAATGGAACATAAGGTACTGTCATAGCTACAAGTCGTAGAGGAGATGGTGCAAGAGAGAATATCAAATTGAAACCAAACTCCGAGACTCTGGGAACAAGGGTGTGCCTCAGAAGGACAGCACTGCATGTGACAGCACTGCACCAATCCAGCAAAAGAAGGCTATGTGAAACCACTGGCTGGCTTGCTACAGGCAAGCTAGAGATTGCCAAGTTCCAATGGCACTGTAGTGCAAACCAATCACTTGCATCAAGGAAAATGATCCTCAGCGAGAAACAGTGAGTTCTCTGACATCCGAAGTGCAAACAAAGCCACCGTGCGATGCGGACAAGTAAAGAAACAAAGGATAAAAGACATGACAGAGCTTGGGGATGACAAAGACTCCCAGACAAAAAAAGATGTAGAGGTTCCAATACGATTTTTCGGTTTCGTATATGCCCAATCATGTGAGGAACCAGCAGGAAAAACAGCTAAGAGTCCCTCCTGCTAGCACACAGTAGCACTTTCAATTACAGCCCTTGGTAACTCTGGTCTTCCCCACCTGTACAAATATGCAAGAAACAGCTGCCTGTAAATCCTTTTTCTGCAGCACACCAAACACCTTCTGGTCCTTGGAAATGGGACACGGTAGCAGTATCAGCAAGTCAGGGTTTGTCCTTCCAAGAAACACATTTTACCCGCGCCATAAAGAGAACTGCTTTTTCAATTGGCAGCATCCTGCATAAGGAAGGGCAACAGACACCATCACAGGAGATACTCTAAAGGAAAAGCAGAGCTTGAGAATCCAGTCAGGCCTGGGAAACAGCTCTTCTGTGAGGTTTTTCTTCCCGTCTGTCCCACCTCCTTAACTCAACAACCCACAGGAGAGCAGGAGGTTTCTCTCAAACCAGGCAGGTTGACAGGGCGTGAGCGTTTCTCCAAAGAGCATTGTTATGTGCTATCTGAAGGGAACTTCTGGGGATATTACAGATAAAACGTGTACAGGCCAGGAGACCGGACAGCTGTTTCTCTAGAAGGACAGTCTCCTCCTGCACAGGGATTCTATTTTCCCCTGCCCACCTCTCCCTCTCTGCAAATACCTGCTGCAGAAATGACCTCTGTTTGAACAGGGTGGATCATGTTTTCAAGAAGGAAGGAAATACCAAAGGCAATCCAGAAAGATTCTCTCTACTAAAGGAAACCCATCAGTGACAACATGTAAACTTTTGCCTCTTTCTGCTATGTGCCTTCAGGCTCCCCATTAGACTGCCTTTCACTATATTCCTTGCCATACATTCCCTGCATGCTGCCAGTCCTTGGCACGAGAACTGTGACAGCATGTGACTGGACACTAGGCAGGCCTGGAAGACAGCCTGGCAGCCCTTTGGTAACATCCCCAAACATCCCCAAGAGTAAGGGATCTGCTCATAAAATAGCTGGTGTGTGCATTCAGTACAGGCCCTTCCCTGTTCAAGAACACAGATGTGGAAGGAGTGTTGTGTCACGGGGCAGCTGCACAGGGTGGCAGAACCGACAGCACTGACCAGGCATTCTTGCAAGGGCCCGGGTTTCTATGAAGACCTGTGCAGTGGATAAAACTTCCTTCTTCTTAGTAACTTCTTCCTTCAACACAGCACAGAAAATGGGTTCCTCAGTGCTGTCTGAACCAGAGACTGTTCCAATGGCAGTTCCAACTGTTCCAACTCTGACAGCTGTCTTCTGACAGCTCACAGTCCAGGAACACATCACCCTGCAGTGCACCTCAGATTATGGCCTCTGCACCAAGCACAAGAAGCAATAATAGTGTTTAGATCATCAGTGACTGCATCAATCTCTGTCACAAGAGCTGAGTGAGGCTACATCCCACACTTCTCGGCACTGTAGCTAACCCAACAGTTTCTTGATTTTAACTCTGAAGGTTGCCACTTGAGAGACCTGCCCCCCAATGAGGCACCTGATGATGCCAGATGGCTACACACGTGGAGTCACTCTGCAGTTCCTGGGACTCCCAGGAGGATTAGCACACCACTTGGGAGAGCACAGTGGGGTGCAACAAGCAGAGAAGGCTAAGCCAAGGCAGCCAAACAGCCTGGGTTTGCCACCTCCACTCCCCAAATGCGTAAAGCACTGGGGTGTCTTCCCTCAGCCAAGGCTGGAAAGAAAGAAAGAAAGAACTGGACTGCAAGTCACAGATACCATGGAGTGGGAAGACAAGAGACTAGAAAACAATCTCTGAGAAATCTTTCCAATGGGCTTCTCCCTCCTTCAGTTCTCACCAGCTGATGTGTGGTCACTACCTTTGGGTTTGGTTTTAGACTTGAAGGAGAAGCGTTTGATGAGGCGGTGAGAGAAGCTACCAGTTTTCTTTCTGGTGGTGGAGTTGGTAGTGACATTGGACAAGTCATCATGTGACTGGCTCAGGCCCGCTTCCTTCTGCTTGCTCCTTCTCCGGAAGATGAGCTTGGTACCGCTCCGAAGAAAGCTAACTGCAGAGACAGGAAGGAGACAGAAATCATGATAGCGTCCTGCACTGGCAAGTTTCAGGGACAGTAACATACCCAGCCATTCTCGTATATACAGCAGTCCTCTTCCGCACTGAGAGGCAGAAGTACACAGCAGGTCAGCTAAACCCAGCTGTCAAACACAAGGCAAAGTCTCAAGTCATGATAGACTGCAACACCAACAAGCTGCCTCACTAAACACTTCATCCCACATCCCCTCTGCATAAACTTCCTTTTACACAATGTCCTGCCCTCAGTGGAAGCGTCCAGCATTTTAACTGAAAGCCAAGATTCATACGAATGGAAAACAAGCGAGATCACCTGAACCTGAAGACCCTGAGAGGAACATACAAGAGGGAAAAGGCCTCTCAGACAAGCCTGTCTCAAGGACACAGGGATTAATTTTGTCATCTAGTGCCTGGAACAACTACCCGTGCTTTCATGATGTGCCCAGTCTGGAGGCAAATAATGCCAACGGCTCCTTATGACTCCCACAAGCAGCAGAAGATGGAGACGCTGATTGCTTTCAACCTCAAATGGATCAGAAAGACACAACCAAAACCTGCACGCCATCTAACACTAGAACGGTATTTCCTACCGAGGGGATTTGCTTTCCATTTTCCCGCTCTTCCCCACCCACCAAGAATCTGGATCGCACATCCGTCTACCTATTTACTTTCAAAAAAGGGGCCTCCACAGCTCAAACCATACCTGGTTGTAACGTGGTTCAACTCCCCAAAGTTTGCCCCACTCTAGTATTCTGAGTAATCAAGATTTTGATTTGCATTTCCTTATGTAAGTCGGTAGCAGCAAAATCCAAGATGCACCATCCACCTAACTGACAAATGTGTGGAAAGGCCAGGACAGCAGCTAGGTTGGGGCAGCCCACTCCATCATTTAAAAGACATGAGTTCGTGTGGACATCTTACTGTACGACAGGTCGGAGGCACTAGCTGCTTTGATACTAATAGAGAAAGAAGGAGGGCAATCAAGGGCCATACAATCCACATTGCTGGGCAGCCTCCATGCCCACACCACAGGTGGCCAAATTCAGAGGATGAATCATTATTTATGGACATGCACCTGATCTGTAGACCTGAGACCAGGGAGAGAAAATGGGTTCTCACAGGCTCCACAGGGTTCGCATCTAAGAGAGCATAGAAACTTAAAAGGCTACAGGAATCAACACACCTACAAATGAAGGCATTTTGAATCACTTCAGTGGAAAAACCACAAGAGAAAGGCAGGCTCTTCCAGGCTCCATCAGAAACTGCTCTTAGCTATGCTGAAAGGTGGCTGCAGACCCCATGCTTGGGGAACCTGCATGTCACTTTGTCCTCATGTAGAGATAATGTTAAGGGCTCACGTTAGCTACCCTGCCTAACAGTTCATCCTTACCTTTGTGATCTTTCAAGCTCCTTGTCTCAAGGGCTCCTGTGGAGCCAGTTTCAGACTCAATATCTTCCACGGATGGTCTTTCAGAGATGTCTGATTGCGTTGTCTCATCCAGCTCCTGACTGTTCCTTTGTTCCAATGGCAATGCTTCCAGTTGCTGAGACAACTTGGTAAAATCATGCATCCGGTCAGCTGTGCCCTCTGCCTCAGAGTCTCCATATGCTGCGGCCTCCAGGGATGCAGCATAACCCAGAGAAAGTGCCATTTCATCTTGAGCAATAGGCACCTGAAGGGTGGTTAGAGGGGCAGACAGACACAAAGACAGGATCAAAAGAATTGCATTCATCTCCCTACTTCCATCTACACCTACATATGGGTGGCCCAGTTCAGATCATCAGTGCTAGATGGCACCGATGGACAACTGTCACTCTTTGGCTGAAATATACTGGAATGTGGCTGATTACAAAGCGTTCTGTTGCACGTCCCTCACTCCCACAGCCAAGGTCAAGGAAAACTCCTTATATTCTCCATAAGGTTCAAAATCAGTTATGGCAGCCACATCCCTTTCTGCAGCTGCCCATTGTGAACTCCCACTGGCAGCTGCCCTGCAGATGGGCAAGGTACCTTTTAATGCTCACTGGCAAGCAGCGAAAGGCTTCTGATGAGCCAGTCATCTGTGCTGGAACCTTCCCACACTGGTCCCTACAGGACAGGTTAGTTTCAAGCACACATCCCTAAAAACAACCTCCCAGACTGGAAATGCAGCTCCTAACTGCCAGAGACCTTGGACACTCCTGAGATGATCAGTGTACTACGTTTTGTTGGTGTCTTCTTGGTGGTCTTGTTATTCGTCTCAGTTAGCTGCCTGATTGCCGTCTCAGCCACCGGATCCAAGCCATTGGGCATACGGCTATCCCCTGAGCACAAGAAAAATACCGATGCTTGGAGAAGCAACCTTCAGCAGAGGCAAAAGGTCGCTTGCTGACCACAATGCTTGCAATAGGCAACTTACACGCACACGAATGAAGTTTCCCACCCAGAGTTTATAACAGACTTGTCCAAATAAACAAAACAAAGAAAGCTCTGTCTAGCTAGCTCTTGGCTTTTTTGGGTACCTGGAAAGTTTCATTTCCCACCAGGCGTACCATTAAAATACATGCCCCACCCCCGCCAAAGACTTTCAAAAACTCCCAATCGTTTGCTTTGGCAGCAAACTGTCAAAACAGCTGCAGTGCTCTGTTCCAGACACAATCAGAGCCCCAAGTGCAGGCTGAGCAAAGCTCTTTGGGTCCAGATAGCCTGGAAAGTTCTTGTCAAGCAAGGAAACACTCATAATCACTGACTGGATAGTCAAAGGGGAATGTCTTTTACCTGCCCACACCCCACCACCACCAGCCTTCTGCCCCCACCTTCACTCAGGCATTAGGACATTCTCTGAAGCAGAAAATGCACGCAAGTTCAGGGAACCACACTCAGACTGTCACTTCCTAAAACAGGCTAAGGAACACAGTTACTTCAGTAAAAGCCTCAAATTTCCAAGCACTTACGGCTACTGCTGGGCAAGTGGCCATGAAGACAGCTGGTCTCCAAGAGCATTGTTGTCTTCTTTTCAGACACTTCCACTTTGGAAGGTGATCTTGATGGTGAATCTTTACAGCAAAAGAGACACCGAGATACCAGTAAGTGGAGACAAAGCTTACACAACTGTGCTATCATATTGTGCCCCCTACACGCAAACCCAAAAAGCCTCAAGCGAGCATTCGGAGAGCCTGCACAGCAGCTCTGTACAGCTTTGTGGCAACAAAGCAGCAAGAAGCCTACTGGGAAAAAAATCAGAATCACGGAATGGTTTGGGTTGGAAGGGACCTTAAAGACCACTTAGTTCCAGACTGCCATTAGACCAGGTTGCTCCAAGCCCCATTCAGCCTGGTCTTGAACACTTCCAGGGATGGGGCAGCTACAGCTTCCCTGGGCAACGCATGCCAATGCCTCAGCACCCTCAGAGGAAAAATCTCTTCCTAATGGCTAATATAAATCTACCCTCCTTCAGCTTAAAGCCATTCCCCCTCGCCTTATCACTGCATGCCTTTTTAAAAAATCTCTCTTCAGCCTTCCTGTAAGCCCACTTTTAGGTATTGGAAGGCTGCTTGCTGTAATGTCTCCCCAGAGCCTTCTCTTCTCTGGCCTAAACAGGTCCAACTCTCTCAGCCTTTCTTCACAGGGAGATGTTCCAGGTATGTGACCAACTTAGCGGTCCTCCTCTGGACTCACTCCAACAGGTCCATGTCTTTCATGTGTTGGGGGGCCACAACGCTGGACACAGTACTCAAGGCGGNCCTAATGGCTAATATAAATCTACCCTCCTTCAGCTTAAAGCCATTCCCCCTCGCCTTATCACTGCATGCCTTTTTAAAAAATCTCTCTTCAGCCTTCCTGTAAGCCCCCTTTTAGGTATTGGAAGGCTGCTTGCTGTAATGTCTCCCCAGAGCCTTCTCTTCTCTGGCCTAAACAGGTCCAACTCTCTCAGCCTTTCTTCACAGGGAGATGTTCCAGGGATGTGACCAACTTAGCGGTCCTCCTCTGGACTCACTCCAACAGGTCCATGTCTTTCATGTGTTGGGGGGCCACAACGCTGGACACAGTACTCAAGGCGGAGTCTCACAAGAGCAGAGCAGAGGGGGAGAATCACCTCTCTTGACCTGCTGGCCATGCTTCTTTTGATGCAGCCCATGATATGGCTGCCTTTCTGGGCTGCAGTCCTGTGAAGCAGATGCACAGCAATACCTCATTTGTGTCATTTCCCAGTCCCACCTCTCGGAATATCCAGCACCACATTCACCAGGATGCCAGATCGCAAGCAGCAACAACCCCTAGTAAGCCAGGTCAACATGCTTTTGGCTCCCCATTCAGTATGTTCAGCATAACTTCTTTAGCAGTGAAGAAACTAGAGAAAGCATGGCTAAACACTTAGCCTGACATCACGCAGAGGTTATGTGGCAGCATATCCATTAGACCTCCCATCACCAAAAGGGTGTATGAGGCTCATCCCTCCCTCACCTCGCCCCAGACACAGAGCTGCATCAATTCTCTCCCCTAGGGCTACACGAGAGTTTCCAGCCAGCCACAAAGACACTAGGGGAACAGAAAGCATGCCCGTGTTCTGACCCACACACCAAAAGCAATACATAAAGCGTGAGCCTGCAATAACCCGATGTGATGGATGGCTAAATGGTTTTGCTACTGCCTTCATGAGCAGCCACAGGAATATCACAGCTAAGTCTGTGCTGTCATAGCAGCCACCTGTACAATACACTTGCTGCTGCGCAGCCTCACCCAGTTTGCAGTCTGCCTTGGGACGAGACTGAATTGTCGTGACAGTAGTCACAATGGTGCCATCGGGCATGATTGTCCGGTCCATCTCCACCTTCTTAGTGGGGGTGATGCTGGTTCGCAGAGACGTGGCTTGCCGGGCATTCAAAGATGCAGGACACTCCTGGAACAGCAGCTATAAAGAGTAAAGCACTGCTCAGAGAGACACTCTTCTTCCCAGATGGAAAGACAGGCTTGTTTGGGCAACAAAAGCTAGGGCTCTGGGCACCAAGGAGCCATCCCCAGTACAGTGTCAGTTCAACAGCGGGAGGCTCAGGGACTGAGGGTCAGGTGACATCCACACCTCCAAGGCACAAGAGTCTGCTAGTTCTCTGTGCCAAGGTCAGGTCCAAACATGCACGTCTCCCGCTAGAGGCTCACATTATGAATGTTTCTGGAGTGTACATGTAGGCAGAGCTTGCGGGATCATCAGCTCACCTCCAATGTAATGGTAGCTTCAGCTGTCAGTGACTGTCCATCTCCTGGGGCCAGTGAGCAGACCTGTCTCCCAGACGGTTTGTTGCCCAAAGAATCTATCAGAAGTGTGGCATATGCCAGCAGCACATCTGCAAGAAGAAAGAGTAAAAATGAAACACTTCACATGACCTCAGCACCTCAGACATCTCCAAGGTAATCTCTTCCTTTGGGAAGCAGCCCTATGGGCCAACACAGCAGATCCCCACAACTCCACTAACTCCTAGATTTAAGACAGAGAAGGGGCAAGCAGTGCTCCTCCACTCCTCTTTAATAATTCAGGAATCAACTCCCTTAAAAAGGTGACCACTGTGTGACCTCCATCAAAACAGATGCTGCATTTAGTCCCCATCTGAGTACAGAAGAATAGTTAAGAGCCTTATGCAAACCTCTCCTAATAGAGGAGGGAAAATCCCGCATGCCTCTCCCTGCTTCAGAGTGCAGATGGGCAGGCCACAGGAACCTCCTGATTCAAGGTCAGATCCAGACCATTTTGGTAAGAACAGAATCCAGAGTTACTTCACATAGTCACAGAAGCTCCCATAAAAATCCTTTGCAGAAGTCATCACACGTACTGACAGAGAACTACCATGAGCTTAAAGCACAGTGAGTCCTTTAGGCATTTTTGCCTCCCCATCTTACAGCCCATCTTATGGCTGTTCATACTCACTTCCCCCTCCGCCGCTATTCCCCAGCACCTGTAGTTTCAGTTCTTTGCTTCTAGGTCCCAACTCCCTGTTGAAACCAAAGACGGGCTGGTGTTAGGCACTCTTTTTTTACGTGGCCATGGAGCAAACAACCTCATTCAGTATCTTCCCTCCCTCAAACGTCACACACCTCATCACTCTCTCCAAAGTTTCAGTAGCATGCAATACCATGGAGGACACAACTAGAGCACCAAACTACACAAATGAGAACTCGGGTTTGTGTACCCTACAGAGCTGTGTAGGCTGCCTGTGGAAGTTGAGAGGGCAATCCGTCTGGAAGGCTGTTTACGCTATAGCTCTGTTGCACCTGCTGCATCTACAATCAGCATTTCTGCCCACCCAGTTAAAACACACAGCGTCCAGAGACACAAGAAATACGTAGGCAAGCTGGGGCCAAATGCCGGAATAAGCAGTCCAGCACAGAGGCAGCACAAACAGACATTGCCCTGTGGTGCAGACTTTGCCTCTGCACTATGCACATCAGTTACACAGCCAGAGACTGTGCCAGTACATCTACACTGTGCCAGCCAGAAGGAGAGCAGATACTTACAGCAAGAACTCGTCATTCCACTCCATCTCTCCTGCAGCACCAACACCGCCACCCGTCATCGGCCTGGTCCACTTCTGCTGCGGAGGGCTGTCTAGCTCTGCCACACAACGTATCTCCCCAACTCCTGCAACACAGAGGGCACATGTGCACTCATCAACAAGAAGCAGTGGTTCGTCAGGCACGTGCCCCTCTTTTCCATTCAAACCCACTCAAAACATCCACTTGCTCCAATCTCACCACCTGCATGCTTGTCCCTGTGGATCAGCAATGTTTTCACACTTACCTCCCTTCGCCTGGCAGCCCAAGTTCAGCACTCGAAGATTCCGGAGCAACAGCTTAGAACCCAGAGGGGCTGCTGCAACTCTGGACGGGGACTCTCGAGTCAACTCATTGCTGGACACCTGAGGAATGATGAGAGCGATACCTTTATCGTTCACTCACCAGCAGACAGCAGCAAGACATATTATCCTTGTATCTGTTAACTCCTCACACCAACACAGGGGAATACCGACAAAGCGATCAAGAGATGCTGCAGGTTTCCAAAGCTACTGACCTCCAGTGGGCCCTCGTGTTATTTCAGATGGGAAGTTTAAGGCAGATATAAAAGGAGAGAGGCAAGCACAAGCACAAGCTGGCTACCAGACAGTCAAGTGACAATGACAAACCATAGGCCATTCCATGCCTGCAAAGGCTGCCCTGGACAGAGCCCCGGTGTTCAGAGCAAAGGCGACTGCCAAAAGAGAGATGTACCTCAGGCAGTCCAGTTCCGCAAGTACATGACCAACAATCAGCATTCAAGAAAAAAGGTGGAAGGAGCTGCCCTTGGAAGCAATTTCTAATTATCCCTATGCACGATGTCGCAGTACCCAAACTCCTATGACAGTGCAGGCTAGGATTCCACTGTCACCCAGAAGTGAAACTCAGCCCTTGGATTCCTGCCTGAACCTCAGCCCTCAGAAGTGTCTTGGGGCCTGTGTTTGAGGCGCATGAATGACATGAGAAGAGTGACTTACCACACTGGCTCCAGTGGTGCAGACCATCAAATTCACCATCATGGCTGGCTTCGTGCTGACAATGGTATCCTCGATCAGATCCTTTATAGTGGACAGATCTGCTCTCCCTTCATCCTTCCCTCCGTAAATCAAGAGGAAATGCAGAAAAGTCATAAAAAAAAGAACACATTTACAGCTCCATCTGCATCTCAAGCCTCTAATACGTAACACAGTCATTCTCCCAGTAATAACCTCCCAGATACTCCTCCCATAGTCCATACTTGTCATCCTCAGTGCTTAAAGCTTCTGTGGAGCAGCTGCAGGCAAACACAAGCTTTCTAAAAGAGACAAACTAAGTCTCTACTTCTGTAGTTTATCTGGTGTACATTTTTATAATATAGCTTTTATAGTTTGTCACATGCTCACCACCTCGAGAGATGGTGCCACCACAGTTTTGGGAAAAGATCCAAATTCCTCTATCTACTCAAGATAAAGTAACAAAGGTCTCAATAAAATAACAAATCAATTAACCTGTTTGGATCACAGAAGTGCAAGCACATCCACATTCTGTTATTAAACCTCTAACCCAGGGATTCTCTACATAAATCTCTTAAATTTTAATCCCTTAAAAAAAAAAACCCAACCAAACTTATCCAACAAAACCAAACAAACACAACAACAACAAACACCACCTCACACAAAGAAAGAGCAACAACCCAGCTCATTTTGCAGCTCTACATCTGACAACAGCAGGAGGAACCTACATAGACAGAAAACCTTCAACAGATTCTGGTACCACTTCAGCCCTCTTGAGGATGCTGTTTTGACACAGCTGAGCCAGTATTGATTCCAGGATGAAAGAATCCCCTCCACTGGCCTAAAGGGCCATGGCAGTGAGTTGCCAACCTTTCTCCACAGCAGCCTGCCTTCTAGCTATTTCTGCTCCTTCCTCCACTCACAGTCAGCCTCCTATTGTTAGCCACTCACCTCAGGAAGCTCAAGTCGTGGCAGAACCAAAAGGTCCAAGTCTGGTCTGTCTTTGAACCTCCATGACACCAGGAGACCCTCATTCTGTATCTCTTCCAAGTGGATCTCCACCTGGCCCAGAACAAATATCCATAGTCGGAAACAGTTTCTGTTTACATTAGGTCATTTTTGCCCCATTCCAAATTCAGCAATTGAAAGGCCCTCACACCAGTGCGACCGTAAAAAACAGAACATAAGAACACAAGTGCTCCCAGGACTACAGGATGAAGCAGCTGCAGAAGCCTCAATGCTCTATAGCGAGATCTGGCTTTCTCACTGCTGTTGGATGCCCAGGCACCACCAGCAGGAAAAATGATCCATTTTTTCTTTTTCTGACGAAACAGCCTACAGTTCAATCCAAAAGTGTCCAACTGGGCACTAACATATAGGATACTTACTGAGTTACATCAATTAGCCATTGCCAAATGTAAGGACAACCATTTATAAGTTAGCAGTGCATCGCTAGGAGATCATCCCAGTCTGCAACAACAAACCAGACTGTACACCATCTTGTGGTTTCGCTTAAGTTAGTTAAGAAGTTGCACACCAATGTACCCATAAAAGCATCATTAATGTGACAGAGAAAGGCAGAACCACACAGGAACTGAACTGATCTGAGAGCTCATTTAAAAACTGGATAATGAAATTCAACATAGTTCTCAATTGCCAGGTTGACATTTACTGACAACACAGAAGCTCATTGGACAAAAGCAACTGATATGAGACTCAGTGGCCATGTAAGTAACCAACAAGAGGTGTACAGAATAGACAGGGCACAATTGGGAACACAATACTTGAAGTATTCCAAAACACAGGCAGGCACGCGGTAATGTAACCAGCATTTCATAAAGCAGCAGCAAGACCTTGATTAGAATACCACATGCAACTCTTTACACGAACAATCAACCCAGTGAGTAGGGGAGCAATTGCATGAGATGTGAAAAAGGGGACCTTTCAGAAATGAAAAGCAACTGCAGCTGTTGCCCATAACTACATTTGCAGCCCGCACACTACGTGCTAAAGAGAGAGCTCTCTGGAGGAGACGACCACAGAACAGAGGTACAAAATTGAACTGGAATGACCTGACAAAAGTAGGCTGAGAATTATAATAAAGCTTCTGAGAGCAAAAGTGTTCCAGAACAAGCTTTAAACTGCCTGCAACACCATGAGATTGGCTTCTGCTACCGCTGAGTTGCTTCTAATTTTGCCATGTCCTTTTTTTTTTTTTTTTTTTTTTTTGTGCACATATGAGCACACTGCCTCTAAGCAAGATACCATCTCCAGCATCATGTCCTTCATCATCATGGAAACAAAACCACATTCCAGAGGATCAAATCCAGCCAGAAAGTAACTATGGAGTTACCACCCATTGTGATTTCAGAGTTTCTTTGCTGGAAGAAGCACCTCCAATATTCAACACACAGAAAAAGCTGTATCATGCTCTTGTGAATATAATGAGGGGAACTGACAAACCAAACTACTCCTCACCATATATTTCTTTTTCACACCCACCACCAGGACACCAAACTTTTACATATCCACAGGACGTACCTTTCCCTTTCCATTATGCCATGAGGGGAATTGAATTGTCATTTCTTAAATACCCACTTAAAAGCACAGTATAGAATGCTGCCATGTCTCAAAACTCTGGAATTTCTTACGCCTATGTTTCATAGCCAAAATCTGCAGATGAAGACTCAGAAAACAAGACTTGGTATGCAGATGGGAAATATTTGCCACCTCACCATACGTTAAGTGACCTCTCACTGCTTCTTTCAGCCCAACAAGGCCTTTACTTGCACTGAATCAGGTCCTCCTTCCTCGATCAGCGTGGGACTAGAAAAGACGAGTAAGGTCAATGTCTAACTTCTTATAACCCTTACCTGAGCCTGCAGCACAGCCAAAGTGACACGATACGTGTCCACAGAAACAGCAACTGGGGACTGCTGAGTAACAGAGACAGGGAATTTCACAGCTTCAGCTGACAGATGGCAGCACAGCACCTAAAAAGAAAACATGAGTGAGTTTATATCCTGGCAAAAGGCAGGCATGTTATTCTGACCAAGTTACACACTGCGAATGTGCCACTTCAGACCCTGTGCTGTGACACTGAGCTCTCTTCTGCTCTCCACAGTAGGACCCTGATGTTTGGGTTCAGTATTCATACACCCTGGCTCCACCAACACATCTTCCGTCACAGAGATCACCCATGTGCAGCTCCAGAGCCTCCAAACAAGAGACAGGCCTCCAAACTCCAAACAGACCTCACCCAAAACATCCCTGGTTCCACCATCTCCATCACAAAGGCCTCAGCAGTCTCTGTAGAACACACCATCAGTGGAGTAACACCACAATGTACAATTCAGAACAGCAAAGCCTTACCATGCTGTGGTCTGACTGTCCCTTGCATGTCACACAACTTATATTTGCAGCTTGTGGTAACTGAGGACCTTCTTCAAATGTGATCTGCACAGAACTCTGCAAAGAGAGAACTCTATTAGTTCCCAGTAGTCAGAGCCACGCAGATAGTTTCAAAGAGGATGAATGATGTGGGGTCCCAGAGACACTCCCACCTGTTTTCACAAATCTGCTCAGCATCCAGAACCATTCCACACTGTAATTCTACCCACCCTGGCTTGTCCGCACAGAGAAAGGAAACAAGGTGTCCAGTTAAAGCTTGAATTCACAAACAGATATAAGCACGCCCAGGAAACTCCAAATCTCATCCAGAATCTCACGTAAGACAAAGTCCTTCAGGATAACTGCCAGATCCCACTTCACGGAACAGCTTTTAGGGTTTAGAAAGCATGTCTGCTTTCTGAGCAGACATGCTCCGGACAAGGAGCAGCTGCAGCAGAAACTGAAGTGTGGCCCTCCAGGGGCCTCCATGCCAATTCAGCCACTAGCTAATATTTCCATTACAGGAGCCCTAAATACTGGAACTTATACATTCAAGTCATTTTGTGAGAATCTGAGTAATTCAACATGATAGAAAAGCACGGCATATCAGATATGGAAAACTGGCGACGCTTTGACATGATGACTATTGCATTGTGATAAGAGGGGCATGGAAGCAGAGGGTGAGTTTCTACAGGGGAAGCAGGGAAGCACTAAGCCCAGTAAGGGAAGATACTTCACACTGAATCCAGCCTAGAATTTGTCACTTTGTCAAAAAGGGAGATACTTTTTCTATCTTGCTGGAAAACACAAATACAAGTTTGCATCATGTTCTTCAAGACTTTAACTGTTTTTTCTTCAAATATGTTAGCTTTATGATAACCGTTTTTAGCTCTTGATTTTCCTATACAACTTAACAGAAAAGCAACCCCTTCCCACTCACACGACAGAAAAAAAAAAAGGACATTGCAATAGACTTTGAATTACATTGGACTACAGATTCTGTGGGCATTAAGTCCTTGCCTTGCAGGCTGCATAAGCTATAATGCAATTATTTCCATATGGAATCATCAACGCAAACTCTCCTCTGTGAACTTCAAATCTACAGATAATACAGTGGTAATACTGGCAAATTAAAGAAAATAAATACCAGAAAATTTCGAAGAGATTGCTGTGGAAACATCAGTGACTACACTATTGCCCCAACCCGCGTTAAACGACGCGTGGTAACCAACTCCGCCCTTTCCGCGCTCGCACATCGCAGTACACTCCCGCGCAGGCCGAACTGAGCCGTCCGCGCGGCTCCCGGTGCCAAACGGCTCCTCCGGCCGGAGCGCCCTGCGGGGAAGGGCTGTCCCNCGCTCCCCGCGCTCCCCCGCTCGTGCCCTGCCGTCCCCCGTGCCGGCGCGCCTGGCTGTTGAGAGCTCGCACCCAAGCTCGCTGCCACTGCTCTCGTAGGGACCTGAGGGCGAGAAGCGCCGCTAGCAGTGCCCGGGCCCCAGCCTCCTCCGCCGCCGCTCCGCGACGCCGTAGCGCTCGCAGGGCCGTGGACCGCCAGTACTGCAGCAGCCAGGCCGCCACGGTGAGCAGCGAGGCGGCGAAGAGCAGCACCAGCGCGGCCCAGCCCAGGTCTAGCCCCATGGCACGATGCGCGGAGCTCACGGCGGCGCGNTGCTCCGTCCCATGCCTGCCGGCAGGCTCTGGCACCCGGTATGAACAGCCGGGAAACCTCACGACTGCTGCCGCGAACCTTCTCTTCTGGGGACTGAAAGAGAAGCACAACCGCGATCTGAAAGTCCAGCTCGCCACCGGCTTTCCGATTAACGACGCTTTTCTCCTCACGTCACGCTCTTTTCGGCTGGGAGTCCCTACCCCATTTCCACANGGAGTCACTACCCCATTCCCACCAGGCACGTAGGACACACCAGCAAGGCGGAACCTTTCCGTTCGTCTACTCCCGATTGTGCCACTCTCGCCGTGGAGGGCAAAGTAACACGAGTTTTGATCGCCTCCCGACAGTCACAACCCGAAGTAGCAGCAGCCTCTGGCCAGACACGCTCCCCTGCACCTCTGTGCTGCGCTTTTCTTTCCTCCCCGCTAGTACCATGTGCCCGCCTCAAAGTTTATTTAAAGTTTACAAAATCACTTTTGCATATGTTCAGCAGAGCAGAGGCGGCCTCTCAACACAGCAGCAACTCCCTAGGTGGCCATAAAGCCATCAGAAAAAAAAAAGCCATCAGAAACCATTTCAGATTGCCACACAGGTGCAGGGCACGTAGAAGTTCCTCTTCCTGCTACCGGACTTTCTGCTGGGTCTCCCCTCTGCTCATCGACTCACACTTGGACGAACAGAACAGTGAATGGACACTGAGCCTATCCTGCCTTCCCCTCCCCACCCCCTAAAAATGCCCCGAGGGCCCAACAGCAGTTACAGATTCCCTGACAACCAAAAATCTGTATTAAGATATTTTACTGAATTTTCCCGACATCTGAGGAAACAAGTTGGGTAACGAACCCGACGGCCGCTCACTTCTCCGCTCTCGCGCATTCTGCACCCCGGTAACATGGCTCCCCGGCCGGCAGTGACCACCCCGGCCGGGGCTCGCCCGCAGCCGCCCGCAGCCGCCCGCAAGCGCCACTCCCCAGACCTAGGCAAAAGGCGGTTCCAGCTGGGAGGCGGGCAGAGCAGCCGGTCATTCACCGCTGCCGCGGTAGCGGCCGCCCGCCCTCCACTGGGACATACCGCTCCTCGCATGGGAGGAAGTGACGTACCTGGGAAACAGGGGGGGTGGTCAAGGTGGCCATGGCGGTTGCGGGCATTGCGGGGCGGAGCCCTCGCCGGGCGAGTGCTGCTCCCGGCGCAGAGTTTCGGAGGAGCCCCGCGAAGGAGGAGGAGCACTGCAGACCTTAGCACCGGCGACAGGCGCCTCCACACGCCCTCAGCGCGGCTGAAATCGCTACCGATCCCGGCCGTCATACGAGCAGAGCGCCGCGCCGGCAGGAAGCTCATGCCAGGGCCAAAGATGGCGCCCTCGCCCCCGCTGGGCCGCGAGGGCCCCGCGCATCCGGCGCCGCCCGCGTAGCGCCCGGCAGGGAAGGCAGTGGGCAGCGCCCCCGCCCGGACTCGCTCCGCGCCCTTGGCAGGGGCAGCGCCCGCCGTGGCCATGGGGGCCTGGCCCGCCGTGCCCCTTCTCATCAACCTCGGTGGGTCGCTGCTGGGCTTCGCGGCCACGCTGACGCTGATCCCGGCCTTCACGAACCACTTCCTCGCCGCGCGGCTCTTCGGGGAGGACCTCAACAAGATCTCAAGGCGGCCCGTGTGAGTAGCGCTTGCCCCGCTGTGCCCCCGTAGCTGCCCTGCGGGGCTGGCCCGGGCATGGCTGACTCCCCCCGCTTTCCCTTCCAGCCCCGAAGCACAGGGCGTGATCAGCGGTGCTGTGTTCCTGATCATCCTCTTCTGCTTCATCCCCGTGCCCTTCTTGAGATGTTTTGTGGAGGAACAGTGCGCGGCCTTTCCTCACGACGAGGTGAGGCTCGTCTAGTGCTGCAAACGTGGCAGGCAGGGCCAGGGAG
Source organism: Hylia prasina (assembly GCA_013397195.1). Taxonomy (NCBI): domain Eukaryota; kingdom Metazoa; phylum Chordata; class Aves; order Passeriformes; family Sylviidae; genus Hylia; species Hylia prasina. The sequence continues at coordinate 131,813 of VYXD01011665.1, read as the reverse complement.
TGGCCACCGGTGACCGGGGTCCTGTTCTCTGTCCTGCAGTTTGTGGAGCTCATCGGTTCGCTCCTTGCCATCTGCTGCATGATTTTCCTGGGCTTTGCAGATGATGTTCTGAACCTGCGCTGGCGGCACAAGTTGCTTCTTCCTACTATGGCTTCCCTCCCACTGCTCATGGTTTACTTCACCAACTTTGGGAACACGACCATTGTGGTGCCTAAGCCCTTCCGGGTGCTGCTGGGCATGCACTTGGACCTGGGTAAGTTATGAATCACCAGAAGCTGTCATCCACGTGGCAAGCAGTCAGTGGAAGGGATCACATGAAGCACTTTGTGCTGCAGAAGGAGTAGACTAAGGCTTTATTTAAGTAACCAGTAAGAGAGTGGCACTCCACCCGCCAAACATTAGACTGGAAAGAACACCCAGAAACCCAGCATATATTCAGCTGTGCACAGACACGCACCAGTCATTTTCCCATGATCCTGGCAAGACGGGTGAGTACTGAGGCAAAGAGCACATGGCTGGTAACACCAGGATGTTAGAAAGACAGAAACAGCACTACAGCTGGCCATCATGTCACAGCAGTTTGCCACAGTCACAGTGCTGTACATACATGTACACGTGATTGGCCAGCTCATAAGAGAGGAAGCAAGTCTCTGTAAGCTACCACTATCAGAACTTACTGAGATTGTTAAGTAATAGGTTGTTGTATAAAGCAGGAAGTGAGAGCTTCAGTGAACTGGTCTAGGGCCTGCCTTGCCTCCAAATACTAAAGCATTTGGCTTGCTCTGGTCTGCAGGTATCCTCTACTACGTGTACATGGGTATGCTAGCAGTGTTCTGCACTAATGCCATCAACATTCTCGCCGGAATTAATGGAATTGAAGCAGGACAGTCGCTGGTGATAGCTGCTTCCATTATCATATTCAATATTGTAGAGTTAAATGGTAAGGAAAATAACAAATATTTGTGGGCACAAAAGGCAAAGAGAGATTGAATTCTAGATTTCAGTAGCTGGTATTACTAAAAATGAACCAGTCTTGTCTTATGACAAACACACGGTTTTCTTTTTTCTTTAGGGGATTATCGAGATGATCACATTTTTTCTCTCTACTTCATGATTCCTTTTTTTTTTACCACGCTGGGCCTATTTTACCACAACTGGTAAGAGGATAGACATTCTGAATTTGTTTGGAAGCATCCTTTCCCTCTAATTTCTCCCTTTTTGAACAAACAAAACCACTTAACAACATGCAAGTGGAATGCTGTAATGCAGAGAGGCTTCTTGCCAGAACCAAGACCACAAAGCATCGATGGAGCAGTGGCTTTTCTTTGTATTAGAAAATTGCAGTCACACTGGCTCACCCAAACACACAGAATACACTCTCTCCTGTGCCTCACTGGCTGTCTTTTCATACCATATTCTTGCAAGTCAGGTAGTGGGTCCCAGTCCTGCAGTTCTTAGAACAAATACCCAGAATCGTTTTTACTATGTAGATTTGCTGCACATCCCCATTGGCCCCTAACCTGCAATGTGGGCATACATTCAGTGGTTATAAATAGTCATTTCTGTGGCAATAGCAGTCATGTCAGACCTTTGCTTTTCTGCTCCATGGATTGCAGGTACCCATCTCGAGTGTTTGTTGGGGACACCTTCTGCTACTTTGCTGGCATGACCTTTGCTGTGGTGGGGATCTTGGGACACTTCAGCAAAACAATGCTGCTTTTTTTCATCCCGCAAGTACTTAATTTCCTCTATTCATTGCCTCAACTCTTCCACATCATTCCTTGTCCACGTCACCGGCTACCAAGGTAATGTACCAAGTGACCTGTAGTGGAACTACAGGTTGTGTCTTTTACCTCCAATACCAGCTGAGAGAGGTGGTGAAAGGTGCTCTTTTTAAAAGCCATCAAAATGTGTTTTCTCTTCACAAGACAGCAGCTCACTCTGCCAGTTACAGTCAGATCAAACAGTAAAAGTTTCTCAAAGAAGTGAACTTTAATGACTAACCCACCCCTCAGTGACAGAATGATTTTTAACAAGGTTAGAACATGAGGGTTCTCACCTACAAGTCCGAGAGAAATTGACACAGGCTGCTTTTAATGCTGCGGCACTGGGATCGGCTAAGATCTCATAGTAGCAAACATTCTGAAGCACTATGCCACATCAGCAATTCTTTTTGCAGATGTTAGATTGTTCTATTTTTTAAATTACACAGCATATATTAGGGGTGCAATGGTAGGAGTCTTCTTTGCCCCACTTGAGGGGCTAGATACCAGCAGCTGTTGTTAGGTGCATCAAGTTATTCCTGTTTGTTCCACTACTGGATTTCTTTCTCAGCTGTGGATCTAAGTCTGCTTACAAAGTCGTATCGCTATCGCCTTGTTGTATCTGGACTAAATTTTAAATGTTTCTTTTAGGCTCAATCCTAGTACAGGGAAGTTGGAGATGAGCTACTCCAAATTCAAAACTAAGAGCCTCTCTGCCCTGGGAACAAACATTCTGAAGGTAATATGTGGAAAACATTCAAAATTCAGATGCTTTTTGAGTCATCAAGTACAAGAGAAACAAGATGGGAGAAAATGCAGAACTTCTGAATTCAGTTGTTATTGCCTGGCTCAGATCTGGAAGAAAGTCTGTTACCATCCCTCACAGTTACTCAATTGTGTTAATAATCAGTCTTTCAGAATAACCACACACAGAAGTCCCCCAGGACCATCATAAGTCTGTCCCGTCTTTTCAGTAAGAGCACAAGCAGGATTTCAGGGATGGTACAGCAAAAGGGCTCTTGAGCAAGATTGGCCAGTGAACACCAAACATACCTGGTGAAATAGCGTGCAATATTTCTTTCCTTAGGTAGTCAAGATCTTGCACGTAGTAGATGTGAGGAGTGGAACAGATGAAGATGGCGAATACACTGAATGCAGTAATATGACACTTATTAATTTTGTCATAAAGCTGATCGGACCCACCCACGAGCGAAATCTCACTCTCCTGTTGCTGCTCATTCAGGTCAGACAAAGGGCTCCTCCAGCAGAAAGATTTACTCTGCAACAGAAACAGATCCAAGTCAGTCTCGAGTTGTATGGGGAAAGTGGAAAGTAAAATATCATGCTCTTCACACAAGGTGCAGTTGAGCTGTGGAGCTTGGGGAGAGTAAGAGGCTTATACACCTCAAGGAGGAAAGAAATACCTCCCTAATCATTGAAAGCTTACTAAAAAAGTTGGAAGGTTAGCTTAGGAACATTCCCAAGGCATGTGTCACTGGTTGCAAGAAAAACATGAAGACACCAAAGTGCCTTGTCACTCTGACTCAAAACAACCTTTTGGTATGTACCTGTTTTTCAGTAATACCAAATAACAATTTCAGAGTTATCACCAGCAAGTGGACTTGTGTAAGCATGGCACATGGCTCAGCGGTCCCTCAGTCTGAGGGGCAGGTGGGAGCATTTTGAAGCCACTTGGAGCACAAGGATATGCTTCACAAATGCTGCCACTGCCTCTATTCATGTGAATTCTCGAGTGTAGAGCACTTTTGGAAAGGCCTGCATTGGTTAACTGCCCACAATAAAATTGTTCTTTTCATCTTTATTAAGATAATAAGGGATCCTTACTAGGAAAGAGACACTTAACCAGATTCCAGTTAGGGAGGAAGGACTTTCAACAAAAGCCTGTTGAACAGAGTTCAGGCAGATGACATCGGGGATGGGAGAAGACAGGAAATACATAACACTTACCTTGATCCCAGAAGAGAAGCAGAGAAGTCCTGACAGCACCTTATTGTAAGGATGCTGAATTTCAGCTTTGAAATAAACCTTTTTGTCGCTGTTTTATGAAACGAGGCATGCGGGAAAGCTTAGCAAATCCATTTGGAAAGCAGAAATCTGATAGCCTGTAAACCATTTGACAGTATAATGTTTCTGTTATGTGTCTGATTTTTACCTAGGTCCTTGGCAGCATGATTGCATTTTCGATCCGGTACCAACTAGTGCGTTTGTTTTATGATGTCTGACTGGACTGTCAGGAGCAAGGGAAAAAGTTCTACCTGCCAATCCATTTTCTCCAGTTGCTTGACCAAATGATTCAACTGATCTTACTCCCACCCTCTGAGAACCTCAGAATACCTGTCAATACCTGTCAAAACACAAGCAACTGCTTTGCGTGGGCTAGTTTTGAACCGGGATGTTTTTGTCCACCGAAGGCTTTTGTCCGGTTCTGTGATAGAAAATATTCACTGCTACTGGGACATGATTGGTACTAGGAATACCATTTAGAGGGGAAGCAAATGATAGCACTTAGGAAAAGTGGGAAAGATGGAATCTCTATACATCTAACAAAGACATAACTATTCACCAAGAGAGAAAACAGTAACTTGAATTTCTGTGAGCAGAATGAGTAAACCAGACTCCGCTCCTGGCTTCTCCAATCCTGTTTTTGGTCCATGGACATAGAATGACACGTTACACCCCATACTCAAAACTCAGAGTGCTCCAAGAATAAAATAATTCATGGTACCCTTTCCACTGCAGTGCTTTGCCTCGACAATATTGACATGCAATGAAACTAGGTTTATATGATCCATCTCTAGCTTTCTACCCTCTTAGGCAGCTGATCATTTCTACAGTAGACTCCCTCCTTTTTTGTGGCTACTGGGAATGTTCCTGCTAATGAGCTTTTAATTCTGAATACCTTTATCCTCTGCCTTCCTCACACCTCTGGAACAGGCTAGCAGAGTAAGGATCACCATGTCCTTGTCTTAACAGGGTATCAGTAAGACCCTTGGATTAACATGGAACTAAGACCCTGCTGACTGCCAATCCCTTTTCCTCAAATACAAATAATTATTTATATAGCAGTACTTAGCACCATAGTTCAACACACAATTGCTACCTACCTGACAGAAAAAAACAGAACTGCCTGGAGTACCAGATTATAGACTTTGCAAGGGTAATGGTGAAAGTGAAATAATGCAACAGCAGAAACAGGGATGCTGAGGTAGGTGAGAGTAGAAATTGCCAAGTCCAGTACCCTAATAGATGTAAGGGCACCGCATCTCCACACACCCAAGTCCAGCTAGTAACAAGGCTTGGAATGTTATTACCAGAAGGCAAAAATGTGTCCAGCGGCACCTACCAACAACAAAACCACACAGCACTCAAATATGAATAGTACGAGTGGCCAAATCCTCTTCCTCCTCTCCAGCTGAGCAGTTTGTAACAGTCTGCTAGTACATTCATTAACATCTACTAGTATATTCATTAACACATACACACAAACATTATGAAACCATTCAGTACCTGGCCTTAAACACTGTCCAGTTGCTGGATTTCCTGGCATCAGGGCATATGAACAGAGAAATTAATCTCTCTGCTAGCTGATCTAGGAATGTGGCCTTCCAATAGGTACCTCTCAGGCATCCGCCTCATTTTCTCCATTTCGCTGGCTTAGCCCTACTTCCAGTAAGCATCTGGCTGACCCCAGTCTCTCCCATATCTGGTTCTGGGCTCCAAAGCCCATCCTACTTGCCTTCTAGTGTGGCTTGTTGGCTAGGGATGACACGCACGCATTCCATCTAGACCTGGCCCCTCCCTGCATGTGCTGAGGTCTTGCCATTTGCTGGAACCACTGGCTGCTCTGATCTGTGTCCTAATGCCAGTAGCTGGCACTTAGACCTCCACATGTATATAGGCACACCGGGTAGAGTCTGCTCACTTTGGGGAAAAAAATGTACACGTAAAACAGCACAAACTGCAGAGGTAATTCTTACTGATCAGCAACATCTTATGACCACTTTCTTCACCGTTTTTTCCCCTTCAGTGTTCCCATGTGTTTTTCCTCCTAATCCACTTTGACTACTCCCTCTCCTTTGGCGTTTCTCTTCATGTACCCGTATTATAAGCCCATTAATATATCTCGCAGGTTCCCACAATTTGCTAAAAAGGATCTCATGGTAGGTTTTTTCCAAATCCCTAAATGCTCTTCCCTCCATGTGCCACCCTAAGGCAAATGCCACTACAGATAGGGAGGTCCTCTACCTCACTGGATGGAAGCCAGGCCCAGACAAGGGACCGACCAGGCCCAGGGACCGACTCCACCCCTCAGAAAGCACCGTGCGCCTGGACGGGCGTCACGAAGGAGGGGGCGGGCCAGCATGGCGCACGCTCACTGAGGTCCGGCGACGGTGCGACAGCACCCTACCAACAGTCTCGGCGTGGTTTAAATCTGGCGCCTCGCTTGCTGATTAGCCAGACCCTGTCGGCAACACCCTCAGAGCAAGCGCGTTGGTATCACACAAGAGACCAGTCAGCAAAAAGCTTCTTCCGGCAGACGCACCAATAGCTAGGGGCGGTGGCATTGTCCAATGAGCAGGACCCTACTTGGCGGGAGGCTATAAAAATGCCGGGCGCGGCATCTCCAGTTGCAGCGGTTCAGCAGCGGAGCGAGACGCCATGTCCGGCCGTGGCAAGAGCGGCGGTAAGGCCCGTGCTAAAGCCAAGTCTCGCTCGTCCCGGGCTGGGCTGCAGTTCCCGGTGGGGCGCGTTCACCGGCTGCTGCGGCGTGGGCACTACGCGGAGCGGGTGGGGGCTGGTGCGCCCGTCTATCTGGCGGCCGTGCTCGAGTACCTGACCGCTGAGATCCTGGAGCTCGCGGGTAACGCGGCACGCGACAACAAGAAGACTCGCATCATCCCCCGTCACCTGCAGCTAGCGGTGCGCAACGACGAGGAGCTCAACAAGCTGCTGGGCAAGGTGACCATCGCGCAGGGCGGCGTGCTGCCCAACATCCAGGCCGTGCTGCTGCCCAAGAAGGCCAGCAAGAGGGGCAGCGGGCAGCAGTCCCAGGAGTACTAGGCCGGCCGGCCCTCTCGGCACCACTTAAAAGGCCCTTTTCAGGGCCACCCCATTGCTCACCGGGAGAGCTGCGATCCGCGGAGGAGGCAGGGGGAGGGAAGAGAGGCGTGGCCGGCCGTGGCTGCTGGGGGGCGGGCAGGAACCGGCCCGGGGCCAGTCGAACACTGAGTGCAGAGCCGCTCCGTAAGAACCCGTTAATTTAACTCTTACCTCTGGTACATTCAGTGGACGTTGCCTAGAAAATAAAACTGCTTTATTTACAAAACAGGACCCCAGTACGGTGCCGTTTCCGTGTTTCTACAAGGCACTGTAATCAAACCCTGCTGAGAGGATGCTGACCTAGTAGCAAATGTAGGAAGCCACAGTAAGTGAAATTTGGGCTGCTGCTTCAGCTGCCTCTTCACTGGCTGTTCTAGCTAACTGGCTCTCCTGACCTTCATGGACAAACATACAGGGGAAACCAAAATGGCTGACTGCTCCCTCATTTAATACTAGCCAATCGGCAAACCTGTATCTCCCTGCTAATGGCAAACTTTATTTACCTTCACTAAGACCAAGGGTGAATGTAGCATCTCTGCTACTTTACTATAAGGAACATATTATGAGGAACCTAATGGGAGCCTTCAGTGATGCAGTGAGTGAAAAGACCCAAATAACAACTCCCAAAAGGACTCAGTACAGCATTTTAGTACTGCACAGCTGAGTCTCCAATTATAACCTAATGAGCACTATGCTCCTGAATGGAACTGAACACTTAAAGCCTTTCATTTTATTTTTAATTTTTTTCTTTTATCTTCCTAGCTACAAAAATTGTTGACAATACTTCAAAGAGACACTTAACAATTTAGAGAAATGTTGAGAGGGATGAAAACTGAGAGCAGAAACTATTCAAGGTAGTTAACTTCATATTTTAGTTTTTTTACACCCAAACACCAGGTAAGACTGCTGTGAATGTTGAAATAAATCCATCCAGAGGATCATGATGTAGCTTGCAAAGACTTCCAGCTAAAGTTGTAGCACTGCTGCTGGCCACACCCCAGGTTCAGTGAGCATCATTGAGCTGCCTTGCCACACTAAGGATATGCTTTGCTCCCTTGCTCAGAAGTAAACTAGCTAGTTCAACACCCAGGTTCTCTGCAGCTTCCTGGGCCTGACCAGGAACATTCCTGGCCGTGATGCCAACATGTTGCACGTCATCATTTGGTCCGTCTTCATTCTGCAAATATAAACACCTCAAAGTAAGACAGCAGGAAAACAGTGGGCAAGGAATCAAGACACAGTAAAATCTAGTCTGAGGAGCCTCAAGAACAGTATGCTGTTACAGCTTACAAGAAACCAGACCAAATATAATCTATTTCTAAAGGCCTGGTTTTTGCCATTTAGCTTCAGGTTTGAATTTTGAAACCACCAGGTTCATGTACCTGATGGGGATAACTAACACCGGTCTGCATAGTCTCCTTCAAGCTATCAGATCCATCCAAGCTGTAGACTGCTCCTGTCAAATATAACTTGGAAAAATATATAGAATGGATTAATACCACATTAACAAACAAACGAGCAGCCAACTACCCCCTCTTCTAAAAAAACCACTCAAATATACAAAGCTAAATCTGGAGGGAAAGGCTTTTGTCATGCAGTGGGATCAGCATAACTAGTGGTACAATGTAAGTATTATAAGAAAAGTAATCCCTGTTAAGGAAGATGTGACTTCTCAAGGAAAGGCTGAAGTTTTTTCGAGTTTCCCACTTCTTTAATCACACACCACTGTCTAAAAAAGGTCTGGTAGGGTCAGAAGCAATACTTTCAGATCTCAGAACATGAAATAAGCAGCAGGGGTGGAGGGGGGAATCTGGTATATATTAATATGATAAGGGAATTTTCCGAAAGACAGCTTCAGTAGCCAGACCCATTCTTATACTCCTGCTTTGGACACAGACAGAAGGGACAAGTCACGAGACTATCTGCCCTAACTGGCTATAAAGCTACCTGCTGAAATTAGCTTCAGGAAAAGATATGGGAACATGTTTTCAGAAATAATCCATGAAAAACACCAAGTACTCCTCACCTGGTCATCCTTCAGAAGGGTGTTGACAGCAACAGGGACGCTACATCCACCCTCCTAAAACACAAAGCAGCTGACACTGAGGCTCCTACCCAACACATTCAAAGCAGAGGCCTATGAAAAGTTTAGGCTGCACATAACCCTGCCCATCACTCTTCGAGCCCTTTTCGATTCAGAAGTACTCTCCTTTGTAGTTTTAGAGAAGCGTAACAGATTTCCCATACTATAGCATCCAATTAATTAGCAGATCAGTATTTACTGCTGCAGGCGGAGCAAGGGTGCCAAGACCTACCAAACGCTTCATAAAGGCTCTCTCAGCAATGCAGCACAATACAGTGTCTGCATCATGCAGGGAAGATACCATATTCAGTATCTCTTGGTCTTTGGCACGAACTTCCACTGCTAAGGCACCCTAGAAGATGAAACACAACAAAATATAGTAATTCTTCAACTTCCATCATCTGCATGTGTACTCAGCATTGATCATGAAATGGAACTCAGAGGCTCAGACCCTTTTCACTAAGGGAGCAATGTTCACAGAAATTAATTATGATATACTCCACTGGCTGCAGGGGCATCCTACAGTAGCTGCTATAAACAGAAGATCTGGACTTACTCAGCCAAGTGTTAAAGATCAGGCTGCCACCTCAAACCATTCTAGAACTTTGCACAGTACTTGACAAATGCATTATCAAAATCACTTTTTCAGACTGAATGTGCAGATTCGTGACTTGCAATCGCTAATGTATCACGAGCTCTGGTTTAGCAAGTTTGATATTAGCAGGGCAATCCTGTGTAAGCTCAGCCACGCAGCCAGCATGGACTGGCACAGTCTACCCACCTAAAAACAGGAGCACTAAGAATGTGCTACAAGACAGGTGGTTCAGCTCCACCCTGCAAGAGTCAGGACACGATGCACAAAGGAGGGAGCATCACAAAGACACTGCAGTAGCTTTGCACAGTTACCCTGGTGCAGCATAATACCGACCCCTACCAGAACCTGCCCCGTATCTGCTGTGTTGCCCCACTGTAGCTGTGTGTGGATTACCTTTCCCATTTACTGTTTTTCTATTACTGATAGGAATCAGCGCCTAACACACTGTGTAGGAGAGCAGACTCCTTCGAACAAGCTGTGCCTAAAACAGTGTAACAGCCAGCAAAAGAGATCAAAGTACTTTTCTGGTAACCAAGATGTGAGAAGTAAGTCTTCAGCATATATCATATTGCTGCTGGCTTTCAGTGCCCTTTAAACATGGTTTAGGCAACAAAAATGATAAAGTACCTGTCCAACAGCATACAGACAATCTTCAGGGCCTAGGAGCTGGAAGAAAATAAAATCAAGAGTTAACTCAACTTGCACTGTTCACAATATAGGAAACAAGAGCCAGATTCCTGTCTCTACTACTAACTGATTTCATGTCAGACCAAAGAAATATCACCTCTCCCTTCCCATGCCTCAGTGTTTCCACCACAGAAGTGAGACAATGCACTTTCCATCAACTGGAGTGTAACACATTTAGCTGATCACTTAAATCTCAGCCTTGAACACTGCTGCGTTGCTAGACACAAGGGCTGTGAAGTGCCAGAAGACAATCAGATTACCAAGTGTTACTGATACATGGAAAGCTGAACATGAAAAATTTCTGTATGAAGAAAAATAGCAAGCAACCAAAAAACCCAACCACTCCTTTCTGAAGTGCCTCAAATCAAAGCTAATATGGCAATGGAGTCAGGAGATTGCATGCTTAGCTTGACAGGACAACCACAAGGTCTGAAAGGCAGTTGATAGTTCAGCAGAGAATGGTATTTTCTGCTTTGCTGCGCCTCACCTGGCCAATGCGATTTTCCCAGCCCATTCTCTTCAGCCCAGCAGCAGCCAGGATGATGGCACTGAAGTCTTCCTTCTCATCTAGCTTCTTTAAACGGGTATTTAAGTTTCCTCTCTGTAGAAGTGATTAAGCAAGCATAGAAACAGCAAGCAAACAGTCCTACAACCACTTGAGTCTTTACAGACTGTACAGAATCCAACAGTCTCCAAATGAGAATGTCATCCTGAACGAAGTGTGAAATATGGACAATTGTTTCTTAAAATAGAATTTTCCAAGTATTATGGAATATTAAATCAAGCGCTGAGTCTACAAAGATATGCACACCATTGAAGTACACTATTAGCACCCAACTCCTTCTGCACTGCAAAGAACTCTGCACCTAGGACTGAAGTAAGAATGCCTTTTCTCAGTAGGTCAGCCACCCACATGGGAACTATTGGACCAAACCACATCCAAGGTTACTGGAAAACCAGCAACATTTGGTCACATGCCCGTGACAAACACATGGGAGGCACCATCATGCAGTTTTTCAAATACTGTAAAATATATAATTCATCTGTACACTGAATCCCCAGCAAGATCAAGGCTGGCTGCTTCTTCACAGCCTTATGAGAAAGCGGAGGACTGGATGGCTACAGTGCTACCTCCCACTCAGAACAGGGTAGCAGAGAACAGCTGTTTGCTCTTGTACATCAGGTGGCAAAAATCAGCCTCGAATCAGGATTTTGCACAAATTTGTACTTTCCTGTTTGCAGCTTTACCCAGCTCCCACAGCTTGCCAGGAAAGGATACAATATCCCTGAATTCTAAATGAGGGAACTTCTTCTTGAGCTGAGCTGCTCTCCGAAGTGAACTGGTTCCAATCACACTGCAGGGAAAAATATAATCACTGAAATCAAGAACACTCTTAACAACTACCTCCAGCCAGATAAGTGACAGAAGATTCAAGGAAACAAATGGTAACCTTTTTTTTTTTTTTTTTTTTTTAAGTTGAAATGAAGAGCAAAAAAAGGGTCAATGATTTGTATCTTAAAAGAAAGAAAACCAGTCTGTGAAGTTTAGCATAAAGTGTGTCTGAAGCAACTCCCAAGGAGCCAATTTACAGGATATGCTTCTGACGAGTAGTCCCTAGCCTCTGTCAAGGACTGATGAAATCTCATTGAAAGACAACATTTTTCACAGAAAAAAGACTCTGCTGCCCCAAAATGAAAATCCAGACAAAGCCAGACAACTATGTGATGAAGTGGAACAGAGGAACTTCATCAAACACAGAAATGCAGTAAGCAGAGGACCTTTGAGTATGTAACTGGAAACCACAGAAAACTGCAAGTCTAGGCATTTCCTTTCTCAAGATACATGCTCTTCACTTCTTTTCATAGAATCATATTATATGCTGATTTGAAAGGGACCTATCAGGATCACTGACTTCCAACTCCTAGCCCTGTGCAGGACACCCCAAGGATCCCACCATATGCCTGACAGCATTGTCCAAATACTCCTTCAGCTCTGTCAGGCTTGGTGCTGTGACCACTTCCCTCGGGAGCCCGTTCCAGTGCTGAACCACTCGCTGGGTGATGAACCTTTTCCCGATATCCAACCTAAACCTCCCCTGATTCAGCTTCATGCAGTTTCCTTGAGTCCTGTCACTGGTCATGAGACTAAAGAAATCAGTATATGCCCTTCTGCTTTCTCCTTTTGGTAACCAGATGTGATTTTCGTGCTATCCAAATGCACAGAAGCTCAAGTCCTTGTGTCACAGCTAGTTTATTTCTTTCACTTTAACATATAAAAAATATCTTTCTAATAGCTACCTTAATCTGAGTAATTTCACTCATCTGTCTCAGACAAAAAAAGATTCCAATAACCTCTATGGAAAGACAGGTCATTAAAAATGGAGAAACCACAAAAAAGTGATGCCAAAAAACACAAGGCAGAAATCAGAAGTGGCTGAGTGACAACAGAAGCATAGTTCACATCATGAAAGCCAAAATCTTGCACCAGACACCCCATCTGCATTGTGTGCATTCCCCAGCAGCAGGCAAAATAACCAAGGAACATGAATTCAATTGAGAGATCACAGCAAGAAAGGTTCTAACTTGAGAAAGCATTGCCACTCAAGGTGGCTTGAGAGATGAACCTCATTCAGTACGCAGCACTCCTGTGAGACAGTGTTACTCTTTCCAGCAAGTGGGTCCAGGTTAATGTCTGTGGAATGCTCACAAAAGGCAGTGTAAAACCACTACAGGACAAAGCAATGAGCTGACTGACTTGCCAATGGAAAATATCAACCAACTGACCCCTTCTGTTTTTACACCTGTCTTCCCCTTCTTCTCCCACTCACCTCTTTTCAGGAAGGAGGCTCAGTGTTTTTCCACAATTTTTGGGATGAAAGACAACAGCATCAAGTGGGTTCTCCCTTCTGCAAAATAATGCAAATGCAAAATGCCTAACATGTCATTTAGGACAAGGCTACTAAGCTCAACAGTTTTGCTATCATTTTCTGGAAGAACTGCCTCTGGCTCCAAAATCCTCCATCATCACTCGATGAGCAAGAATTTTCAGTGCATCTGCTAGCTATGGAACACTAGGGCAGCCCTGAAGTTCCACTAAAGCTTCCACTGTTTTGGAGATTAATCACAGGAAACTTTGAACACCTAAAAGGACCTACACTGCCTTTGTTCTCCTTTACCAACACTATAAAATGCAAGACCCTCAGAGAATCAAGCCTCGTGTCCACACTTACTTGCAGACAGCGCCAATCGTAAAGCCTGGAGGAAGAGAAGTTGGCAGGTCCTTCAGGGAGTGAACCACAAGGTCAACTCTAAAAATTAGAGGACAGTAATCAGAGAACAGATGGTGAAACGCATGTGACAATCTACCAGAGGCCTGTAGGTCACCTACACAAAAGTTTGAACCCACTCTGGGAATTAATCTGGAGAACTGAGAAGAATTTCATGACTCCAGAGCGAGGCTTACCATATACAGTTTTTGTGTTACTCCTAAAAAGCTACTTTGCTTTTCTCTCTCTCTCTTTTCCCCTTACCCAGCGATGAAAGACACTTAACAAACCGTCGGACTGAACGAGGGGAAGATGCTAGAGACATTCACACAGAGAGACAGACTCACTGTACCAAAATGCGTCCATATGTGGGTTGGTATTATGCTTCAAACTTTAAATAACAGTGAGCCAAACTACAAGCTACCTGCTTTGTCACACAGGAACCAAGCATAATTGTAAACACTTAAGTCTCCAATATTTTTTCACCAACTTCACTGAAAATGCAGTATGATGTAACTATATGGCAGAGATGCAGAACACCTTTGTTTTTAAACATACTTTAACTAAGGCAGCCCTGAAACTCTCCTCAGAATATTGAAAAGAAAGAGAGATTAAATGAAATCCCCCAACACCTCAAACCCACTAAACCAGCACTAATCTCTCTCTGCTCAGGCATCTGAAGCAAGTTTTTTGGTAGAGAGAAGTTGCACAGAACACAGCACAATTTGTCCATGCCAAATTCTCCTGCACATTTAGCTTGCGTAAGTTAATAAATGTTAACAGGATAACAATAAATCTGTTTCTCAATACATTACCACCAACAAGCAAAGTATTTTTTAAAAAAAAATATATTCATAAGCAGGAATAATATGAGATCACATCCTCCTTGTGTATTATGGCATGTAATATGCAAATAACAGAAGAAAATCTAACTGGGGCAGAACAAGTGACACAACAACTCCACTTCAAAATACATGGCCTAAGCCCAGGGTAGCAAGAAAAAAGGGGGGAAAAAAAAAGACAGGGACTTATCAAAGGACTACTTTTTTTAGCCTTAGAGGTACCAGGACTGAAGGAAAGTAAATCACCTAAGCAGCAAGCTAAATGTGTCCAAAGAGCACCAAATGCCAAGGAGAAAGACAAAACAATAAGCTCTTACTCATTTCTTTCAAGTGCACTTTCCAGCTCTTTGGTGAAGAGGCTCTTCTCTCCAATCTACACATAAATGGAAGAACATGAATCACAAACGAAGCCAATATAACATAAATAGAATTAGTTCTTGAATAAAGAACGAACATTTCCTTTACCTTGGAAAGTGCTGTATCCAAGATCTTGTCCCCAGTTGTTGACATGGCCACTGCTCAGAGACAGTACAGGTAAGACATGAGGCTTGATAAAAGCACTGGGCTTAAGCTGAGAATATCTATGCAAAATGCCATGAGCAGTCACACACTACTGTGTGAACACGGACTCAAGCTCAATACAAGAGCAGCTCACTTCTAGAAATACACTGCACTCAAGACAAGTGAAATTGAGACTTCTTTCACTGTCCTCAAAAACAAAAGCATGGGCCTGGCTCCTGCTGCCATCTACCCCAGGGCAACATCCAAAAAAAAACTTACCAATCTCAAAGCGGAGGTCAGGGTATAGCTCACGGAGCATCGTAACTACGCTATCGGTCTGAATCCGGGCCAGCTACAAGGAAGCAGAAAACAGTCCTAAAGAAAGAGCACACTGTCCATACAGTAGCTAAGGACGCTTTGCCATTCTTCCACAGCCAGGCACGCATGACCAGTACATTCTCTCTAAATCAAAAGCATTAGAAATAGGCTGTCTCAAGGAAAATCACTCATAGCTACCAACTCCTTGAACTGTGTGAACTCCTATCATGACCAGAGCACTTCAACGAAGAATTTATTTTATTGACTAAAATACCACAGCTCCCCATGTCCAGCATTGCTGTGATGCAACCACTGATGAAATATTGCAACAAATTTATTTTAGGGAGTTACGGAGAGTGACTACAACAGAAGCCTACAGATCGTGATTCGCATGCTTTCACTTCTTGGTTTCACATGCATGGAACACAACTGCTGAATGATGATCAGCAAGTGGGCAGAAAAGTAAGCAAAACCATTATTCTGTGGCTCAGTGATGAAAGAATAAGTCATATTACCCTTGGGCTACGGTTAAGGTTAGAGTTTAAAGCCTCCCACTTTTTCTAAGAGTATGAATTTATTTACCAATACTGCAAGCTTTGGGGGAAGCCAGTAGGATTTCAGTGAGCTGGCAGAAAAATCCCGAGTTAGTGTCAAATACAAGTTACTTTCCTCTGTAAGAACAAAGATGTAGTTAGATGTTCTGCAAACACACACACACACAAAAGTAGCAGCTTACATCATCGTGTGCAGCAAGAAACAAATCCCAAAGCAGTAAACTGCATGAAGAACATTCTATTGTGTAAGAAAACCAGAAGCAAATAAAATACAACCACTTAGTGTATCATCTTTCCGCACATGGAAGAGGCAGCAGACTCAACTACAGATGAGTTTCAGCTTTTCTCCCACCGAAGGGCTCGGGACCTTTTGGTAATTAACGTAATTCTCAGGACTGCAGCTCCCTACAGATACAATGAATGTATGTAGCTGCCTCCCTTTGCCAAGTGCCCCAAAAGCCTCAGGTTATTACATGAGGTAGCATATATGCACGGCTATCTCCCTTGTCCTGATGTCTGCATAAAATGCCTTTGTGCCAGCACAAAATTCTTCCTAGAACCTGCTATCAAAAGGAACGAGATTATCTCAGCGCAAAGGCCCGAGGGTCGCTTATCTCCCTTTGCGAGGCTGCTCCTCCCTACTGTAGCCCGCTGGTCAGAGATACCTCCTCTTTCTGTAGATATGTCCCTTCCCTGGCCTTTGAGCGGGTTGCAACCATCAGTCGTTCGGGGGTTTTCCCTACAAGAGCTGCACAGACTTTGCAAGTTGCACAGTCCCAGCCAGAACCGGGAGAGACCCGCGACGTCGCCCCCAGCCCCTGCGGCAGCGCTAACAGAGCTGACCGTCCCCTGGGTTCCGAAGGAAGGGCTTTCCAAACTTCTTCCCGGAGTTCCACGGCAGGAGTCGAAACGCAACAACTCAGTAAGCTCAGGCCGTTCCTCAGCCCCGAGAAACGCGCAGACCCTGCGCTGCCCGGGACGAACCGAGTGCCCAGGCGGGAGCAGAACCCCGCACCCAGCCCTGCCGCTGCCTACCTGGCTCCGGCGGGTGCCCACACGGATCGCTCTGCTATCCACGCCGTTCTCCCCCTGCGGTAGCAACGGGTCGGCGCTCGCCCCGCCAACTCCCCCG
>VYXD01011665.1:102692-114926 GCA_013397195.1 Hylia prasina | reverse complement strand
AGACTCCGCTCGCCCCAAGCCCACGACGGCCGCCCCTGGCTCTGCCATGACCTCCGGCCCTCGGCGCCGCACAACCCCGCACCCACCACGTGACCGCCGGCCTTAGCCCCGCCGCCCGGACCACGTGACCAACGCCTTCGGCGCACCCGCAGCAGCCGCAGCGCAGAAGCTCCGCCCCAGAGGCCCCACCCCTACTCCCGGAGCACCGCCCAATAAGGGCCGGGGCGCGGCACTGCCCGGCCAGTCTGCTTTATTGGAGGCCAAAGGACGGAAGCCAAATACAGTTGGCCGAGGATACAGCGAGGGACCCCGTACAACGCGAAACGGCGTCTGGGCAGGGCCTGCGGTCAGGTACTGCGCTTGGTGTGGATGAGCCGCTCCCTCTGCAGGCCAGCCTCAATCGTCGTAGCCGTCCTTCCCGAGGGCAAGTCCGTGATCAGGGTGAGCTTATTGAAGACGCCGCGACCAAAGTAGTCAGCAACGACTGAGAAGCCATCGTTTGAACACTTGAGCTGCCAGACACAAAGCGGCAGCATCAGCAGAAGCCTCCAGAGCCTCTTGCCTCTAGCCCCCTTCCTTTCTCCCCCTGCACTTACAAGCCTCTGGGCTTAGGGGACAGGGCAGGCCATGTTAGTCCTTGCTCATTCCATGCAAGAGCTAGCTGTCAAAGAAGAAGCTGCTACATTTTCTGACACTGGCCATTCCAACTCCTGTTTCAACCCCACTTCTGAGCCATGCACTGAGGAGGTAATGAGCAACTGAATTAAACAGGAAGGTGTGTGCCTCAACTGATTTAATTCCACGTGTTAACATTTTCCAGCTAATGTTCCATTCTCACACTCACCACTTACCTCATCCTTGAGGAACATGGAACATTTTGGTGCTGTCCCCCTTCCAATTCACATTATTCTTCTCCCTTTCTCCCTAATTAGTTCTATACCATCTGTTGACCAGCTGTCACACTGACCAATAGGTCTCGAGACCCATCTGAGGGTCAGGTGAGAACAGATTCTCTCTTTCACCTTCACAGAGCCAACAATGACTCTTCATGCCCCTTAAACAATGCCGTCACCCTGGGGTCTCTCATTATCCAGTTAACATAGCCTTGTTTACAAAATACTTTCAAGCCTTACCTGTCTCTACCTCCATTTACAGGTCTGTAAATTAATCTGAACTCTATTTCAACTTGGTAAGATAGGCTATGTTGCCCTACCTGATGCTGAAACTGGTCATGCAGATCTGTCTTCTGCTCCTGGGCTCGGATCATGTCCATCACTTTGCGATTTTCTGGCATGCAAGTAGGACATTCCGAATCACTCTCAGAGTAGCTTTCAAAGCAGTGCTGGTGAAAGGAATGACCGCACAGGAAGTGGACTGAAGGGAGCTCCAATGCACTGGTGCAAATACTACACTTGGTCTTCTGAAAAATCTTGGGACTGAGTGACAAGGTGGAGAAGCATGAGAAAGACAAACTACACTTTACCTTACCAGAAGAAAACAGCAGTTCTATCCTTGTATAGGACTAGACAAGACAGCACACAGTCCCGCACCTTGCTTTTAGCTCTTCAATTTCCAGGCGGATCCTCATAGTTTCTTCTCGGTATTTCTGAATTCTCTGCTCATCCTGCTCTATCTGGTGGCTTTGCTTCTGCAGCTTGTTGACAAGATAATCCTTTATCACAGACAGGGTGGCTGTGGAGTTATGAGCCAGCGTCTGCACAACTGAGAGCAATTGAGATGTTAGTTGAAACAAAAGCACAAAAACTGCAGCTATACTTGTACTGCCAGGGCAGACTGCTTTCCTGGGACAGGCTACTTACAGGCAAAGACAACTGGCATTCTCATGGACTGGAAGAGCTCACTTAAAGATTCTCTTTCAGTTTGACCTCTTCCAGAAATGGGCATCTGGGAGTATGTCTGGATAACTCAGACCAGAAGGCACAAAGGAAGGATCTAGTAGATTGCATTGGATTCTAGTTCTCCACCAAGGCACAACAGGAGTTTCAGCATGGCCTGCACTGCCCCACAGTGACAGAACAGAAATCAAGTACGAGACATCTCACTGATACTGCAGGTCTTTTTCCCTAACTAGGGAGCTGTGACTGGCATAGATTTTCCCTATAGAGCAGGTTACTACTTCAAATGGTAGGCTCCAATTTCATTGATTCTTCTAATGTCTGATCTACAAAAAGCACTACAAACTAGTCTGGGTTCTGAGTCTTTTATGGTTCATTTTTCTGGTTTTTGCTTGGGTTGGGGTTTTATTGCAGGAGAGGCTGAGGGCTGAGCGTCACATATCATTACCAAGTAGCGGAGGCATAAGATTCTTGTTCTCTATGTGTTTCAGCACTGCAGCAATATACTCTTTGCAGTTCTCCTCCTTCCGTGCAAAGTAGCCAAGAGCCTGTTCCCAGAGACAAGCCTCTTGGTCGCCATACAACTCGCACACGTCAATCACCTTCTTGTACTGCTCATTCTGCATGTGGTAGTGCATGATCTGTTGGAAACTACGGGAGAAAGACTCATCAGCTGCAACAATCCATCTTGCCCTTTGAGTGGTTACAGGGATCTCAGGTTTTCACCCAGCCCTGCAATCCCCAGATTCACATGGAAGTCAAAGACAAGTCTTTTTTTCACTCTATACAACTGCCTTGCTTCAACAGTGAGGTATTTCTGCAGAGCAATCATCTACCGTTCCCATCTTGTGATACTAAAGAGGTGACTAGTATTAATGGTACAGACATTTATGGCTCAGAAATCGCTGCAGTGGGGGCAAGTGGGGAAGGACAGGACTCTAAAGACAAGAGTTACACTCACAGTTTGCCCTGCTCATAGAGGTAGAGAACACCATCCTTGAAATTGTGCATCTGACATAAGACCAAGGCCTTATCAAAGACTGTTTTGAACCTTCCGCTCTTCAGGAGGGTGAGAGCTTCATTGTGCAACTTCTCCTTGATCTACAAAGAAGGGGGACAGGTCAAGAAGAGGAATACAGGTACACCCACATACAGAGTATTTTGCACTAAGACCTGACAATTAGAAGCTGTTTCACAGAGGTCAGTTTTGGTACTTGATCTTTAACCCTTTGAAGCGAACAGGATATGATTTTCTTTGCCCAAACAGCCAACATCCTCATAGATCTAGGCAAGCAAGTAAAGATACTTTAGTGGGCAAGGCATCTGCTCACAGAGGCTGTATTGTCTGGAATCTGTCCTTAAATGAGATACAAACAAAACAAGCTCAGCCATCCTGAAGGTAATATTCTCCCAGCTACTAGGCTGCTTTCCCATTTCTGTGCTATTTGTCCAGCACAGCATATGTACTGCCTCATGTTGTCAATGCCCAGCTGGAAAGGGCATTGCAGGAATGCAAATATGACTCACAGACACCAAATCTCTCCCTCAAAACACAATGCTGGAGGAGCCCAAACCTGCTCATCTTGTTCATGTGCCCAGTTCTGTAATCGAAGTTCCAGTAAAGTGTCATAAACACCCTGTGGAGAGTCAGCCTGCACCTCAGTCATGTGTTCCAGAAAAGCTTTCAGTTCTCGGGAGTTGTTTGCAAAGACTGGGATGAACTCCTCTGAATTAGCCTGTAAAACAGTCAGAAAAAGACAAGCACCCACATTAGTCTACACCATACTAGTGCTTCCTTCCTGCCATCAGGAATGTTCATTTCCAGAATCTCAGACATGACAGATACAGCACACTACAGGATTGCCAACGAGATCAAGAATCAATCCTGAGCAATAGCTTTAAGAGGTCTCCTGCCTCTAGGACTACCAGTACACCAGAATGGGGCTTCTCACAGAATCCTTGAATAGTTTGGGTGGGAAGGGAACTTTAAAGGTCATCTAGTCCAAAGACCTGTGACATCTTCCATTTGATCAGGTTGCTCAGGTCCTCATCCAATCTGACTGGAGTGTTTCCAAGGATGGGGCCATGTACCACTTCTCTGGGCAACCTGGTTCAGTGTTTCACCACCCTCATAATAAAAACTTCCTTCCTGCTATCTAGTCTATATCTGCCCTCTTTTACTTTAAAACTATTACCCCTTGTAGCATCACAACAGGGCCTGTAAAAAAGTTTGTCCTCATCTTTCCTATAAAACTTTTTTGAGTACTGAAAGGCTGCAATGAGGTCTCCCTGAGGCCTTCCCTTATCCAGACTGGGCAACCCCAGCTCATTCAGCCTTTCTTCAGAGCAGGTGTGCTCCATTCCTCTGATCATTTTTACAGCCCTCCTCTGGACTCACTCCAAGAGGTCCAGGTCTTTTCTGTGCTAAGGGTTCCAGAGCTAGATATAGTATTCCAGGTGGGGTCTCTTTATTTAGGTATAATTCTCATTATACCTAAAACAGGCTGGCAACACAAGGCATGCAGAAGCACTCGCTGCAAAGTTACTACTGGAGACCAATAACTCTCAGTCAACACAAACTGTACCTTTTTTCCTTCCAGCATCCTAGGGCTTTCATTACTTCCTGAGGGATGGTAATCAGTGCAAAGATTTTTCAGCAATTCAGTGGTCTCATTAGGGACATGGTGCATCAGGATTTTACCATATCGCTTCATGTTACTCTCTGCCTGTTCAAAGGGCAGTTTTCCAATATAGTGCAAAGCCTCTTGGTAGTTCTGTGGAGATGGACAACAAAGCAATCACATGATGTTAGCCTTTGCTCTCCACTTTGAGGTTAGGACAGAAAGCATTGAAGACATGCTGTGAGGATGCCACAAATTCCATTTGCCCTGAATTATCACCTAGTTCACTATTCTGGCTCATTTCCCTCCTCAGGGAGAAAGACTGGATATAGCCTGGGGGAAACGTTTAGATAAATCCCCAACTAACCACCATCCCTCCTCTTAAAGGGCACTGTAAAAAGCCACATCAGAAAGAAAAGAAGACCTGATTTCCACACCTAGTCTAACACACAAGCCAAAAGCAGAAAGGCAACACACTGACAGCTACAAGTATTGTTGCTGCTGCTTTCATCAGCATGCTATCCTCAGCAAAGAGGTCAGTGAAATGATATTATCACTAAATCCCTCATAATATTCTCCCCAGTAAGAACACATGTGCAGTTATGTCTCCTCACCTTGATGTCCTCTAACTGGATTTTGAGATACCATTCATGATGCTCATGCTTCTCTGCCAGGTACACAGCATGGGAGTAATATCCAGCTTGTCGAAGCACCTTGATAGCTGTTTCCACATCAAAGTGGACCTCACTCTCACTTGTCTCCAAGAACAAAAGCAAAGAGATGGTCCCTCAGAAAAATTCTAACATTCTAGAAGCAGTAATCATTTATGTGAGAGGAGGAAAACATGAGCAGGGACAATTTGGTACTTCACATGCAAGGGAAAAATCACCCATACAAAAAGGAAGGAGTCTCATTTGCTTGCCAGTTGCATTAGCCAGAAGAAAGCACACTCCAGACCCAGATGGCAAACCAACCAAACCGAGAATGTAAGCAAGAGCTCGGAAATAAAGCAGCAAAGACCAGGGTACTGAGTGGTAAATTCCTTATTCTCCCTCTTAATAGTCGTACAGGAGGTAATTTACAATGTCACCACCACCTTTTTAATTATTACGATGACATCAAAATATAGCATGATTCCATGTGCCCCAATACCTTAATGAATTCTTCCAGTTTGGAGCTGTCTTTGAGTTTGGTATAGCAATTCAGCAGAAGTGTAGTGTGGTCTGCATTGGCCAAGGACTGCAGATGGAGCATCTGTAGATAAGCAGTGAGGTTGTGGATACGCTGAGCATCCAGGAATTTCCGAATAACATAAGACGGTTCTAGCTTCCCTATAGTTCTGTGAGGAAAGAGTCACGTTACAAGATATTGTATACTCATGAAGTTAAAATAAATGGAGAAATTAACAACAGAACACAGGGTAGCCTTAACTTCAGCAGGCCCTAACCCTCTTGGATGCATCAGAAGCAACAACTATTTATGGTGTAAGACCACCCATCTCCACACATACTAATAAAAAGGCCTCGATCAGGATGACCATGATGGCATCGAAGAAGTTAATCTTCCTTTAAAGGTGGCAGTGAGAAGACAGACTAGCCTCTGAGCACAACTGGGAAGCCAAAAAAAGAGAGGAATAAAAGCTGCATTTTCCTTCATTTTAGTCACATAACTCAAAGTCAGCTTTAAATGCTTATGCTCTAAACATTGAACAGTTTAGCCACAGTTACTGTGATAGTTAATGCAAGTCAAGGTAAAAAGACATGCTTACTCTCACTAGATGTCAGGGACTCCGAAGCACCAGCTCCACAATTGTACAACACTTTGTGGCATTTTAAAAATCGAACATGAAGTTTTCAGTAAGCCCCAAAACAAGGCTGCTCTGAGTTCTAGTTTTAAAAAACCCAAGATGTTTTGGGTTTTTTTTTAAAAAAAAACCTGACACTGAACTGTTTGAGTACTTTCCAAGAAGACTGCCATACAAGGTCAAATTCCATCATCTATCTTGCACAGACTGATCCCTTCTTCATAATGATGTCACCAGGCCCCACTCCATCCTAATGGGCCTAATAGTACATTATAATGTAATAATAATACATAGTAACACGAATAATACATTATTCACATTAAAATAGGATCAAAGAGAAGAACTTTATTCTAAGGCGTACAGAGTGACTTTCAAACAACTTGTTCAAAGACTTCTAGTCTCACTGACATCTTTCTCTGTACAGGTAGAATTTTTGCCTCAAGTCATACTTTTGTATTTTGGACTGTTTTTATTCCTGGGCTGAAACAGGCCTATGTTGCTCCTACCTGTACTACAACATCACAGCTCCATAGGATCCACACCTACCGGATATACTGCTGGATGGCTCCATCATGGTTTCCCTTGTTATAGAGATGATCACCATACTGCCGGAAAATCTCTGACAAACCATCACTGTCCAAGTGGTGGCTCTTGGCCAGGTTAATGGCCATTTCGAATAAGTTCTTTCTGAACAGCATCTGTTAAACACATGGTAAGAGTCGTATGAGAGAAATACCACCCCACAAAGCAAGTTCAAACACACTTGGAAAACAAGTTGCTGCTTCTTCTCAGTGCATACATGCACATGGGCCTTTACATACCAATTGTCTTACAATACTGGTTATACTGAAAAGCTATTCATTCACTTGTTATGTAATTCACTTACCTGAATGGTTCAATTTTTCAGTCTGCAGAGCCAGTACAATCTTACAGACATTAGGCAAAGTCTAATAAGAAAACAAATTTACATGCCTCGAGTTTGGTTTGTGTATCCTTCTCCTGAAGCACATGGATCTTCCCATCTCTGGTCAGTACATAGAGAGAACCCCACTCTGCCAAGACATCCACTATATCATCGAAGATTGAACTGTATGCAATGAATTTGTTACACAAGTCATAGATATTCAGGACTTGTTTGTCTGAATTCTGTGCCTCGTTCCCAGCAAATTCTGACCTGGAGAGAAGAAGAAAGTTTTAGAAAAGAGGAAGAATGTAACTTGAAATTTTGATACCTGTTCAAACGACAGACGTATAGAAAGCAAGACAAACAGAGTTCATTTCGGCAATTAAACTAAGTGGATCCAGAGGGAAATCACCATGCATTTATATACAAATTCCATCATCCTGTTACACTGAGAAATTCACAGGACTGCAAAAAAACCCCCACTCATTCAGCACACTTAATTGTGCTAACTCTTGCAGCGGAAGCTAATCAATATATGGGTCTGGATCAACCTCAACAATGTCTGACAGAGTCTCAATATGCTCCAAGAGCAAAGCTTCGCAGGGAAGAAATAGAAAGAGAAAAAGCATGACGCTGCATGAGCAAAAAGAACTCATCGGTTTCAAGGAGCCCTACTTTGGGGAAGTCTTTCGGTCCTTGGAGACAATGATGAGGTACCCCCGATACCAGTGGACAATCAGCTTTTGTCCCTCGAAGGCAAAGCAGGGGCCACGTTCGTCTGGTTGATAAAGGTACACGCATTCATTTCCTGCCACAATGAACTGGAGATCCTGGGAGGGGTCACTGAGAGATGAACAGCGCAATCCACAACCATGAGTGTCCAGCTCCAGGTGAGGATAGTCTTTCACTGAAAGCATATAAGACTACAGAGGAAACTCAAGGGTTTGGGGATTGCTCTGAACTAGACTCTGAAGCCAACTGAATTTGCATGTCAGAGTCACATTTTTTTCAACTAGCTTCTCACCTGGATGTTCTCTGTGGTCACCACAAACAGATGTGTTGTTTTGCCAGACTGTCGAAAAGCAAGGCCAGTAACTGGATAACTGCCCTCATGTAGGATCTGGGTCTTACTATGCCGATCTCGAGTGATGTCTCCTTTAGTAAGTACAACGCTCCCATCTGCAAAACCTGGTGAAGCGGACCGACTAAACTATTACTCATACAACACACCTGAAATTTTATCTAGCGTAAGTTAGAGAAGCTGCAGTCAGTGACAACACCATGCTCACCAACATGGTATAAAGCAATAGGATTGCCACATGTTCTCACATCAAGTCAACCGTTGCCAAATCACCCCCCACTGCTCCTGTTACAGTTCAGAGCTGTCACACAGCTGCACATAGGCACTATTCAACAAGGGTTAACTTGCTTTCCACATACAAACTTCACACGCAGATTAATTCTGTTTGACTCTGTCTGTTTTTTGTTTTACAGATGGCCTTCCCATAGTGCAACTGTAACTATAATTTGAAGTCCCTGTCTTATTGAAAACACACAACACACTGTAAAGAAGACCAGAGGGAGATTTTTTAAGAGGTTAAAACATGCAGTTTCCATAGCTTGCCAACAGCCCCAGCCTTGTAAGTTGTTCCAGGGTTGAAGGCCACCATACACACAGGGAAGGTTTTTGATTTCAGTGTAGGGACCAAATCAGCTGAGAGCACTTGTAATCTCACAACATTGCTGCTCTTATTCTGTCAGAAGAGTTAAGCAAGAAACACTACCAAAAATGGTTTGTATAACATGCTTGAAAAAATCTCTCTGTAACATTAGGTATCACAAAACTCACCTGTACCAACAGAAGCTAAACTTAGTACTAAGTTTAATAAATACAAAGCCTTACCAACTGGCAGGAAAAACACGACATCAACTAAAAATATGTGCTTCCAAGTATCAAAGTCATTAGTGTAAAATATACAGCCAGGTTAAATTTAAGCATTTATCTCTCGAGCTCTGGGATAGCACAAGATACACAATATCTCTGTGAGAATAATGTAACAACTGAGTGAGAAGAAGATCATCAGGATGTTCTGTGCTGATTCTTGCGTTATCTGTTTGTTCCTAACCTCTCAGTAAGGACTATAATATTTTTCTTAACCTATTACAGTTCAGGTTTACTTACCGATAGCCATGAAATTAAGATTCTCGTGGACAGTTAGGCAGGATACAACTGTGGGCTTGTTACCTGGTATTGCTGGAAAAATTCGTGTGCAAAGAGGATTACCACCATCTCGTTTCTCCAGGTTCCAGACTTTCACCTACAAACAACAACAATCTGGAATCAGCAAAACATGGGGTAGTAGAAGGCCATGACCTGGCATCTAAAACATACAGTACCCAAAATGAACAAGCTACTTAAGGTAAGAAAGGGCAACTGAGATCATTACAATAGTCTTTAAGAAAGACCCGTATTACAAATACATTTTCCTCTCTTTGTCATTTAACTTACCAAAGGATTAATACCCTCTTCATCCTCACCAATAGAAACCAGGATACTGTGTTGCTTCAGCTGGTACAGATGCGTCACCCTTAGCTTGTAAGCTTGGAAACTGCTGAGTTGAAGGGAGCGAGGCAAAAACCAAATCTGACCTTCCATATTTAGATCACAGTTAAGGCACATAAGGGGGGGGAAAAAAAAAAAAAAAGCCCCACACCTCCAATCATACAGGAATCTGCGTGCCTTTTGCTGACTCCTGGTAGAGCTACAGCAAATACTTCTGCAGAGCAACCCCGGGCCAGCAACACATCCAGCGGCGGTTTGGGTTTCTTATTAAACTTAGTACAGCCGAGAGCGGAAAGCTGCCGCATTCCCAAGGCCGGCGTACCCTCCTAGACAGCGCCCAAGAGTAGCCTGTTACGCAGCCTCGGCTCGACCGAGCCCCGCGAAGGCCTCAGCGCCCAGCCCCGCACAGGATATCTCCGAACACGAGGCTTCCCCGGCCCGAGTCGCAGACTGCGATGCCCGGGGGCAGCGCGAAGGGCTTCGCACCGGCCCCATCCGGCCCCGACGGCTCCCTCACCGTCTCTCTGTCAAAGAAGACGAATCTCCGCCACTGCAGGTAGGCAGCCATGTTGGGGCCGAATCCGCGTGCCCGCCCGCCCGCCCAGTGACCTGAGTCTCCGCCCCTCGGGTCACGCAGCGGAGCGCGCGCGGGCGGGGCAGCTGCAATGCCAAGAAATTTGACTTTAAAGATTGAATTTTGAGCATACATACTGAAAAAATATCCCAGAGGCTGCTAGGAATGTAAAACTCTGAACGGTATAAACACTCTTAAATAAATCTTTTTACAGTAATACTCTTGCATTACAGTAACGAATATATAATGTTTAATTTGCCTTTCTCCAACAAGACCTTAATAGTACATACAAAAAGGCTTGGCATTTAAACGTGGATAAGAACGAATGAAATCTGGATATTTACTGTGGGCTCAGCAGGATATGATTAATTAATTGTGTGACATTGAGCTTCTTGGCTTAACAAATGCAATATAGTAAATATATTAAAAATAAACCTATACATTTGGATATATGTGTAAGCTAGTTTCAATGCAACCCCAGCAAACCAGAATGCATTCAGCATTTATGTACTTTACGCAGTACTTCATGACAATTGTATACTTTTACTGCTCCAGTGCCCCAGGCACTGCCCAGTGGGACCTTGTTGTTTACCATCTAAAGTACTTAGTTACTATTACGGTAAATTCTGTGAATCTTTTGTTAAATCGTGTAACTTAAGCTATCAATTAAGTGCTGTTAGGTTTGCTGTTAAGCGTTTATGCATAAACCACTGGTCAAATCCAGGGCCCAGTTGATCAAGAGGGTCTACTCTGAACCTTGTGACTCAACTTACCCATTCCTATCCTTACTCTTTTTCTCCTTCTCCCCAAGCCTCCACGTAGATAATTTTGGGTTGATCTTGGGTTTGGACTGAGTGCAGTCTGCTTTTACTCTCTGTGCTTTAACAATCTAGGCCACAGCAGAGTGAACACCGCCACTGAACTTCATGCTGCTTTCACTTTCACATTAAACTTGCTTTTGCCAATGCCTTTGCTGGTGATTTTTAAAGCATCTTTAAAATACTCATTCCAACCACCAGAACCACAGCACACACAAGGTCTTCTGCAGCACAAGCAGCAAGCAAGGCATAGCACAGGATGACTTTTGATGAAAGACAGGAGGACACTGCCACAGCAGGATCTGCAGCGCTCCTCTGGCCCCTTGCAGAAACTCATTGTCAAAGCTGAGGCTAACTTGGAACTGCAACCAGACGCCACACAGAGCCTTCTAGTCTACTGGAGAGGAGACTGTGGAGCATGTGACCCTGGAAAAACAGCTGCCACGTAGAGGGTCTGTGCAGAAAAAGGATGCCTCTCATGGACATAGGAGAGCACTTCTCCATTTATCACATGCCTTCTCTTCTTGAGGCTTCTCTGCAAAGGTTGTTGCATCTAATGCAGACTGTGAGTCTCTATAAGGACACCAGCATGCTTTTCACTCAGCAAAGTTAAAAGAAAAAAAAAAAAACAACAGAACAAATGGGAGTTCCAGGGAGCTTTTATTGAGTTTAATTAACAAAATCAGGATTTTTCCATTCATCTTTTTTGCACTCGCAACTCATGAAGCTCTTCACAAGTCAGTGCTGCAACACATACAAAGCCAGAGGAAACATATTCTCAACAAAATCTGAGCTCCACTGGAGAGTTTGCCAATTGCCAATTTAACAGAAAGCCAATTTTCCCCTCCCCCCTCAACTGTTTTGAAGGACTAGACCATATTTTTGCTGGTTAACAGTTGAATATCAACCCCTTCTCTAGGGTCTACTGGATTATGACACTCCACTTGAATTGCAAATAATTTCTCTTCTTGAAATAAAAGTTCCAGTTTCTTTCAATAAGGGGAACAGTGGCTATTTTCTTCTCCTGACACCCCTTCCCCAAAATTACTGGTTAAAATACAGCAAGGCTGTATCTTAATAAACACATCCCTGCC
>VYXD01011665.1:26459-102654 GCA_013397195.1 Hylia prasina | reverse complement strand
CTTGTCTACAACAGAATTTAACAATGCTTCCACGCAGAGGCATTTTAGCAACGCGACGATGAACTGAGCAAAGCCTACAGGATAATCTGCCAAAGCCTTCTTGTGAAATTCAGATGCATGCTCTTTGGTCCAGAGACCTGGCTGATTACAAAGATAAACTGTGATTCAAAAAAGATGGACCAGAAGTCCATAGCAAGCAGAAAACTCTGCAGGGACTAGTTGCCCAACCTCTACCATGGCAGCTGTACTGCTGGAGTCTCTGGGAACAAAATTCACTTTGTTCTCAGGAAGTAATAATCAGCAGCCCCAGCAGCACTAAAAGGTTCAGCACCAGGGCAAGAACCATCACAACAGCAGCTCAAGAGATGCAGCACGACAGCTCTATAACCCCTCTTACAGAAACTGAGGCAAGACAGACATCTGCTCAGGTTTGTTTCCTATCAGTCATTTGTAAAGAAAAAAGTGTTTGAAGCATTTTTAAATCCTTGGCGCAGACACCCTCCCCCCATCCCAAATAAAAAATAAACAGAAGATCAGAATGAGATGATCTGATACCACCATATACACAACATGAATTCATGTTGAGCGTCCCTGTTCTTACCCACAAAAACAGTCAGAGGGCAAGGAAAGATGCTCCCATCTCATTCTGAAAACTGNCAGAGTGACACTGTCAGACTTCCAGAAAAAAGAAATGCAGAACTCATCAGGTTCTCATTCTCATTAACTTTGTCAGAGGAAGTATTTGATCTAGGGATCACCACCGAAGGCTCTGACTAATCCATCTGTAAAGGCTGGCGACCAGCAAAAACTGGACCTCACAAGAAATCTCAGGAAGCCAAGACTTATACACACTCCTTACTCTTGGGTAGGCAACAAAAAAAACCAAGAAAACCCCAAACCAAAATAATAAAAATAAACAAAAGCCCCAAACAAACAAACAAACAAGCCCGCCCCCGCACACACACAAAAAAGAAAAACAAAAAAACAAAAAAAAAACCCCAAAACAACAAAAAAAAACCCCAAACAAACAAACAAACAAAAAAAACTAGGATTATCCTAGTCTTCTGGAGCATCTTTCCATTTGCAAGATCGCATCTGTTTGAGATAGCCTACTAGCACCAAAAATAGGCTGCTTCCTTCTTGACAAGAAACCACCTAAAAATGGTGCCCCCGATAGTTTAGGTAAGTGCCAATCCTCACTGAGAGGCCAATTTTAAAGTAATACTTTCAGAAGTTCTGTGCTTCAAGAGGGACCATCAACGCATGGCACCAGGCTAACCTACCACAAATCCAAGCAGAGCACACACACCTGACTTGACATTGCTATCCTGTTCTTGTTATGTGCGCATGCCCTGGTGAGATACAAAATTTATTTACATTTTCATGTCTTTGTTGCATTAAAATGATCCCTCTTCTGTCTGGAAAATCATAAGCTGGCTGCAGTAAAGGAGTAAGATTTAACTTTTGGTCGAAGTTACCACCCATAAGTTCCCACCCCCCACCCCCAAAAAACACCCCAAAATTGTTTACATTTAGTACCTGCCAGTCAGATGTAAGCTATGTGGCTCACAGAGACCAAGCTCTTGAGTTTGTACTCTAGTGCAGCATTTGCTACAATTATGGAGTCACTGCTGACAAAAAGAAAAACATCCTGAACATAAAAACCTTTCAATCTTGTAAAGTTGTTGTCAGGAAGCACCTGGCTTCTACTTATAATCATCAAAGAAAGAGATGGCTAGTCCACCTTGTGATTCCAAACTATTTTACTCCAATTCAAAAAAAGGGTCAAAGTGGGGAGAAATTAAGACAATTAAATCCTGCCTCAAAGGTAAGCAAGCATGGTGTGAGTGCAGCCATCTGTATATGCAATAAATGAGCAAAAGGGATTGCATTCACCCAGGTGCCTCCTGACAGTGGTGGTTAACAGGCTAAAAGGG
The DNA here is from genome assembly GCA_013397195.1 of Hylia prasina. Lineage (NCBI taxonomy): Eukaryota > Metazoa > Chordata > Aves > Passeriformes > Sylviidae > Hylia > Hylia prasina. The sequence goes on along the minus strand of VYXD01011665.1, from coordinate 100,717 downwards.
ATTTTAAAGAGTAATTTTTTGATTTGTCTCACTCCTTTTGCCTGTAGATCAGGCCAAACATCAAGCATGTTGGGAGGGGCACAATTTAAAGCAACACTACTTGACCAGAAAGCACTTTTCAGCAATATACAATGCAAAATGACAGACAGCAACTCATGGCAAATCAGAGTAGATGGCAAGCAGCTTCCTGCAGTTTCTGACATTAACAGGGGATTTGCCCTTACCTGCTCACAGCTCTGCACAGAGGCCACTCTGGGCAGAAAATGCAGTGCTGCAGGAAGTGAATCAATTCCACAAAGCTCCAGAACTGTCAGTTTATGCACATAAATTGTTTTTTTTTTATGGTTTCTCAAACCCAAATCCACACCTTACACATACTGCTCAGCGACACCCACTGGATTTCCCTCACACCATGGTGGAACACAGGTCATGGACTCCTCCAGAGCTTGTCGAGTTCCTGAAGTTTCTAAGAGGAAAATTGGAGAGCATCTCTCAAAAGGCTGAGCTACGGATTTGGAATCCTTGGAGGCCCACAAGTGATCTCTTCCATATGAGCAGTACAGGACTGTTGCTAGCACCAGAGCAAATCCACCCTGACAAGGGACACTTGTGGTGGCCTGCAGTTCACAGAGGTCAGAGCACTTTTCATTGTTTAGTGTTGCAGAAAACTGAGCCCCTCTCATCTTTAGCTGCTCCCATAATCAGTCTAATCCCTTTAACCTCAGCAACCTTCATCATAAAAGAAAAAGTTATATATGAACCCAAACAGAAAAAAAAAATCATATTTACAAAGTTTGTACAATATACACATCTGATTTTCTATGGGACACACTGCACCAGAAGAAAGAGGGCCATGGCTCTGAAACAAGTCTACTTATCAAGTGCTGTAACTACTAATGAAGACTCATGGAAACCAGTCTTTAGTGTTCTGCTAGAGCACAGGGTTTTTCTTATGGCTCCTGCAAAGGATCACAGGCTACTCTTTCCTTCTGGAGCTATGATGCTGCACCAAATCAGCCCAGATTTTACGTTGGTTTCATTTTAAATACAGATATTTACAGTTTGGGTGAACTGCAGATGCATATCAACTCCTCCAATTAAAAAAAAAAAAAGAAAAAAAAAAAAAAAAAAAAAAAAAAAAAAAAAAAAAAAAAAAGAAAGAAAAAAAAAAAAAGAAGTAAGTTGAAGGAAAAAAGTAGTATTACCAATAACCAATACATTTCACCTCCCAGCCCTGGGCTTGAGTACATGGGAAGGAGGAGAAAGGGAAGAGAGGGTAACTTTGACCGGAAATCAAAAACAGATGTTGATTCCTTGGGCTGTGTCAGAAAGGTGATATTCTGAATGGTCTCATAGCATAAGGCACTTTGCACGAATAAGTAAGAAGCTCTTTAGCTTAAAATACAGATGAGTAACCAGGGAGAAGTTGAAATGCACTCAGTCAATGGTTAAAGAATTTGAAATAGCAGACAAGCTCATGTTCATCAAGATTCTTCTCTTTTCAGGGTTTCTCTTCTTCCCTTGTTGTCCCTCCCGCCCAAAAGAACAGAATTTAAAACCAGCAGTTAGTGCAACTAATGTTCAATCAGCACACAGTGCAAACAAGTGGAAAAACAAAAAGACATTCCTCCTTTTATCTTCTTTCTTCCTTTCTGCCAAATTTAAAGAGAAAAAAAGGCTGAGCTCTTTAATCTTCATAGGTCCGAAATGAAAAGATGAAGAAAAACCCACAAAGAGAAGGGTATCCCCAAAGAAACGATGTGTCACAGATCTGGATCATAGGGCTTCACCTTCTGGCATGTGTAATCAAAGCCTAAAAAAAAAAAAAAACAAAACAACAACAAAACCACCAAAACCAAAACCAACCAACCAACCTGACCCCTCCCAAAACACACAAAAAAACCAAACAAAAAAAACCAAACCAAACACCCCCTCCCACCAGAAAAAAAGGCAGAAAAAAACCCAATTAAACAACCAACCACAACACCCACAGTTAAATCGATTCTATACCAAACCAGAACACAAAGTGAAGAATCACATACACTAAACATGCGACAGCTCTCAAAAGGTAAAGGGCATATTTGAACAGCTCAATCCCTATCTCAGCTCTGTAGAAAGGGATGATGCTAATGCCCTTCTGTACCTATGGAACATGACTACCTCCTGGTTTCTTGTATTTTAGGAAGCAGCAAACTGCTTTCTGCCTTAGGAAGCCACCCAAGAGCCTATGCCACATTCATTATCTGGTTTGTATTCTGTTTATTTATAAACACGGAGAAGATTCAACCATCAAAGCAGAAGCTTTCAAATTGGTTTGATATGACTATCTAGGGCTACCCTTGGATGATTTCAAAGAAGGAACCATAGGTTCATTTTAATGCTATCGAGCAGTTTGCTTCTATAGCCACTTCTTTATTTTTGGTCATCTGAAAAGAATTTCAGCAGCTTCACTGGTATTGTCTTTCTAATTCATGACCTCTGAGAAGAGTAGACATAAGAATGATTTTCAGCCCAAACTGTATGGTGATGGATCTTGCTTGACAACATCTTAACTCAGGTCAGATCATCATCCTGCAGCCATTTAGCTTGACTGCAGTCCAGGGCAAATCATCTTCCTGTAAAAGGACTTAACTCAGCAGCTTTTCCTGAGACAATGATCAGAAAGGGAGCACTCAGATCAATCTCCAGCAGTGAAACCTCATTTTCTTTTGAAACTACGAAGACGACCTCAAGTGGCCGCAAAGATGAATTACAGCTTCACTCCCTACTTTGTTCACTTCCAAGAATTCTATGAACCAAAGAATACAAAAGAGGCAGCACATTTTGCTGAACCTGGTCCTCCTGGCTGGTGAGGTGCTTACTCTTCTGTTGATGCTGTTCTCCTAGCTATCCATTTTAGCTCCTCACCTTTCTGAGGACTACTTTGCTCTCTGCCCCTCACCAATTTCTCATTTCAGCTTAGCAATACAGAAAAAATTCATTAGGCTACTAGTACTCCATCCTGGCCTCTCCCAATACCATTCCCCCTTTCCCCCTTTTTGTCTCCTTAGCGTATAGTCAGCATTGCAATTAAAACAACTAAAAAATACTCATCCCTCCCCTCCCACCTTCAGCACATCCATGGAATTCCTTGCACTGACATTCTATTTCACACCCTTGTTTTCACATTCAGAGCTTTTTCATTACATCAGTTTCCCTCTTCCCTTGAGGTAACACTGACACATTCCTGTCATTCAACACATCACTACTCAGCAAGGCACTTACATACCTATATGTTTACTGTTTCTCATCTTCTACAGGTTCACTGTGGTATTCTGCCACATACAAGCTCTTGTCGATGTTGCTTGGTATGGGTTTAATTTCAGTTCCCAACTGCTCCTCAATACTTTTCAGGTTGAATCGATCATCATAGGTAATCAAATTGATGGCCAGGCCAAGATGACCAAAGCGACCTTGACCAAAAAAAAACAAAAGCATCACCTGAACTGAACTGAGTTATCATCGGGGCTGACAGAAAAAAAGTCTGCAGACTGTGAAGTTAGTACCATTCCGTGATGTTAAAAACAAATCCAGCCACAGGTCTCTACACCTTTCACATCAGTTTTTGGTAAGGAGTTTTGAGTGCTGTAGGAGTAAGAAAACTCAGGAGGTTCAAAATGCTCTGACCAAAGCTCCAAGATAATTACCAGCAAAAAATTTTCAAGAATTTTTGAACAAGCCTGAACTACAAAGTTCAACTACACTGAATTCCTTTGTTTACTGCCTTTCTTCAGGGCATATTTGCTGATTCCCAGACAGTAGAAACATACCTCAAAACACATACAGAAGAAAGCATAAATCTCTAGGTTTGAGACACTCTGAAGCTGAGATTTTAGTATAGAATTTTCCCAAACTGCAAACAGGGGCAATAGTAAGTCTCCAAGAGATAAAAAAAAAGCAAGATATGCCTTTTTTTTTTCCCCCCTTTTTTCATTAGATGGTTCAGGCCAGTTTCAAGGGAATAGCCCTTTATTCAGATAGTATCCTCAGTGAGGATAGCCATCTGAAATGATATCCAAAAATAAACTTGTCAGAAAAATAAAAGCTACCTAAGGTAATTCTCAAATACAGTAATTAATAAACAGAAGCCAATTCAAGGCTAAAAAGTATCACAATCATCAGCAAAGCTGCACCTAGAACAGGTCTCTCCTCTCACCTGATCTGCCAATGCGATGGAGATAGGTTTCTGCCAGCTTTGGGAAATCAAAGTTTATCACCACATTCACAGCCTGGATATCAATACCTCGGGTAAACAGATCTGAAAGACAATCCAGATCACGAAGTTAATTTCAATGAGCTCAAACGCTGACAGTGTTTAGGGTGTAAAGATTAACAGTGACTAACATCGCTTTGCCCTAGTTTCCAGATACAAGCTTTCCTTTTATCAAAGACAGTTTACGTACAATCCTGTTACAGATTTCTGTTGCTCTGTATACATTATAAACATGAATACTATAAGAGCAACCAAAACCACCAGATCTGCACATCTACGCAGAAAAAATAACCACAAAGCTATTTTTTTCCACTTCACATTATTTTGGAGTTCTTCTTAACCACCTCTTCACATAGAATTGTGCATTGCCAGTATCACAACAGACTTGAGATATGAACTACATTCCACCACCTCAACTACTTCTATTTTGCTTCTAGCGATTTTTTGTCAAGATGGCCCAGACATATGCAAAGATAGCAGACACCGCTAGGCACTGCCTAAGCAGGCCATACAACAAACAACTCCGATCATACACAAGCCAGTCAAAACTACAGAAGTACTTAGAAAAAATGAGCTATAAACACTTAAAAGAATCAGCAGAACTACGCAGTCATTGGTCGACTGAAACATCATAAAGTTTATGACCCAACAATTCAGGGAATCCTCACGTGTGAAAACAAACAGAAAACACTATTGCAGCAAAATTATTTGTTGGCAAGCTGCACCTCCACGAAAGACAAAACTCCACATGCCTAAAGGAGTGCTGCACCCTGCTAATGTGCAGGCTTGACAAACATCTTACCAAAACATCTTGTTTTGGTTTATTACAGCTAACAGATCTACAATACCTGGGTTAATGCACTTTCTCTCACAAACTTTAGAAAGAAGAAAATGTTCAGGAACTCTTACCAGTGCAAACGAGATTGCGGCACAAGCCATTTCGGAAATCATGGAATACACGATTGCGGTGCTCCTGGAAATACATACATATAATCAAGGAGAAACAAAAAACCAAAACCCACAAATCAACCAGGTGTTACTTTCAGGAACACTCAACTTCAATCATGTAAATTTCTCCTCCTCCTCACTAGAGAACAGCTGAGTTGAAACAGGACGCCAGTATGTATTTTTTAGCACTCCTTACCATATATTCTAAAAAATTAACTCCAGAAGGTCTTGATCCTACTTCTCAACAAAGACAATTAACTGACTGCATCTTAAAACCTCCTACGGTGGCATCAAAACCATCTCAGAAAAGGACTATCTAAAGTTGCAATTACATAAAATCATATCAAGGAAGTTAAAACTGGTATTTTGACTGTTGTCTTTCTCCAGCCCCACCCTTGCCAAATTTCACATTTTATTGATTCCATTAAAAACTGAAGCTGGCAGTAACTTCTTTTTCCAGTACAAAGCATTTTTCACTACCTAATGAGAATCAGGGGTTAGATGAGTCAATTGTGAAGACTCTCCTCTCATAAAAACCTCACTTCAGGCCACACAAAGATTAAGTAATATCACTGTTAAGTGAAATTTAGAGAGGGAATTAACAAGCTGAAGCATTCTGCAAAAACACAGCTGCACTTTACCAAAAGATCCATCTACTGACTGATCAAAAGCATACAAAAATCAGACACTGAGGGACACACTTCCATATCTCTCTGTTCTCAGTAACACCACCGCTTCTGTTTATGCTCAATTAATTACTGCTCTGCATATGACCCAGCAAATATTGGCATTACCTGTCAGTTGCATGAACAGCAAGTTAACTAGTTTACATATTAAAAAAAAAAAAAAAAGCTTCAAAGTACTCCTGCTCTACACGCATCACTTCAGCCTCCTGACATCTTTTAATAGTGTGAAGCTAGAGGAAATATGAGCTACTGCACAATTAACAGAAACCTCTGCACCAGCAAAGTCACAACGGCATTTTTCACCAGCTAGATGACGGACACAAGTGTCTGGTCACCATACACCAGCCACAGCTTTCACCAAGAGGTTTGATCCAACCCACCTCCTCAACTTCTCAGACTCCCCTGCAGCCACAGTGCAAGATTACTGTTTCAAAGCCACACAGGGCACTCAATGGGCTATGGTATTGGGGGTTTTGTCATTTAATTCAGGCCCGTTTTCATCTGAGTTAGTTACACTGCGTGCTCTGCCCTGGCTCCCCATGCTGCCAAAGCAAAGCAGCAGCACTAACTGTGCCTTCTGGCTGCAGTTTGTGCTTACACTGGGCCTAATTAACCTGACCTGAAGTAGTCAAATACCAGCTGGCCACATACACTGAACAGTCCAGAAAGAGGGCTGGGATGGGGGAAGGTTGGCAGAGGGTATCAAAAACCAAACCTATAGCACAGTAATAATGTTTCAGTTTATGAAGAACATGCAAACTTAAAGCAACCGTGAGCGCTTATTCAGCTATTTAGTAAAGCCTGGGGTGGGGTGGAATAGACTTCATACTCACCTGCCTCATTTTAGCATGGATATAGAAGCAGGAATAGCCCAGCTGAGAGATCTTTTTGGCTAGCAATTCAACCCGTTGAGAGGAGTTGCAGAAAATGATCGACTGGTTAATCTGGAGCTGAATGTATAAAACAGTGTTCTCAATAAATGCAATGTTTTACTAACAGAGGATCTCAGACATGTCTAAATCCCTTCCAGAAAGAAAGGACAGCAGGTATGCTGCTGGTAATTTACATCAGATGTATTTTTACATAGGAAGGGAAACAATTAAGAAAGTTCTGTAACACAGAGATGCTGGCCAAGAAGCATGCATTTTTAGCCTTAGATATATAGCACATTTTGACAAAGAAAAATCTTCATTAGGCTGTCTTTGAAACAGTCTTATTCTTGATTCCAAGAAAAAGCTTCTGGTATGTTCCTGACACAGCCCTACACCTTACCCTGGAAAAGAGCGTATTGAGGCAGTGCACTTTCTGACGCTCAGTGACATAGGCATAGTACTGAGTAACTCCCTTCAAGGTCAGTTCTTCCATCAGATTAATCTCGTAGGGTTTTTGCAAATGGGAATTCTGAAAAATAAAGATATTGATAAAGCAGGCAGATCTACGTGCAAAACAATATAAGTAGCTCCTACTCTACACCACACTGAACTTCCTCCAAGGCAGGGATGCACTACTCAGCCACTCACTCTTCATGCTATGCTGAAAACAGGCAGGGTAGGTAAATTTTCACAAGTTTACTTATAAATCCAAGGTGACTGAGCAGGCCAAACAGGAGCACCCTCCAGAAGCAAATCCACACAGATGATGTAACTAATACACAAAGTGGAAAACAGCATCTTACGGCAAAAACTGCACACACCTAGCTTCCCATTAATGCAACTCCGGGTCAAAAGCTGCTTCTGAACTTCTGTCCTAGACTTAGGCTGATTTAGATTAAACCTGTGAAGTTTAGATGTATTTAAAAAACCAGGCACTAACAGCTATGCACCACTCATTCACACCTCTCCTGTGCAATGTCGCCACCATCACCATACCTACATGGACACATCTCCACTCACCATGAACTTCTGCACACTCAAAGGAAAAGTGGCTGAGTAGAGCAAAATCTGTCTGTTTTTAGGTAGCGTGAGAATAATGTCTTCCATTATTTGAACAAAATCTTGAGATAGCAACTTATCTGCCTGTAACCACAGAAGCAATAAACAGCAAGTTAAAATATTGGTGTAAGATTTCAGTCTTTTGGTAGCTACACATTTGTGGGAAGGATGAAGAAACAGTTACTAGGGTCCCTACCAGAGTCATCCAAGAGCTTTCACACAACTATATGCTCTCTCACTCAGAAGCCTGTATGCTATTGGATGTTCACAAATCAATTTTATATATAATTACATGATAAGCACAGCTGACTCATTATAAACATAAACCAAATGAAATGCATTCCTTTGTTGCAGAAGAGACTGTTACTCTATTCTTCAGCATCAGCAAACACAGGAAAGACAAATCTTCCTAGGCTGTTTTCTTAAAAGACTTAGATTCAAAAAATTCCTACTGTCAAAATACTTTCTCAGAAACGGAAGAGATCTTACAATGTCTCTAAGTAAGTTTGAAGCACTGCTGTGCACTGGAAGGACACTCACTGAGACACATCATTCCTTTTACTTGGGTTTAAAAATCCCAGAACATTTAACATAAACAACTTGCCTCATCCAATACTATCATCTGGACATGCTCAACTTTTGCTACTCCTTTCTTGATGAGATCGAGAATTCTCCCAGGGGTAGCTATCACCACATGCACTGTAAGGTTAGAAGAGAGAGAGAGAAAAAAAAAAAAGAGACAAACAAAAAAACCCCACAATGTTAAGGTGATTGAAACTGTGTTTCCTTCCAGCATTCATGACAATGTTTCACATGAACACTTTGGAAGAATGACAACAGTACACAACAGCAAACAAGACATTGTTCTGTAACAGGCAAACAGTAACAAGCAGAAATTCCATGACCACATTGTAAAAGCCACAAAGAAACAGCGACCTTTAATGCATCTAAAGTGCTCTGACCTGTATCATCAAGTCTCATTATGTCATCTCGCAAATTGGTTCCTCCCGTTGTTGCCATCACTTTGGCACCTCCCATGTGTTTGCTGACTTGGATACAGATTTGACTGACCTGCAGAGCTAGTTCACGGGTGGGAACAATCACCATTGCTAGAAGTTAAAAATATGACTGTGAGGTACTAGTAACACCCTGTATCTTAAATACTTATCCTCAGAGGAGACAGAGACTTTATGAAGCAAAACGATGAAAAGCATAGTTTAGGAATTCCACTAGAACTGCTTTTGACAAGGCAAATTCCATGCAAGGGTTTTCCAGCCCTTGATGCTCCCATTGCACAAGTATCCCAGCCAGCAGGCTTGCTTATTACTCCACATCCACTGTCCAGGGCAAGACAGAAAAGTCTACAAGCCTTCTTCTATTTAAACCTTTTGAAAGCAACTGTGGGACTTTGCAAATTACACTTCCCCTCCATCACTCCCCATTAGCTTTCTGGAACTACAAGCAGATAAGCCACACTGCCCAATTTCATTAACCAGTTTTAGATTCAAGTCTCTTATGTAGTGACTGACACCATTACCTGGCTGCAGCTAAGTGAGATCCACCTCAACTGACCTTGTATATTGTCCTTCTTTAAGTCTAGCCGTTCAAGTAAAGGAATGAGGTAGGCTCCACTCTTGCCTGTTCCATTTTTTGCTCTAGCCAAGATATCCCTACCAGATAAAGCAATGGGAATGCTCTCCTCCTGAAATGCAAGGACAGAAAGTACATGAACAGTTAATCATAAGCCATGCTTCACTGAAGAGGCTGACCAAATGTAACTCCCCTCACTAACAGTATCACATGAAATCTGACTGTTTCATGAGCACCATTATTATTACTAACCTGCAACTACAAGCATGACAGACTCACAACAGGAAGAAGTTAAACCCATCAGTAAAGAGTTCCCCAACATGTCCTGCTTAGAAGTCCTTATCTTGCCTCATCATAAGAAAGGGTTCAGGTACCACAGGTAAACACATACTAACACATAAGAAAAAAGTTAAAAATTGGGGAAGAAAAAAGAGAAGATACGACAGCCACTAACAAACTCTTCCTATGGAAAAAGACTCCACCTACATCTGAACATCAGAACCACCTCAGCTCATGGGATTCCAACCTCTATATTCCTGTGATATACTTGTCAAAAAATCTTCAGCCATCCAAACACAGGCCCCATGTATTTTTTATTTTACTACCTTTTTCAGAAACATCTAAAGAAATCTCAGCCTTTGGGAAAGGTGGCATCATGAGAATCTGTTTATAAACAAAGCAAGCCATAGTAATCTCGTGCCTTAAAGAGACAAGGTGGCAGAGCTGTGTCAGTGATAAACCCTGAATAAAAAGAGTTCAACCTTCCACCACCCCTGAAGTTTACGCATGAACAGTTCTTAACAGAACAAGCCTTGGAAGTAAAAGAAAGATGGAGGTACACAAAAATAAACTTGCCAAGATATTAACCTCTCTTTCCCACAATGTTTGTAACTCTTCTTCCACAAGATTTCAATAAAAAGAGTCAACACTGTGATAAAGCCATAATTATACTTTTAACAACTAAAGGTACATAACCAATGGTAACTCAGTTTTGGAAAACTTATAGAACAGATCCCTGGGACTACTTATGTGAATGACATTACTGACCAATTAACACCTCCAGCATGAAAAGCAAAATCCAAGTTAACTTCTCCAGAAGTGTAAGACAGTCCCATCACTAAGTCATTCAATGAATGACTTAAGTGATTTAGCTGGGGGTTAGAAATTCTTGCTTTTCCCAAGGGACAAAAAGTTATTTCATTCACAGCTTCAGTTTTCCCCAGTGATGGCACAAGTACTGGATATAAGAATGTCAATACATTTATAGAAGTTAAAAGCAGAATCTAAGTAGTCTGTTTGCAAACAACCTGAATAGGAGATGGTTTTTCCCAGCCCATTTCAAAAATTCCCATCAGCAACTCCCGTTTCAAACAGTAATCTTCAAACTCATTTCCTTTTGTGGAGGTCACGTCCTGAATAATCAAAAAAAAATAAGCACATCCATAAGATCAGGTCATACAACCTGCAGCTATAGATTGAGCTGAAATTGCCTGTACAGAAAGACCACAAATTATTATATACGAGTTCCCATCAACCCATGCAACACCCTGCAGCAGCAAAGGAAACATTTACTTTCTCAGAGCCTAACGCAGCTCCTGTGTGTATACCGTGACACCTTCCCATCTGCCTCGCATGACGCAGATGCTGCCTGTATCATGCTATGATATAAATAAAATAAGAAATCCACACAGAACTCCATTTTTGAGCTTTCTAAGAGAAGTTGAGAGAACAAATTAATTCTTCATTTAAAACAGCACGAGCTGTACTACTTTTTAGCCTTCATTCAGGACAAGTATTTTACCACTGCAAACGCTCCCACAAGTTCAATTTAATATTTATTGCTACAATTCAATCATCCTTACCGAAGTTTTGATTCTCAAATCCTTGGGAGGGAGTTTTAAAGTCTTCTTCCAGTCATCACCAGGTCTATAGCAAAATAAAATGAAAACAGATTTTTATATAATTAATATTTTGATTTTACATTTTATTTTCTTAGATATAGTGATGAATGTAATATTTTCACCTCCTCAAATCTAAAAGTGCCTATACATATGAGCTCAAGTCTTCTCTGAGCTAAGCAGGATGTAACAGACAGAAAGTTCTAACAAGACAAGATCAGCCATCCGCAAAATGAATCTGTGAAATCTTTATCCAGTCATGATTCAAGTCCCGTTTATAGCGCACTGAATCAAACAGTAGAACAGATTTAAAACTGAGCACTGACTCAGTCACAGAACAGAAACCGGCTATAATAAATCCACACAATAACATTTCATGACTTAAAAATTCTCTTGCCCAGGAAACATTCCTTCTTAATCCCCAAGTAACGTGAAAAGGTAAAAAACGCTTCTGGTGAAAAAAACTAAGTAAGCAATCACTCCACTCGTTGATCAAGCTTTGTTTGCTCTCAGTGAGATTTAGATACCCATCCTCTCTTGAAAGCCACTGTAGAGTGGAGAGCAAGTCCTTTTTGTCACAAGCCCCAGGAAGTCATGTGTGAATTTTGATCAGTTTAATTCACGACATTCATTAGAGTAACCATGTAATACATTAAAAAAGGGGGGGGAAGGGGCAAGTTAGGCAGATTTTAAGAACCTGAGTGTTCCATCAGGCCTTCTCTGAGGAGAGCTGGCACTTCCTTCACAAATAATTAACAAAATAAAAGCCAATGCTGTTCAGGGGGAGGAGGATCCATGGAAGAAAAAAGAAAAGCAACATTACCATACCAAGTATTTTACATCTTTCAGGAATTCCAACCAGCACACTTCCAAAACTAGCTAGATGGGAGCAGGATATCACAGTGAGACTGTATCCTCTCAGCTCAGGCTTTGATGAATTAAAGCCAGAGCATTACAATGTGGAGATCAGGTGCTACTATTTCAGATCAGTGACAAAAGATAACTGACTTTAAAGCATTTCTCACCATGAGAAAGAACTGAAACACACTGAAAGGCATACACAACTACACTGAGACCGGCGGCATTTCCTCCTCAGTCTTAAATGTCAGTTCAGTTCCTTCCCACTCCTATACGTCCCCTCTTGCACGAAGCAAAAAACACAGGATTTTAAAGCTGGGCTACCTCTGACAGTGGCTCACTCAGAAAAGCACAGCATCAAATTGGATTTTCACAACAATCACTGTTGAAGTGAAGCTCACACATGGAAATACAGCGGGTTTTTGTAACGTACATCACACGACACTTCTAACCACCCATATTACAAAACAACAGAAGACAACATTTTCCAAGTGGGAATCCAAGAATGCTTTCCCATACATGACTTCCAAACATTCCTTTTGTGGCAGCCGACACAAACACTTACTTAATAGCGGTGGTCATACTCTGCGCTTGCTGTTGAGTGCCATTATTGATTGTGTTGGCATTTTTCAGCTGGTTCATCTGTTGCTGAGTTTGTGTGCCTCCACCTCCTGGGCCCCCGCTGGGTTTTACAGGGCCTCTCAACTGCCCATTCTGACTGGACAGACCCATTATAACAGGGTTCTCTGTTCTGGCCGTGCTCATGCTTTTATCTTTAAAGATGTCTTTTTAGACTTCAAAACTTTGAAAGTCAGTACAGAAACTGTAATAACAGTTTATTAGACTCTCCAAAACGAAGAGATAAATAAGTCTTGCTCAATATATGAGTCCTTTATTGCAACGCAGGCAAGCACCTGTAAGTCACTCAAAAGTAAAGCAGTAACTTGCTCTGATGCACTGTGGAACAACTTTTTTTTAAAAAAAGCCCTCTATTGAAGTTGAGTTATATCACAATTCACTTGCTTCAATCTGAAAGAGAAGCAGACAATAACAATTAGTATATGGATTTTTGTCTACATAAATCACATCAGTTTGCTTTTCTATTTTAAGAAAAATTTCTTCCCAGGCAGTGCGCAACAACAGTACCTGCTTTTTTGTTTTGTCAGTGACAATTATAAAGACATACATCAAACTTCTTTTGCCTTTCTATAAAGCGTTGCCTAACATCTTCAGCTACCCAAGAAAACCTCCCAAACAGTTGTACTCTCAGCCACCTTCCACTACCTGCCCCCTCTCATAAAGTAAGCATTAAGTGTATCAGTTGCTTTGATGTCTCTTCAATTCTGGGATGCAGCCAACCAGCCCTAAAATGTGAACAATAATGTTATACACAACTTTGTGACAGGAAGCAAGACTACAATATCAAGTGGACGTTCCAGTTAGAACTAACAAACCCCTTATATTACTGTGATTGCCTTGTTTGGTTTGAATGGGAAACATAAATTATGTAAACCCAAACCAACACCTTTCACTCCTCCAAACCAAAATGCTAGCTCAACCAGCTTACTCCCAGTTTTCAACCGGGTACTGATCTAAGGCTATTCAGAACAGTGAGGAAACAACACCATTACACTGAACTGAGAGCTGCTGCCTCTTTGAGTCAAAGTGACTGAGCCTGAATTGAGGCAGTAACACTGCTGGTTATCCAGCTTCCTACTGTCAGCAACAACTTATGCGGTGCTCAGAAGATAATATTTCATATACACGACTCAATACTGACTCTGTATGCAACAGAAAGGTTGCAAAACTGTGGAAAGACAATACCAAGTCTGCCCCTTACACAAAGCAAGCATGGACCAGAGCTAGAGACTCCTTATGATTGTACCAGGGAGACAAAACGTCCCTAGTCCAAAATTTTTTGGAACAAAAAGTAGGCTTGCCTGTGCTTTCTCACCACAAGCATCTTGGAAAGTGTCTGCATCTTGGAAAAACACAAAGGAAAAACCAGCAGACTACTGCTTCCTAACCTCGGCATTCACAACAAAATGAATGTTTTCCCAGTGAATAAAAAGGCACATCAAATAACATTTCAAGAGAGTGGAAAAAGAATTCAGACTTCCCAGCCGTTTTCAAGTCTGCCAGTTCTGGCTTCCATCAAAATTTTGAAGTTTGCGATACTAGGATTTTCTGCTAGTTAACTTTCAAGGCATCTTGGAAGTGCTATTTCTCTTGGCCATTAACTTCGTAAAAACCAGACGAGTTATGAAGGTAGCCAGAGACGCCAATGAGATCCGAGTACCAACACCAAGAAGTTCTCCAACAGTGTAGGAAATTAAACCTCTCGGTCCCTTAAGCCCTCACGCTCGTAACTATCCTTTAGAACAGAGGCTCTTCTGTGCGTGAAAAATAACGCACAGCCTCACGAAACCCAACAAATCTCCCCATTCCGATAAAAGAGACGCCACCATTTCGCAAACCAACGGGCTGAAAAAAGGGCCTCCGTCGCGTATCTCTACTCTCCGGGCGCAGGCGGGCAGCCGGGACAGCGGCTCCGGACCTTTCCCCTCCCGTCGGCCCAGCACAAAGGGAGCCCTCGAGGTGCTCANCCCGCCGACAGCGGCCCTCTCACCCTGCTCCCACGGAGCCGTGCCCACCCTGACCCGTCCTCACCGCCACCAGCCGCGCTCCCCCTCGCCCAGGTACAAAATCCTCTCGCTCCCCCGGTGCCTTGTTATGGCGACTCGACGCTCCAAGATGGCGGCTTCCTCCTTCCTCCCGTGCGCCCTCCCCCTCCCGGCGGGCGGCACCGCCCCGGTCCACACGCACCACGTACGTATGTACGTACGTACGTACGTACGTTCGGGGTGCGCCACGCGTCACGTCCCACCCGGCCTCCGGTGCCCATGTGACCACGCTCGTAGGGCTGGCCCTTGCCTTTTAACCCTGTTTCGCAAGAAAACGCCTGGAAACGTAACGGGGCTTCGCTATGTAGCCATTAAAACAGAGCCGACACAAACTTAAGAATAAGGAACTGAGCCACAGCCTGTAGGAGTCGTAACCACCGATCGTGACAGGCTAGGAATTGGCGTTTCTTTTTAGACAGCTGTTATTTAGACGTGAATTTCGACAAACCGAGACACAATGGGAATGTAATCTTAGTAGTTGCTGCGTTGCAGACAAACTTTTCTTCAAATGTTTTTCCAAAATACATGCAAAAGGACAAGGACATTCCTGGTTTTATCTGGTTCCTCACATCTACAGTTGTCTCTAGCTGGTTGTTTTTCCACCCTCAGCAGCAAAAGGCACAGGCGGCACCCTCCAGTTTTAGCTGGTTGACAACATCCTTCCTGACCTCTCAGTCTCCCGCGCCGAGGGGTACCCCACTCCTCGCCTTACCTCTCAGCCCTTGCAGCGCAGGGCTTCAGGACAGAGCTTGCTCAGTCTGTGTTCTCCCTGTGAGTGGGGTGCAGTGCAAGCTCCCTACGGCCTCCCTCCGGTTTTGCTGCTCTCCATCCTCTCGCTTTCAGGGGAAAGAGTGCCCACAGGCTGATGAGCACATGCACGTGCACACAAAGGTCCTCGCATAAGGAGAGGACAGCTACATCCTGGGGGCAGCAGGTGTCCAACAAGTTGGGATCTAAGAAGTAGGAGCAGTGGTTGTAATCCAGCAGTGTTTATAAGAATAACACCACCTCCTTCTTCACCAGTCCAAAACCCCACCAGAGTCCTTGCTGGTAGAGAGGCCTTGGTGCAGCTGTACCTAAAGAGGAGAACGAGAACTGTGCTTGTCAAACCACCTCAGCTCCTCACACAGGAAAAGCTTTCTGCCAAAATGCCAGCTGCAATGCCATCCTACTCTGCTGACCTAGACTGAGGCATTCTCACTGTGAGTCTGCTGCTGTGACATCACTGAACAAAATGGCCATTTTCCCAAGCAGAGAAAATCTTGATTTCCCATCTTGATTCTCCTTTGTTACCATTGTGACGGCAAGCTGCCTAGCCCTTGCTAGCCCTGCTCTAGACTTGCAGAGTGGCTGCCAAGGCTTTGCTTTCCATTTGCAAGCCACCTCACACCTCCTCTAGCCCAAACGAGGGGTGGTGCAGCAGCAGGAGAAGGAGCAGAAGACAAGTCACTAGGGGTAAAGCAGGCAGGAGGACCCCAAGGCAGAGGGCGATGATCATAGCTATGCGTCAAATTCCTGCACAGCTCTAGAGAAGTGCCTGGATCCAGAAGGTTTCTGGTAAGAGTGGTCCTTGGCACAGAACTTTTCAAAGCTTTTCAGACCACCTGGAACAAGGACAGCTGTGGACAAAAGCCCTGAAGGTTTCCAGGAAGGACCTAAGGATGTTGTGGATCTTCTGTAGTACAGACCAAAGGAATATGGACTCTTCAAACTGTACTTTAAAAATCAACTTCAAGCACTAGTAAAAATATGATAAAGCTAGATGCTAATCTTTACATCAATCAGGACTCTCTATGCCTGGAGCTCATTTGCCTTGCAAATGCTCTATTGTTACATTCTGTGTCCCTCCCTGCTCACTTAAATGATAACTCCACCCCAGAAAAGAACTTTTGTAGAAATTTCTGGAGGAGAAACGGATCCTGCCCCTCAAACCATGGGGCCTGTCAGCTACTCATCAGAGACCTATGACTTGGTGAGTTGGGCCTGGCTTTGCTTGATAACAGGGATGGCAGGTAGAGCTGGGGTGGGCTGAAAGGTCAGATTTCTGGCCATCCATCTTCCAACCCTCCTGTTAGAGGCAGAGCTTGAGCCATTTCTGTGCCAGCGTAATTAGTCCTTGCATCCCTTAAGTCCAGACTTGACCACAAGCACAAGGCTGTTGCTTGCAGAGAGCCAGTGTAGTGTGGCTACAGCCACTGTGATCCAGGGATGCTGGGTATTCCACTGGGGAAAGCTGCCTAGCTACCGGGACCTGTACTGGCAAGCACTAAGCCTGAGTACTGTCCTTGCACAAGGACACAGACCAGAGTCTCTGCAAAGGGCCAGGTGACTCATCGGGAGAGAGGGGCTCCAGCAGTCCCACCCTGTGCCGGTGGCCTCTCCCAGCCTCTGCTCCCTTCTGCCTTGCTGTCTGCACAGCCATTACACAATGTGGGCATAAAACATTGTGAGTCAGGCACCTTTTGCACCAGCCTTCAGTGGTATAAATGGCTGTGTACACAGTGTCCAATCCCCTGTACACCTTATCTGGTCTCCTTACAGAACTGGAATACTCAAGCAAACCCAGTCTTCTCTCTCCGTGTGTGAAAACCCTTGGTATGACCAGCCTGCTTGCTTGCTCCACATACAGGCTTCCATATGCACAGGCTCCACACACACTGTGCTGAAAAGGGAATATGCAGTATATTTACAAGAGGGGAATTTTAAGAGTGGAAGATAAATTGCAAGTACTTCTAACAGGGAGTGAGGACTCTAGATATTCTATCCCACAGTTCTCTTCCCAGCCGTTACAACTGAAAAAGAGCAGATGCCCTTTTTAAAGTATGTTGTGCTATCCAACAGGAAGGACACAGCAGCATTATCATTACCCTGGTTTTCAAATATTGCATCTCAGAATTTATTTTTTTACTACAGTGGCTCCCGGCAGCAGACCTCAGGATTAGTTATTCCAAAAAGAGAAACGTTGGATTCAATTGTTACCAAATTTTCTGTTCCTCCTTTTTTCCTACACACCAAGGAAGAGCAAGGAGATGGGGGAGCAGGTCCTACCCTCCTTATTTCTTTTCTGATTCATCCAGTAGAAAAATCCTTTGCAAATGGTGGTCATTCCTTTAAAACCTTTTTTTGGAGAAGACACTTCTTTCCCTGATCTCTGCTGAAGTTCAGTGGCAGTACTAAAATTTGCTGAGAGGTTAAAACCAAACTCAAACCTTCTTCACCTTCTTTACTTTGCATACAACATTTTTCATAATCCTTAGCTTAGTAATTTTATCTCTACTGTGAATTCTTTTACATCATAAAGGAGACCCCATGTGAGGGGGAGGAGGAGGGTTGAAGGAGAGGAACCCAGCTGATTTTAGGACTAAACGCCCAGTCAGGTGCCACAGCACAAAGAGTTTTAGACCTTTTATCAGACTTCTGCAGTTGGGAGTTTGACATATGTTGTTTCCCACCTCTGTCTTCTGGCAGCTTCCCAGATTTGGCTCCCTCCCTGGAAGAGGAAGGGAGCAGATATCACTTCAGCATCACTGTGTTTGCTTTGGTGGTGCCTTATGTTGCTTTACTTATAATCAGTGCTTGTAGCAGCAACCTACCCACGGAGATTGGGAAAAAAAGGCCTCCAAAGTGTCTTGTCAAAGTGGCAACACAAACCCTGCTTTGTACAGAGACGATTATTTGATAAACTGAGTAATTATGGAAGGAAAAATGATGAAAATGTTTGCACCAAAAGGGCATTTATCTCAGTATCACACAGTGAATACAGTGAGGGACTCACCTAAATTTTGATACCATGTGAGACCATTTGACTCCGTAACCTTACAGAAAAGTACCATGCCCAAAATGATAACCCCATTTCTTGATAGCAAAAATGCTTTGCCTGCTGACCTTCCTCAGCTGCAGATTAGACAACCAAAAACACAGTCGCAGAAGAACTACTGAGATCTTCACCAGGTTCCCTGAGGTTCCTCAGGCCAGTTTTCATTGCAATGGGACCAACATGACTCAAGAGCTTAAAGGCACCTACACTGCAGTAAAATAGTATTTCCAAAGCTCTTGGTCTTATTCCTGGATTTCCCTGGTTCAGCCCCTGGAGAAGTCATGAGCAGAAGCTCTGTCAGTAGATTGTACTGATGTGGGCAATTACAATTCTAAGGTTTTGGGAATGAAATGTGCTGCTCCCAGCCTTGGCATTTACCAGAAGGGAATGATTCACATGGAAAATCAGTAACAGTGCACAGGGTACTTCACTTCTGCAGCCAAATATTTTGATTGCTGACCCCTGTGGGGAACTGAGAAAAACAGCTGGCACATGGAGACCAGAATAACTCTGTGAGGCAGGTTATTGGGGTAAAGGGATCCCTGAACAAAAAGCACACAGCTTTCCCAGGCATGCACTTGACTGCTGTATTACAGAGACACCACTTTTTCTCCCACCCCCAAATCTGCTGCAATTGTCATGCAGAAGACCTGTACAAAGGTCCCTCTGCATGCACACTGTCGACTTATCCCATGCCAGATCATGGAGCCACCCACTTCCAGTCCTAGAATTGCAGCAGAGCTCCCAGAAGTCCCTCAGCTTGTCATATTCAGTGCATCTCCTGCTCTGGTCCCTGCCCTTCCTGTCTCAGCCCAGACTCTGATTTTTCATCCTCTTCTATTTGTCTCCAACTCATCTCGGTCCACTCCTACCCACATGTGCTGCTCTGCTCAGAGATGCAGGTGAGAATGATTCAAACACAGCTCCATACACGCTTCCCCTACCCACAGTGAGTGGTTTACAGTAAGAGCCCTCCCTACCTGCTCCCCATCAGCAGTCAGATGGTGTCTGATAGTGGCACTCAGCCTCTGCACTTCCAGCTCCAAATACAAGGCAACGCTGGAAACTGGTCAGCAGCCAAAGCCACTGAACATTGCCCAAGCTGCCTGTCCACTGCCATCTGTGGTGCTGGCATGGCTCCAAGGGAGAACTGACACTCCAGCCAGCAAACCCAGTCATTTTCCATGATTTCATTTTTCCCTTCAAAGCTGGAATTGTCCAACCTCTTCCCAGTGAAATTTCCCATTCCAACATATAATCTGTTTCGGGTTTTCAGCACAGTCACCTGCACAGCCTGGTTTGGTCACTACACCAAATTACAAAGGTTTTTTGGTTGTTTTGTTTTTTTCTCAGAGAGGTTCAAGGATCTTGCCTTGGCCAACACATCACAGATTTCTATGTGTGTTGGTAACCCCTCATGAAACGTCCGGGTACGGAGTAGGCAGGGAATACTTTCAAGCTGGGGAGGAAAATAACTGGGAGCGATTTCTTAAGGCTTTTGTTTTTTGCAGCAATCTCTGATCTCCAAAATCATACCCTAAACCAAAAAAATAAAAGTTCTTTGGTAATACAAAATGCTTCTCATCAAAGGCTTTCAGCCCCACAATTACATCAGCAAGAGCTGGGCAGGATAATTCCACACTTTTCCCAAGGACTCATTCACCCTCATACCATCCGCTGCTTGGGGACTGTTTGCGCCAGCTGTCTGTTCTACAAGTTTGGTAATGCTTCATAGGCTTATGCCCCATCAGCATGCCCAGGTTCGTTTTGGAACCATGCAGGTGGTTGCAGTAGCAGAGGAGTTTAGATAAGCCCTGCTGCTGTCAAGTGACCTCTTTACCCCCCACAGTTATGTGCAGAGTCACCCAGTGCATTACCCAGGGAAAGCTGCCTGAGAGAAAAGAAACATAAATCACCCTTCCCTAACTAAGCACAACACAAGACTCCAGGCTGGTCACGCTAATTTTGCTTAGTAGCCCATTGGGTGAGCAAAAACCCCCAAATCAGGTCTAAAATTCTGTAAAGCAGGGCTCGTATTTTTAGACAGGAACTTTGGCTGATGAGGGAAGGCGCAGCAGGTGCAAATGGCTGCAGCTGGCAGTGAAAGGTATGAAAGCATTAGTAGAGACTTCCACTGTGGTCAACACTTAATTCTCAGCACAGGTCTCCAGAGAGGGTGTGAGTGGGGCACCTCAGGATGACTGCTGCTGAGCTCTTCCTAGCTGTCACTAATGCTCAGTTTGCCACAAGCCTCTTCTGCTGCTCACTTTTTGTCAGCTGAAGCATGACCACCATCCAGGGAGCTCCTCCTGAGCAGAATTCCAGCCTCCCAGCACTCGAGATTTGCCCACAGCTTCAGCCTGAACGCAGGCTGGTCAAGAAGGTACAGCAAGCCAAGGGTGAATCACATCTGCAGCAGCTCTATTGCACTTCCCTTACTGCGTATCAGCTTGGGGTCTGAGTGGTGTTTTCTCTTCCCTTTCCTGCTCTGACAGTAATTAACTCAGACAGAACTTAAAGGCTTATCAACAGATCTCTCTCTCTCTCTCTCCCCCATCTATTCTTGTAGCAATGGCACTATAGCGCCTCAGAGGCTTTCCTCTCATTGTGTTGAACACCTGCCCCACACCTTCCCCCAAGTGTGTGAGAAGCGATCTCAAAAGACAGTTGCTGCTGACCCCACCTCACCTTGCTCTGTCATAGGCAGCTCTCAGGCCTCTGGGGAGGAGCAGGACTCAGGTTCACTTCACAGAATTTGAGGTACAGATGTGCTGTGTGGTGAATCCTACCACCTTTCTACCAGGCAGCAGTCAGGACAGAAGTGGTCCATATCATAAATGGGTGGGAAAAATCAGGGAAGCTGGTAGAGGACGGTTCCCTTCTATGTGAGAAAGCAAAATTCACCAGCAGGTAACTTGGCAAGAACCAGAAGATGAAATTGATCATCTGATTGGACACCAAAACATCCCCGAATACTCCAGTTAAAGATTACAGACTGAGCAGCTCTTGCTGTCACAGATGGAGAAAACCCTCTACCACCTGCTGCTGCACCTCCTGGCAGTGGAGGTGCCTCCAATGTCATCACACTGCAGACAGCATCTCCTCCTGATGCAGGTGGGCTGCAGGACATGGGGGTGCTCTGCTCTAGGTCTGCCAGGTGTAGCTGAGGGACTGGGTTCTTGTGTTCAGAAACTCCCCTCCATTAACAAGACTCCATCTGTTCCCCAGAGCCAGGTGGAGCTGAGTGGTTACTACGAAGCTGAGAACACCACCCCTTCTTTGGAGGGCTACTTCTGCTTCAACCCAGCCTCATCTGTGGCTGGCAACCAGGGAGACCCCTTCAGAAAAGTCTTCATGCCCCTCATCTATCTGCTGATGTTTGTGTTGGGGACTCTGGGCAATGCCCTGGTCCTGGTCATCTTAGAGAGATTCAAGCGGTCTCGCACCACCACAGAAAATTTCCTTTTCCACCTCACCCTGGCCAACCTGGCACTGTTGCTCACCTTCCCATTCAGTGTGGTGGAGAGTTTGGCTGGGTGGGTATTTGGGAAGTTCCTCTGCAAGATACTCAGTGCTGTCCACAAGATCAATTTCTACTGCAGTAGCATGCTGCTGGGGTTCATCGCGGTGGACCGTTATCTGGCCATCGTCTATGCAATCCACACCTACCGCAAACGCAGAGCTCGCTCCATCCACCTCACCTGCACCGCTGTCTGGCTCTGCTCATTGCTTCTGACTTTACCCGATCTCATCTTCATGGAAGTCTGGACAGACGACAGCAACCGCAGCATTTGCTATTTTCCAGAGGTTGGGATTGATGGAAACAACGCGTGGCTGGCAACCCGCTTCCTCTACCACACCGTGGGCTTCTTTGTGCCTCTGCTGGTCATGTGTTACTGCTATATGGCCATCATCCGAGCACTGTGTCAGTCCCAGCGCCTGCAGAGGCAAAAAGCTGTCCGTGTGGCCATTCTGGTCACAGGCATCTTCCTCCTCTGCTGGAGCCCATACCACATCGTCATCTTCCTGAACACACTTACCAAGTTAGAAACCTTCACCAAGAACTGCCTCCTGGAAGACCAGTTGGACACAGCCATCATGGTGACAGAGGCCATCGGCTTCACACACTGCTGCCTCAACCCCATCCTCTATGCCTTTATTGGGGTCAAGTTCCGTAACGACTTCTTCCGGATCCTGCAGGAGCTTAGCTGCATAAGCCAGGAGACCCTGCAGGAGATCCTGGAGGTGACAAGGAAGGGTAATGGAATAGAGTCTGACAACACCACCTCCATCTCCACTTTCTAGCTGGGAAAGGCTGCCTGCAGGGCAGAACTTGCCTGGGGCTTTCCTTCCCAGTGGCACACTTGCTGTGGTCTCAGTTACAAGTGTTACAAGCATCCCCACATCTTTCTTCACTCCTCAGGAAACAGGTCCAATAGCCACCAAACACCCAAATCCCATCAGACACCTTGCTTGGCTCTTCCTGGTTCTCATACTCGTAGAGATCCACCTGGCAGCTGTTGGTGAATGCCGGATGTCTGATGGTCACTCTTGTGGGGCTGGATGAAGTCGAATGGGTTGAACCTGACATTCCCACCTCTCCCTCAAAAAACTGACTGCAGGCATCTTGTGCACAAAGCCAGGCACTGGACTGGGTTGCCAGAGTTAAGGCAAAAAGTGCAGCTAAGTAAATGAGTCATGTCAGTAAGCAGGTCTCCATTTCACTAGCTCAGGTTGGTACAGACATGCTCAAAGGAAGCCATGGGACTCAGTGGCCATAGCAACTGGAGACATGCAGGTAAAACTGATGGGGGCTGCAAAGATCAATCCAATAGCATGGGCATACAGTGCTGGACACTCTTTGACTGCAACATTGTCCTCCTGCTTGTGACATTCCCCCAGCCAGCCACAACACATTAATCTTCGCAGCACGGCTCATGCCAGGAGGTCCTCCCACAGACTGAAAGGCTTGACTGTCACAGACTCCTTTCCTGACACCAGTTGCCTCCTACCCCACTCATTTGATCTGTTTACTGCTGTTATGATCTCCTGTGAGTGGCTGCTGAACTGAATGCCTGACTATGCAAAAGTTTTTCTTTAAGGAAGAACACCATCTGATGAGATTGCTTCTGTCTTGTGACTGCACACAGGGGAGAGAAACCACACAGCTTTGCAAGGCTGATGGTGTAACTCTTTTTTGGCAGCTAGTTGTATGGCTATTTATGGGTTCTGAGAGCAAGGAGACTCACTGCCCCAGAGTAAGGGAAAGAGCTCGTTTGCATAAGGGAAAGAGCTTGTTTGCATAATTTCTCTTTGTTTTTAGCAAGGCTAGAGGAAATGTGGCATTTTGCTTTGCACTATGCTTTCTGATAGTTTTACTCCACCTGCACCTACAGGGCTTTCAGAGATTAAGTGCATACAGGTGTACAGAGGACAAATCTGAGTGGTGATCTTGCCCTGAACTGCAAGTATGCAGAAACTATTCAGATCAGGGCTCCTTGATGAAAATTTGGTTCAAAATAAGAGCAGCAGCATTCCCCATCATTAATTCTTGCACCGCAAACTGCTGTGTGGGGAAACCCCAGCAGACTCAAAGACATCCTGATGCTGCCTAGGAGGTCTTGTCACAGTTTAACATGGCAGTGGACCCACAACACCACTCCATGATATTTCTGTTCCTAAAGAGTCCTGTGGCCTGAACTATAGGAGAGCCATACATACCAATGTCACATGAGCACAACCCTCCTCACAAGCACACTTTAAAATCTGCTCTACCCTTCACCTCACATTTTAAGCAATGTCGAAACAATGTTAGTTCCTGCGGCAGCAGGAATTTTGTGCTAACCTCACTTCTGAATTTCATCCCACTAGCAGAGGGCTCGGTCCCAGGTGAACTTCATGGTACTCAAGGGCCCTGCTAAAAAGTCCAGCCATTGTGGAAGAGGCCACATTACCTCAGCCTGACTCAGGCAGAGATCTCAATAGCTTGATCTCACATTGTGACTTGAGGAGAAAACTCACCTAGTATACGGCAGTCCACCATTTCCTGCAGCACCACATCTTCAAAAATGAAACTTTCAAGTAATGGCAACTGTGGTTGTTCAGGCACAGACATGCAGCAGAGAAGGGCAAGTCTTTTAAGCCTGTACTTGTGTTCTTCATGGTTGCTCCAGTGAGAAAACCCATTGCAGATGCATTGTAAACACCTTCCCAGCAGGTTATGGTGACAACTGCATTTCTACATGAAAAGGTTATTGAAAAAAATAATAGTCAAAGTGTAAAATTCTTACAGTGGTCACAAAGTAAAAAGAAAATCTGCACTCAAAGGAGAGTGAACAGACTACACATCTATTGTTACTATAGCTTTTAGCACTGGTATGTACAAACCTTTAGGAAGTTTTGAAGTAAGCTGTAATAAACAGGCGAATAAAACACCATCTTCTCATGTACAGTGCTTGTAAGCAGTTGTCTGTAACTGTGTCTCTTTATTCAAGGAAGATGCATCAGAGAGCAAGCACTAACTGGGCAGATGGCACCTTTCTGACAAGCTCTGCTAAAAGGGCTCAGAGGAGCACCTTGCTCAGATTCTCCTTCACCAGTGTTGCAGAGGGCTCTGCTGTGTTCAGTCAGTCCAGACCTACATTACCTCTCTGCTTTACGGAGCCTCTTCCACTAACTGCAGCACCTCCTGTCCCAGTTTTACAGCAGCTGCTAACCTGACTGGAAAGCTGCCTTTACACCTACATTTGGCTCAGACAGCCTGGGAATGGCTCAGCTCAGAGCTGGCAGACCTTCCCCAAAAAGTTGCTATTGTTCCTCCTGCAGCTGCCTGTAGCCAGCCTGCTGAATGGTGACAAGAAGAAAGCAAGAGGAACCTTCCTTCACTGCAGAGGAAGCTCTGCTTTCCACTCAGAAAAACCCTTGCTGTCTCGTCAAGGTTTGCATGGCTGTCACCTTGCCCCAGAGTGGGCTTCCCTGCTAAGTACTCACCCTACCAAAGCCACCCCTGCAGCCCTCGGGCAGACCTTCAGTCTCCCCTATGGAGCTCTGCTCAGCCCCTATCCCACAGCTACCAAGTGAGACAGATGCACTCTGCCCACCCAGGCCACTGGGAAGGGTGACTGAGCCAAGGGGAGCTCCAAGGTGGCTCCTGCAGAAAGCAGGGAGATGGTGTGTGGGAACGCAATGTCACCACCATCCACAGCATACCTTCCACACCCCCAGTCCTGGATTGTGCTCTGCAAACAAGGCTCCAGCAGACAAACCAGAGGATGCCCTGGTCTCTGATGAAGACAACCCCAAGGATGGGAACATGAAGACTCTCACAACAGCACACTGCTCTGCATTTCCTGCAGGGCAACCAAGTCTCCCAGGAGACAGAGCTGGGGTTCCAGCAGAGCATCCTGCTACACAACACACAGCGATCACAGGGCCGTGGCAGGCACTGGAGCATGCATGGGTGACTGCAAGTAAGGGAACGCATGAATGAACGTGTGCCTGGGAGTGCTGCAGAGAAGGGGCTCCCTCAATGCCCACACAATCATTCCAGCACCTTTCACACTCTCTGCCTCTGCTGCAGTCCTGTGGAAAAAGACAGGCACAGGGTCAGGTCTTGAAATTTGTCTTTTTAATAAAAAGGCACCTATAAAACAGGTCAATACATTACAGGCAGCACAGATACCCAAAAACAAGCCTAAAAATTGTTTCAAATAAAAACCAATAAGATGTCTTCACATATTGTATTTATATATTTATATTTATATATATATTTATATAATGGTACAAAATGACTGGGAAGTTTCTTCATGGGATGACAGAGAACAGGTCAGTCAACTTTACCTCAATGTGAAAACTAATTCCAGGTGTGTGATTATCTGACATACTGAAAGATGCAGATTTCCAGCATTTGCATTTTGGAGCTGGAAAAACATGGCAAATCATGGCTAAAAGATGAACAAACCTTCTACTGTGATTACATGGAGTCAGTACACAGAACTCAAGGTGAGGAGCCAAGCAATAAGCTACAAGACACAAGACTAGACACAGGTCACGGCAGCGGGCAACCAGATGATGGCAAACCTTGCCCCGGTCTAACAAGGACTGGCTGTCATTGAGCCTCCAAAGGAACTCCTGCCACACTGCTGTTCACAGACATGGTTGGGAGCAGCGCCCAGGGCACATGGGGTTTAGGCACCATTTCTTCTCCCCATTGTTCAGCCATCACAGTAGTAGGGGTAGGGCTGACTCCAGGGCAGTGGGATTTTGCAGAAGAGCACTAACTGCTGCTCCAGAGTCCTCAGCTCTGACCTAGCATCAGGATTTCCCTTTTGCATCCAGGACTGCAAAGTCAAAAGGCTTAGCTTCTTATTTGTCACTGAAGGACAGGTCTTCCTCCTGTTGCCAGGCAGAATAGCATCACACTGCCATGCCCCTGTGAGCGCTCAGCACTGGTCTCCTCAGCACTGCATGGCCACAAGCCTGCAGGCTCCTGCTGATACAGGGACAATGCACTGCTGACAGAGTGAGGATTGCAAGCCCCAGACAACTTCTGTGTAGGGCTGGGCAAAAGGGACAACAGGGAAAGTACAAACACATGGAGATCTCAACCAGGCTAAAACAACAGCTATCTACAGGCAAACAAAAAAACTTCCATATAGAAAATGTTATGGCTTCAAATTAGCCAAGACTTGCTGGTGGGTGATGAGCAAAGTTTGCGACTGTAATTGGTATTTGGATGTTTATGAGAAGCTACCAGCAGCCAACACCCTAAAGTGCAGCCAAGAGAAGCTACAGCCTTTCAAGCAAGTCAAGCTTAGAAAGAGCTACATCTGTTTGAGCCACATCCTCCAGCATGAAACACACACTGAAAGGACCGAGAATCCAGCCAGGTAACATGTCAGGTCCAAAGTCTGGGCTGAAGATTATTCTTCTGATCCAACTGCCATGGCAGGAAGGAGAACTTGTCATGATTGTTCCTGTTTTACCACTTTTAAAAATGTTACTTGCTCACATTGTATACAACAAACCCAAAGCAGGAGACTAGAGCAAGATCCTTCCTTAGATCCAAACCCATGCTTCTCACCCAGCACTGTTCACTACAAAATGCTCCAAAGCTTCAATTCCTAATGGGACTTATGATTCCATCTTCTCACAGATTGGATCAAGACAGCTGCTGAGCTGACATTTCAGCACCCACTACCCTTTCCAAACAGCTTGCAACCTGATAAGAAGTGTTGCTGTTCACTCACTACTTGGCAATCTCCCTTTCCAAAGCCCTCTCCTCCCTGCAACAGCAAGCTGGGGAAGGTGAGGTCTGTTATAAGAGAGGTAGTGTGTTAAGACTGGCCCTGCAGAAACAATCCTCCAAGCAGTGTTCCTTCAAAAATTGTGTGCCCCAGGTTCACCACTGGATACTGGAATTGCAAGTTCACAGAGGTCCAGAGATACTGTGATGTGTGCAGAACCACACATGCATCACACCACATTCCCCTCTGTGGAGAAACTTGGGAAAGACCATCAGGGCTGTCTGCAGGAAGACCTTATAGAGTACAGGATGGAGAGGGTGGAGTGCATCCAGAAAACCCAGAGTTGTCCAAATGGCATGCTTCTGCCAGCCTAGGAATGAGAGATTGCAACTCAACTTTGGCCTCTTCTGTCTGAAGCACAGGATGGCCATGCTGCTGACACTGAACGCTGAGGTAGAGTATTGCACACAGGGACAGGTCCTCTTCAAGAGCTGGACCTCTCCTGTACCACAGGGCAGGGCTGCTGCCAGTAGCTCAGGTTATGATGGAGTGAAGACTGCCTGCAAAACTCTACAGAGGTGAAGGACAATGGATGGGTAATAGACTGGTGTAGGAAGCCTGCAGAAGATCAGGGTTCCCAGCTAGCCTCTCCTGGAAGCATTGGAATGCACGACCTCACTCACCTCAAAGCCCATCTGTCCCTACACACAACACCTTGCCTACAGGGGACACAATATGAAGGGAAGAGAAGGGAGTAGAGGTGACAAAGCTGGTCAGCGTGTTACCATCTGCGAAGCCCAGATTCTTGATGCTCCTCCAGCTGAACAGCCAGCATCCTTCCCACCCCAGACACAGCAACTTCTCCAGAGAGCAGCAACAGCTGCATTCTGTAAAGCTGTGGCCTCTGCCCTACCAGATGAGCACTGCTCCAGCAACATTTCACTACAGCTCGCCCCCACCACCCCCTCCAATGGCCCTTGGTCAGTGGTTATGTTTGTGTACTCAGCATAGTATCCATGTATCCAGGGAACCTGAGATCTGAATGACACTGCACCACCCCCTCTCCCACACATGCAAAACCATTCAAATTCAAAACCTGTGAACAGCACAGGTCTGACAGAGTCATTCTACAATGGGATCTCTCAACATCCTGTGCACCCTGGGGATCCTCCTGCCTCCCCCAAGGGGAGATTTCAATCCTTGTACACTGTTTAGCATGTTTTTTTTCTTTCTTTTTTAAAACATGGTTTGAAGGTTCTATTAAAACACAGAAATACAGAACAATTAAAAACCAGCACAAATTTTTCCTTTCCCAGCGACCTATTTACAGCTAGTTCCAAAAACCCTCTTGCAGATTTTGGTTGCTTATAAAGGAAGGACAATTAAAAAAAAAAAAAAGAAAAAAAAAAAAAAAAAAAGGGGGGGGGGAAAGGGGCAAGAAAAAACACTTGACGGAGGAAAATCATAAGTGAAAATTTTACAAACTGCCACAAGGTCTGTATGTCCCTGGTCACCACACAGGGTTCAAAGTAACAGCCCCACTCCCAGCTTCTGCACCCTCCCCTTACCCAAAAAAGAAAGGAAAAAGAAACCCAATTCACATCAAGTTTACTGCACATCTGGTTGGCTGTGTAGAGGCAAATCCAGTATGAAAAGCACCCCATGTGGTGTCCTCCACTGGCATTGGCCCCCAACCTGCCCCCACAGAAACGTTTAAAAATGTTTGTAGGGGCAGCCCCATTCCCTCCCCAGCCCTGAGCGTCAGTCAGGGTTAAAAAGGCAAGTTTGCCATGTTCCCAGGCCCAGGGATGTAACTCATCTGGCTGTCCAGGGAGACACTCCTCTGCCTCATCTGGTGAGTGACCATGAGGTTCTGCTGAGGCGGGGGACCCATGAGAGAGCCCTGAGGTGACATCATATGTCCTGTCTGGGCATACATCTCCCCTGACACAGACATGCTTCTCTGCTTGGCCTGCATCAGCATGAAATTCTGCTGGGCCATCAGGCTCTGCTGTGGAGACATCATGCCCTGGTGCATGCTGTTGGCCATCATGCCTTGCTGGGGCGGTATGCCTGTCCTGCCCAGCATGGGCACTTGTCCAGGATGGCACATAGGCATGCTGAGGCCCCTCTGCACACCCTGCTGCCCAGGGAGGCTGGGAGCATTCATACCTGGACGCACAGGGGGCTGCTCAGCCATCATGTTCTGCAGGTTCATGAGGTGGAGGTTGGAAGGCTGAGATTTGGGTGCCTGGCTGTCGCTCTTGGGGAAATACTGCAAGGTGCTGCTTGGCTTCTCTGATGGGATGATCCTGGACAGGTCAAACTCCGGGATCCCCGTGGGCGTGGGGCGGATGACCTCACTGAGCTCGGGGTCGTTCAGCACCGACGCCACCCCAGGAAGCACGGGCGGGTAGGGGTCACCAATCCGAGGAGGGATGTTCTTGCCCATCATGTGCTGCTGAGGGGGCATCTGGCCAGGCTGCTGGGAGGGAAGGTCCTCAGGTGGCAAGGGCATCCCTGGCGGGTAATGCTGCTGCATCCCAGGGCCACCTCCTGCACTGGGGGCCATGGGCATGCCTCCAGCAGGAGATGGCATGGCATTGTGGGGCTGCTGCATGCGGGGGAACACGAGCTGGTTAGAAGGAATCATCTGTGAACTGTTGGGCACAGGGCCACACTGCTGGCTCAACGAGTCCTGGGGACCTGGGGGCAGCATCATGGGGTTCTGGGGGGGCACACCCACCCCTGGCCCACTCGGATGCATAGGAATGTTGGAGCCCAGAGGGTTTGGGGAGGACATCATGGAGGTGGGGGGTGGTTCATGGGAAAGGGGCTGCTGACCAGGCAAGTTCATTCCCATGGGGCTCTGAGAGGATCCAGGCCCCACAGAGTTCAAGTGCAGTTGATTTGGCTGATTCCCCGTCACACCTAGGGACAGGAAAAAGAGACAAGAGTTAACCCTTCCCACAGACCTTTCAGGGTTGCAAAATCCACATCCTGAAAGTCTGCCAAGCAGCCCTGCTCAGAATGCCCTGAGCATGGAGCATGGTGCTTAGTAAGCAGCTCCAAGACGGGCTTACAAAGCACCAACATCAGGAAAAAGTGTCTCCAACTCCAGCTCCCCAAGCTCACAAGCACCAGAGGGCTCTTCCAGCTTCATCCGGTCCCATGCTAGATTTGTAATATCTTATACTCGTCTGATTTTAGAGTCCTGGCTGGTTCAGTGTGTGCCCTACACCATGGTCTTGTCATCAGGGCTCTCAGCTGCCTGAAAGGCAGCAAGGAGTGACCTTTCATCACTGCCTGTCAGAGGGTTTGCCACCCAGCAAGCTCCAGTGACCACACAACCTCGGGTGCTGAGGAGGAAAAAAGCGGAAGAGCCAGCAGCCCGGCACAGGTGCTGTCTGGGTGGGAAGGCCTGTGACCATCAGAAAAGCAGGGCAGCCATCAATGCCTGCAGAGGCAGCCAATGCATTTGCATGCCTGCGGTCAACTGAATTGACTGCTCAGCAGTGGAAGAATCAAAAAGTTGATTTTTCGTTTTCAAAACTGCCAAAAATATTTATCAGACAGCTTTAGACCCCTAAATCAAGTGGTAGAGCCTGTTGGAATTCCCCTTTGGGCAGGTCACCACGTGACAAAAAATACTTATTTGCCTAGGTGCCACTAGTTAGTGGAGCATATCTGGCCTACTGAAATCACAACTGTGCTACAACACAGCCTTGCCTGTGCAGGCACATGGGCTCCACTCAAAACACCAGACTCCCAAGCCCCATTCAGAGCATCCCTGTCCCACTGCATAGGAACACAAGGGCTCTAAGCAGCAGACCTCTGCCTGCAAGTCCTGGATCTGAGAAAACTCCACGAGCCATGAAAACTTGGGCCCAATACATCTACATGAGTAAAGATTAAAAACTTCCAGGTCTTGTGGAAGAAGGACTCCTCAAGCCAAACCAGCTCATGTCCTTCCACCCAAGCCAAAAGCTGATGGACAGCCTGGGCAGAGGGCAGGGAAATGCACAGACTGTTACAAACAAGGGGAAATTTAAGCTATGTGACATGGCAGTCATCGGGAGATCAAAGTTTCTAATATCTCCTCCACCTGCTGCCTCAGGTCCACTGGCAGCCACAAGACAGTCTGACTCCTCACAAGTCCACCTCCAGAAGCAGATACCTGACATAGTTCCAGGTGGGAGCATAGGCCTGTCTGGCAGCAGCTCGTCATCAGAGGTGGCAATGGTTTTGATGGCATTGTGGTAAAGTGGTGTGGAGCTGGGCATGGCATACTTGGACATCTGTGACATCATCAGTGAGAGGGGGTTCTGGGAAGGGGATGGATCTGGAGAGGAAGTAAAAGGCATGTTTGGATTCATGGTGCTAGAGGTGTTGCTGGCTGGTGCAGAAGAGCTGCTCCGAGGCCCAGAAGGGAGAGAACCTGCAAGCAAGAGAGATCAACTTAGTATTGTTCACACACTGTGGCTTCCTCCCACCAGAGAGCAACACTGTCATCTCCTGACAGCAGCGACCAGAGGAGGCTGCAAGGCATGGAGCTGGCGTAGTCCAGCACTCTCTGGACTCTGAGAAGGCTCATGCAGAGACCCTGCTCCAGAGCAGTGACAAACTTCCACTTAAACCTGCCCCTGACTGCCCAGCACAGACACAGCATTTGCTGCCTGTCTCACAGATCTACCTGAAAAGGCCCTGTTTGGACTCCGGGGAAAAAACACTTGCACTGTGAGATGCAGGACCAGGCACAGGAACACGTGTCTTCCTGCTCCACAGAGAGCTCGTGGGCTGGAGAGAAACCCTGTCCACACACTCACCAAAACTAAGCACAGACATGCACTCGCATACAAAACACCCGGCATACCCTGATCCAGTGCTCCGATGGAAGCAGATGAGTTCATATTGAGAGTCTGCTTGCTCTGGTTGACTCCTGGGCTGGGCATAGTGGCTTTGGGAGATGGCACCCAACCAGGGGAAGAAACAGCCATAGAAGGGGATTTCAGGCGGCTTGGTGAGCCAGTTGGAGACCGGACATTGAGAGAGGAACTCATCACTTGGGGGGACTTGAGGGGTCCAGACTGGTTTGAAGGTGGCATGCTGACCATCTGTGAGGGTGTCTGTGGGGACTTGAGATTAGCAGATGGGGAGGTGACCAGTGGAGAATGCACCTGGCTAAGGGTGGGAGACTTGAGGTGACCCACACTGGGGGAATTCATCTGGTTGATATTGATGGTGAGGTCAGAGGGCCGGCGGCCCAGCCCTCGGGAAGGTGCTGGGTGCATGTTGGCCAGGTTTCCGCCTGGTGTGGGAGTGGGATTGGAGGCCGGAGGCAGAGGAATGTGGCTGAGTCTGGTGGTGCCACTGATGGGCATGGTGCCCTGCTCAGGGCTGAATATGTCTGAGCCACTGCCCATCTCCTGGGGCAGGCTGGGGTAAGATCCTTGCCCAGTCGAGAAGCCTTGCTGTCCTTGGTTGGGGAACTGTGAAGGAATCATCATTTTCTGGGGTCCTGTTAGTATTGCACTGCCATTGCCATTCTGAGCCCTAACCCTGGCCAGCTCCTCAGGGTTCATGCCCTGGTGGGTCATCATTTCGGGGGCCCTCATCTTCTGCGACATCATCATTTGCTGCTGTGGGGTCATCTGGACATTGAGGTTCATGTTCATGTTCATATTGACATTCATGTTCATGTTGAGGTTGCCAGGGCCCATGGGTGTGTCCATGTCCCGAAGGCCTGACTGACTCATAGGGGGGCTCAGCATTCCCCGAGTGCCTGCAAAATCCATTCCCATTGGGGCACTGCTCAGGCTCTCACCCGTTATCTGCCCAGCAAACATGGATGGATCCATCTGCCTGTGAGCCTGCATCATCCTCTCCATTTCCATGCCCTGGCTCATGGAGTTGCTGGATATCCCCATGGGCCTCTGCATTGCCACTGGGCGTTTCTCCATGAGCTGATGCCGCAGGATCTCCTCTCTGGCACGGGGATTCATAAATCTTTCGGGGTCCCCTTGCCCTGGGGGGTAGGACAAAGTGCCCTGTGGAAAGTTCCCAGGGCCTCCCATAGGAGACATATCATCGCTCCATCCCATGCCAGGCCTGACTGGCCTCTGCATGGCATTCATGGGCCCAAGAGCATCCAACGGCATGTTCTGCATCCCTCCAAAGCCAGAGACTCTCTGTATTTGATTCCCAGGGAACCGTGGCCCAGGGAAGGGTGGTCCTCCCCGCAGCTGCAGAGGGTCCTGCACATCTATGGGTCCCCGCAGCTGGCTGCCCATCCCTGGTGGCCACTGCTCTCCAGGCTTGCTGTGGTAGGGTGGTGGAGGCCCACGCATCATCATGTTCCCCATTGACTGCGGGATCATGATCTCCTGCATGGGCCGACCATGGATGCTAATCTGCTCCTCTTTCCGTCGCTTTTCCTCATAGTACTCTTCCTGCAACTTCCTCCAGGCCACTTGCTCTGGTGTCAGGCTGTCCTGGTTCAGCCGCTGCATCATCATGTTCATCTGCTGTCCCATGTCAGCACCAGGGTGGTGGGGCACCTCGTGTTCCAGGCCGGGCCCACCAAGGCTCTGGGTCTGGGAGATCATGGACTGCAGAGGCTCTTCATACTTCTTCATGCTGGCAGGAGGCACGGGGGGCTGGGCAGGGGCAGCCTGTGGCTGAGGGGCAGTACCCCCCTCACCTGCATTTTGGTTGGACTTCAGGAAGGGCTCGGCTTCCCCACTGCGCAGCAGCAGACGCTCAATGTCTCTCAAGGTCTGCAGAGAACGCTCTCGGTGCTCCAGCTGCTCCTTTGAGAGCCCCTCCGAGTTCATGGTGTTCCTGGGGCCCAGGCCTGCCTGCCCATTCCCTGGCATTCCTGGGCCTGGGCCCTCTCCAAGGAGGCTGGAGCTGGGCGTGGCAGTGGAGTCCACTTGCCCAGGCTGCATGGTGCTGGCAGATGCAGTGGGCGTATTTGGATGGTTACTTCCAGGCTGGTTGTTGCTGCTGCTGTTCCCCAAGGAGTTGGGAGTCAGATCTCTCTGGCCATCTTCACTTGTCCCTTCCTGGGGCAGGTTGCTGGGTGCTGGCAAAGGTGTTTGACTGATGGCCTGAGGTGGTGGGGCTGGAGGCTGTGGTGGGGGAGGCTGCGCCTGTGGTTGACTTGCTTGAGGGGCCAGTGCCTGGGACTGTGGAGTGTTGGCAGCAGGAGGGTTAACTGGAAGTGGCTCAGCAACACCCAGCACTTTAGGAGCAGGTGGTGCCTGGCAAAGAAAAGGGGAAGAAACTTGAGCAGGGAAAGATCCTAGGAAGGTATTCTTCCCTGCACCGTGCAGGAGATCCCTCTGTCCCAAAATGAAGCCTCATCGCAGTTCACCTTCATTCCTTGCAGGAAAAAATGTAGGTACTACTACATGATCTGGGAATGCACAAGGAGGTACTCTGCACACATGGCAGTAGGGGAACATGCCATGCCCCATCCCAAACTTTTCACAAATGACAACAGCAAAGACTTGTGCCAGAGATTTTGCAGCAAAGCAGCTTCCCACCCCACTGAAAGGACATTCTGGCAACCCCTTCTTTCACAGCTGAGCCGGGGGATGGGGAAGAATGGCCGCATCAGACAGGATGGGTACTAGTCGGCAGCATGTGCCAACAGGAGCAATTGGTTCACAGGTGGTATACCTGGTCTAGCTTTGCCCGTGGGACATTCTGTTGATGGTAGGCCAGAATGGAGTCAGCTCGGCCCTGCAGGACAGCTTCTGCAGCTCTAGGGAGAGAGTACAAATCACTTGAGAACAGGCACTGTGCCCCATCCTACCCATCCAAGGCCCCAGTTGCCACCTCCATTCTTCAGTTCTGCAGGAAGAAGGATATCTCTGGAGGTAACCAAGAAGGGAGAATGTTCTCAGAGTCCTCCCATCCGTCCTGCAGAGCCCCCAGTGAGGATCTCCAATGGATGATCACTTGCCTTTCAATTTCCCTCTTCCGTGTCCTGTGACAGGCTTTGCTTTGTGCCTGCTGTCCTAAGGTGGCTGTCACCAAGATGGTCTGGGATCTCCAACACTGAACCTGTGGTTCAGCAGAGTTCTAAAACTAAACAGATTAGGCTAAACAGACTAAACTAACTGCCTCTATGGCTGACACAATGCAGGACAAAAGAGCAGAAGTGTGTGGACAATACCATGTGTTACATTACACTCCCTGTGGCACCCACTCCTTAGATACTTTCGAATCAGACCAGCAGTCCACACTGCTTTGGGTGAATCATTTTGTTGGATGCCGACTGGATGGGCTCTGCAGCGGGTGAACCAGAATGCAGAGACAAGCATCACTGGGAGGAAGTGGCCATTTAAGTCCTTTAAGTCCAAATTTGCCCACCTGTAGTGGCTGCCAGTATACCTCATGAACCCCAGGGGTTTCCCACTCTGTGCAACCAGAGAGACACAGGTTTCTCCAGCTCTCTTGTGCTCAAGTGCTGCATGCAGCAGGCAGGTGTGACAAGGCCAGCCACGTGTGGCAAGGCCAGCCAATACCAGTGGGGGAGGTATGGGGTTTACCGCTTACGTGTTAGCAAGGTGCGTTGTAAAGACGTAAACAAACTGTGAAGGCTGCTTCCCTGTTCCGCCACCTCCACCTCCTGCAGCCTCTGACCGCAAGCCAGGGGCAGCACCATGGGGCACGCCGGAAGCGCTGCTCTCGCTCAGGTTAGGCAGCGGGTTGGACCCTGAGCCAAGCTGTGGGGCCGTGGACATCGCAGGATCTGCTACA
Source organism: Hylia prasina (assembly GCA_013397195.1). Classification (NCBI taxonomy): domain Eukaryota; kingdom Metazoa; phylum Chordata; class Aves; order Passeriformes; family Sylviidae; genus Hylia; species Hylia prasina. The sequence continues at coordinate 64,039 of VYXD01011665.1, read as the reverse complement.
TTACAGCCTGCGGGAGCAGAGGAGACAAGCTGCTGGGCGGGCACTGCTGCCGGGTCAGAGCCCGCGGGCGGCACGGACAAGCCGCCAGCGGGTGGCAGCACTGGCCCGGCCGGCCCGGGGCCGCGGTGCACGGCAGAGGTGACTGAATCGTCAGCCGTTATTAAGTAAGATCCATCATTAATATTACTAAGCACTGCAATTACCAGAGGTATGCCTTGCCTTCCTCTACCCTCACTCCTTAACTCAGCTGGCTCCCTGCTCCCCCTCCAGCTGCCTCTCCCCATCTCAGCAGCTCCTGCAGCCCGACCCTGCCACCGCAGCATTTACACAGGAGACATCGCTGGGAACCCGGTGCGGGGACACGGGCGCTGCCTCGTTGCCAGCCCCTGCCCCTGGGCAGCGCCACCGTGACCCATTCCCGCCAGGCAGATCTGGGACCAGGCTGTGACAAGGGAAGCAGCACTACCCCTTCCTGCACAGGCTGCGGACTGTGCTGGGTACTCTGGAGACGACAGGAAAATGCGCTGGCAGGCACAGAGGCCACCCTCTGCTTTTCTACACGTTCATGTTCTCCAGCAGACAACATGGGCATCTCCTTGGGTCCCACAGGACCTTGCCCCACCTCTCAGATATTCTCCCTGTTACAGTTTGAAAGCAAAGTGAACTGTAGATATAAAATGTCAAAGAATGCTGATAGTTTTGGAAAACAGAGGAGACCTACACTTCACTGTCCCAAAAAGCGCACACATCAGGCCAGCTCAGCTCTGCCTGAACCACTGTCAAGACCCCCAAGAGACTCTTTAAACTCAGCTGTCTTTACAACACAGCTGCAGAGAGAAAGGTGAGTGACCTGGCATGGACTCAGCTGCTGCAACAAGAGCAACGCACATCACACTCTGGCTGCCATTATGACCAGGGCAGCATGGCCAGACAATGGACATTCAACCTCAACATCTTTCCCTCCAGCATCTCAGTAGCATCTCCACAAAACAGGTCCCAGACCTCACTGCATAGTAAACATTATCATTGCACAATGACCACCAACTGCAATGGGTTCCTCACACTTGGCTAAGTGAGCACACACAGGCAAAGCTAAAGGTGCCAGTGTCATCAGCCCTCCTGGGCTGTAGGAAGGACTTTGTTCAAGCTGCAGAGCTGGTAAGGAGGCAGTCACTCACTGTGTGCACTGCTGATGGGTTTGTCGTCTTCCTCGCTGTCCGGCCCAGAGCACCATTCATCGCCGCTGTATGGCTGCTTCCTTTCCAGCACACACCGGCGCTTACTACGGGGAGCCACCTCACCTGCAAAGGGACAGGGCCATCAGAGGCACTTGAGGGGCTGAAAGGCGGGGGTCCTGCCCAGCTGGGTGCTGCATGCTGGCAGTGCCAACCCAACCATGATGCACTGAGCAATAAGCCTTATTCTGACATCTGCCCAGCACTGGTTAAGAACCTGAAGCATCTGCTCAGTCTGGGCTTCTTGTCTTAGCAGCCAGATCTAGTGAGACTTCCCTGTGCCAAAGAGCCAAAGTTTCAGAATGAGATTTATTTCTTATTGCTTGGACACAGGGTGTGTCTACCTGCAGCCCCAAACTAGAGAGCTTTGGGCATTAACTGTAAATTTAAAGGGTCTGTGATTCAGCAATGAAAATCTGACTATAGAATGGGAGGGGTGCATTCACATCCTTTGTAGGAACAAGACACAGATTCTGCCCTTTGTTGACAACAGTCAGGTAGGGGCCTTCATGCTCTCTATAAACTTGTATGCTCCACGTGTCCCCATCTCAGATGGGACTGATGAAGCTCTGAGAGGAAGTGGCTTACCTAAAGGTATTTAGGGACTCATTGAGAGCAATCAGACATGGGCTGAGTAACTTCCAGTTGTATGCTTTAACTAATGAAACATTGTCTGGCCTTATTTTTTACATTGTCTTCTTTACATCATGACCATATTCACATGATCTGTCAGTGTACTAGGAAAACAGGAGATTTGGGCATTTCTGATCAAGCCATTTTAATAATTTTCCTGTCGAAGTGTGGTTACAAGACCGTTCTGGGATAAAACTGCAAATGCTTATGATCAGTGGCGTACGGTTTCCCCTGTAACACTGTGGGGAGAAAGCCTCCCTAGGGGCAGCACATCCATTCAGTTACATTCTACCTGTGCTTCCATGGCACATCTCTGGCCTAAGTCAGTCAGGCAACATGACTTTGACTGTGAAAACAAATCCTTAGGGGCACAAACCAGAACAGCAGCTCTGTGTCTGCGGACCAGGTGTGAGTACTTGGTTGGAACCAAGGGCACCACTGGAATTTCTCCTCCTACAACTGTCTGGGGGATGCTCAAGAATACCACACAGCCACTGAGCACAGAGCTTGATGGAATCCAAGAGGTTACAGGGAAGGCCACTGAGGATAGGGAAGGCAAAGCATTTAGAAGCACTGACTCAGCCCTTTTCCAGAAGCCACATGCCGTAACACAAGAGTTATCCATTGCTGATGAAACCACAGAACTGTTCAGACAGTGACCCTTACAGCACCTCCTTGCTAATCATGACTGAGTCATTGGGCAGCTGCAACACCACAAAGCAGCTCTCTACCAACAGCAAGGAGATAGGAAACAATTCAGTCTCAAGTTAAAAGTTTGCACATTGCACATGCAGGGGCATTGGGTGTAGTTTCGATGAACCATGCTGTTGCTTAGATGGCCTCAGTAGCCTGTGAAAATCAGTGCCAGATTCTGGGTGTAACAAATGGTTTAGGGAATGAAATGCAAAGCAAATGAGAATTCAGCCGCTCTGATCCAAAAACTGCAGATGTGACAAGCAGTGATGCAAAGTCACACAGGCAGCCAGGACAAGCCTGAACAGAACACACAGCAGAGAAACCAAACATGCTCCCATCCTAAGTCCTGCCAGGATGTTTGTAGCAAGTGAGAGGAGGACATGCTGAGGCAAGGTCTAGGAGAGCATTACCTTTTGATTCTGTGTCCTGCGATGGGGTGCTGGCTTCTCGCTGTTCTCCGGAGTCCACAGAGATGCTTCGTTCGCGTTTCACCTTGCCCTTCAAGGAGCTGAAGTTTGGGACAGTGTTCTGGCTGTTTTTCAGTCCAGAGTTGCCAGGGGAAATCTGAGAGGCCTTGCTGCCATGGCTGCCTGCCCCCACACCCTTTGAGCCCAGGTTACAGGTGGGTGCTTGGCTCACATTGTGGTGCTGGGCCAGGGCACTACTGCTGCCTGCCTTGCCATGGCTGGGCAGTTTGTTGTCAGGGTGCATTGGCTTGGCTAGAGCTTCCCACAGTGCCAGTGGAGGGAGCTCCCAGCCCCTTAGATCAGAAACCTGCAAGAGAAAAGAGCAGCAAGTCAGCAGAGTACCCCTTACATGGGTGCAGCTGCTGGGGGCACAGCCCAGAACCAGTGCACTGGGGCTGTTACTTGGTCACAGGGCCAGACAAAGTCCATGGCAAGGCACAACCCAGAGCTGCTCATGCTGGGAATTAGCCCTGTCCCCTTTGAGCAAAAAATCCTGCTCTGCAGTTACTCACTCACATGCTGACAAGCTGTAAACTCTCACCCAGGCATGGCAGACTTGCCAGTACTTCAAGGAAGAGTCACAGGCACAAGAACCCTCATTTCCAGAGAAATGGGTGCTGCATGCCAGCCTGGCCCTTTGGTGAGCAGAAGGATGCTTACAGCTATTTTGCAAGTGTTCCCAGAGCCTAGACAACTTTGTGACCCCAGAGAGAAATCTGGTGCCCTACTGTTTTCAGGGACCCCTTTTGCTGCTAAACAAGTTTTCTCTGCCCTGCAAAACACACAACAGACAACTGAGCAGACAGTCTTGACACAAGCTTATAAAGAGAAAACTGGGGCAGAGCAGGGAACAAAGGCTGAGGCAACTGAGAAGGAGGCAGTGGGTTGCAGGGCAAGGGCAGAGCCAGGAAGCGCAGGCACTCATCAAACAACCTCTGCCTCTCCCAGGGGCCTGAGGGACAGCCCCAGCTTCTGCTTTAAGGTTCTGGGTGAGGGGGTGTCCAGATTAGCAAGAGCTTCCAGCCGAGCAGGATGATGCAACGTGCCACAGGCCTGCTGGGACAGCAGGATGATTCTCTCCTGCTCAAAACCCAGCTCAGCTTTCTGAGTAGCCCTGCAGGCTGAGGCAGTCTGGCAGAGAAGAGGAAGTTAGGGCAGAACACAGAAGTTTCTGGGCTGAGGGACATGCATGCAGCCAAGCAGTGCTGCAGCAGCCCTCCTTTCAGGATGTACTTTTTCTGGCCCTCTGCCCTGCAAAACACACAAAAGGAGACTTGGCAGTGTCTCATGCTCACACTGGGAATATTTTCCTTGAAACTCTGCACAAGCATTAGAGATGACTGGGATGCAGTTCTGTATCACACTGTGTATTCTGGAAGGCCATCACAAACCCTTGGTCCAACACACAACTCTGGTAACTACACCCTAACCCTGTCACAGTTGTTTTTACTTCTTGGGGAAGCAGGAGGCAAGGAGAGTAAACCACACATTCATGGAAGCTGAGGTATTACTCTGTTTGCTCACATCCGCTATATGCTTTGCGTGACGCCGCCACAATGCACCCGAGAAGCTTATCCCATGCACAGACTGAGGAATTTCCCAGCACACAAGGAGGGGGTTGCTGTGGTCTGCTCCTCCCATTTGGACCACAAAGACCAGATGCTGTGCACAGATTTCTTCTGCCACCCAGGGACAGGAAGCACCAGCTCCAGACCAAACCCCACGTGTCTAAATAGTACCACAAGAGCTCAGCAGCGCTACACATGCTGCTCCTGTCTTGCTAAAAACAAGCTTGGAGACACCACTAGCAAAAGCCAAGTGCTTGCTCTGCCAGGGCAAATTGCTGCACCCCTGCAAAGAAAGCAGAGTGAAGCACATTTGGGAGATCCATAATCCCCAAAAGATTGTGGTTGCCACAAGGCACAGGCTGCAGCTTGTGTGCACCGTGAGCAAGTTCTGTGCTTGCAGAAAGGGTCTTCTCTGCAAAGGGATCTTCTCAGCACCTGCCTCCCTGCAAGCTGAGCCAGGGGCTGCTGGCATGCTATGCAAACACTGCTGTGGCACTGCCCGCCAAAGCACTCTTCCTTAGTTAGTGGGATCCTTCATGCACAGCTTGGCCTATCATTGCGTCCTAGCTAGGAGTTGTTAGTTGCTCCCTCCTCCTCCACCTCCGCCCCACACACCTCAGTGAGGGCTCTGGTCTAGCCTGGAGGAAGATGGTGAGCTACAGTGCTGATTAATTTTCACAGCACATAAGGGAGTTGCTAGCCCTTTAAGTGTCAGCCAGTCTCACTTGCTCGCTCTTGTTCTCCAGAGACCTATTAATAGCAGCTGGAAAGATCACATCACTCTCTGGATATTTATACCTCTCATTCCACACCAGGAGAGATTTATGTCAGAGCTGCTGTCCCAGTGCCTGCCCAATTGCTCTGTCAAACCACTTGCAGGGGGAGGGGAGCTGAGGGGGGAGGGAGATACAGAGAGGGCAAGCTGGGAGGAGGAGAAGGTCCACACAGCACAAGCTGCAGCATTAAGCACACATGCTGCCTGCAGCCACTGGCTGGCCAGCCACAGGGAGCCTCCAGCCCCACTGGAAGAGGTTGCTGCCAGACAGCATTCCAGAAAGCAAGCCCTGCCGCAGCTCCTTCTGCTGGAGGCCCAGAAGCCCTCTCCCACCTTTGCTTTGCTGCACTCACTATCCCTGCAACACTCTGTACCACAGTCCTGAGGGTCACAAACCCACTGACACCATTGTGTGGCTAGACCCACACTGAGGAGGTGCTTCCATTTCAACAGCAGGTTGGGAGATCCCGGTCTGCCTGTGGCACATGGGCATGTGTTTGTAATAGATTCCAAAATGCTTCACTGAAAATGTGAATGCTTAGCAGCACTGTAGCACAACCCTAGTATAGGGCAGCACAGTGAATACTTCAGGGAGGGAGGAAGAAGCCCAGGGCCCTGAAAAGCCCACGCCTGCAGAGTCCAGAGATGCACCTTCTGTCCCTCTGGTTCTCAGATGTGACTGCATGGAACATATACCTCCATCCTGAAGGACCTGGCTGTTGCCATGACAAAACCTTCAGGCACTGCCTGCAGCATGGATGAGCCTCATCAGCTGTGAGGTTCCTCCAGAATGTAACATTTGGGGGGCACCTATCTTCTTTCTTTATTTTGGACTAGGCTGGTGCTCCAGGGAGATCATTCAAAACCTTGCCTGAGGCATGATGGAAAGCTACCCTGGGCTGACAGGGACCTGGCTAAACTTTGGAAAGTCCTCCCTTCTAGTGTCCTCTCAGAGGGATAAATAACACTTGCCTCACAATTCCTAATGGGACAAATGCCAGAAGCAGCTGCCTGAAGATTATGTTCTGCTTCCAGGAGTAGCAACAGCTGGATTCTGTTGCAGATGGATAGCAGGGATCCAAGTCAGCCTCTCGTGTCTGGCCGCAGCATGACAACAGGCATCTCGACTGCTGTAAGCTCCTTCCACATACCCTGAGATTCTAACTAGATTTCAGCAGGCATGCCATACATCTGGGCCATGGAAGATAATTAACTAGAAAGTAGATACACTGACACCGGGAGACAAACTATTCAAAACATCTTGAAAAGAACATGACAAATAGAAGACTGCACAGATATCTGTCTTTCTCAGCAATTTAGCAACACAGCCACTCCAGCCTGGTAGTTTTAAAGACAACAGAAAACCTAATTCCCAGTGGTTAAAGCAAGGAGATGAGATTCCTGGCTTCTGTTCCCGGCTACCACCAATTCCACTTGTGAGCCCAAGCAAGTTTTGGGTGCCTTGATTCCACCATCATTACACATGGAGACAACCCAGCCAACCGCATGACAGGAGAGAGGCTTTCAAGGCACAGTATCTGTTGAACAAAGGGCAAATCCAAATGCAGAGAGTGCACCTGATACATCTGAAAAGCCACAGCTTTCAATCTAAGGCTGGGACCTTAGCAGACAAGAAACCTTGAAACAAAATAACAAAAACTGCTTTTAGTAAGCCTCCTCCAGTACAGTCCGAACAGCAGCAGAGAGAGAGGAGGAGTAAGCTCTGGGCAGAAGAGGCTGGGCTGGCATTTGCAATCTGGGAATTGCTAGCTGATAGTTAAGAAACCTGAAACTCCACTGCATTCCCAGAAGACTTTCTGGTGAATCATGCTCCCATTCTCTCTAAAGGATGATAACATGGATTCCCAACAGTGCTGCAAAGAATGAGGGGCCCATGCCTGCCAGCAGCCTCGCAGCTTCCACATCTGGGAGCTGGCTGGCATTGCTGCTGTGCTATCCCTATTGGAAGACAGCACAAGAGAGGAAGCCCAGACAACAGAGCCACAACGATTCAAAAAGGAAAGTGCTTCGTCACACCTCCCGCCCATGACTACCAAGTTGTGCATACACAGTGGAAACCAGAACCCAGGCATCCTGAGCTGTGCTGTGTGTTCCACAGCTCGCCAAAACCCAACATACAAGACACCCAACATACAAAATGGGTTGAGACAAGGTGATGCAATACACAGAAAGTCATGGAACCCTTCTCTGCCAGACTGTCCAGGAAGTAACAAGACCACGTTACCATTGCAAACACCCTCTTAGCACATAACCTATGCTGATAACTACCCAATCACTCACTACAAGATGCAATCTTGGACAATCCAATCCAAATCCCATGGACACCATCACAAACTCATGCTGAACACCTTGGCTTTGGAAATGAGAGGTCCTAAGCAAGCTGAAGGGCTTCTTGAAGAAAGACATTAGGCAGAGAACAGCAGGAGAGACTCCAGAAACCCGCCGCTCCCTCCTGAGATACCATGCACTCCAAATCTGGATGAGATCCCTAGCACATGACCCAACACCAATCCTAGGTTACCAGTCCTCCCAGGATTAACAGCAGAAGGGGTTTGAACACCTCCAAAAAAATACCACACTATGTCAATAAAGTCAGCTATTTCATGGAGGGAAAGACTAAGACAAACTCTCCAGAAGTGAGATTTCTGAAGTGTGAGACCATTGGATCATTTCTGATTCGAGAAAAGGCCAGAATAAGAAACTTGACCTTTCCCATGCAAAAATTGTTCCAAAACAGTCCTTCTCACAAGACAGTTCAACAGGTTTTGAGTCTGTTCCAGTGAGAAACAGAGTCCTCAAAACCAGTAGCAAAACAGCATTGCTGTCAGCCAGCCAGCTCCAGCCAAGAGTCAGGGATGGGCTCAAACACCCAGATGAGCCTGAAACTGACCTGAGCCCAGCAAGCACAGCTGTGAGACAATCTGCTATATAGCAACCAATGACTACAGGATCATCTCCCTGACCCCAGTATGGGAACACTAACCTGAGAGTGTTCATCACCAGCAACAACAGCTTTAACCCAGGCTGCTGCTGCTGAAGGCATTCTCATTTAAGCTTTGCTTTGGACAGACAGACTCAGAGACACTGGAAGACAGGCAGTTCCACTGGGCAACTCTACTGACAAGGGTCATCTGTTTTGCATGTGTCATGAAATTATCTTGCCCTTTTATCATCAGACTGATAAACTGGAGAAGCCTCTTTTCACTTCTATTTATCTCTTGAATCCTTCTCATGTCCTTTTAAATGGCAGAGAAGGTGGTGCCCTCGACAGTTTTATGGGAGGGTTCTAAAAGACCTGTAGAGAGAACCTAGTGATCTTTTGAATCCTAGCAGCTCTCTGAGTTGTTTTGGCAGGCCCTGCTGACCTCCTGTCATTTGGAGCTGTCTTGAGAATGTGGGGCTACTTGACCACAAGTCTCAAAGGTCTTTTGTAGAACAAAACCTCAGATTCATGTTCCCTACCACCTAGGGACACACATCCCCTGTAAGGTGGATGGAAGCTGAGGCTCAGAGACACCAAGGTGAATCAGGAATGTAATTTGCTTTCTGCTCAGCACCCTACAACCCCTCTTCTGTCACAGCTTCAGCCCACTCAGGGCTAGAATACCTCTTCTAGCCCTTACTTGTCCCCCTAGTTCCACAGTTTCTCCCACTCCTCTCCTCTTACTTGCAGCACCAGCCACAGCCTGGTTTCCTGTCCTGTGCTGAGGGAGTTTCCAGGTCTAACACCAAATTTGCAGATCCTTCTAACTTCTCAGTCCAACTGAGTGTTCCCTACAGAAACCCTGCATGTGCCAGACATTACTCAATAGTCACATGTGGCTCCCTTGGGATGATAACACAGAACTGCTTTCTACAATGGCTAGCGTGACTTGCAGGGGATGGGTCAGTGAGAGACCTGCAGGAAGCAGCAGGTGCCCCACATGAAGGGCAGTACAGCCACCTGTATGCTGCAGCTTGGCAGACTACAGTAGAGTAACAGCATGTCAGGAAGCAAAGCCAGGAATCTCTTCCAAAGGTCCTGCTACTGCTCAGGGAGCTTCAATTTTCTACGAGGCAGGATCTCATCCTGCAGTATATGAAATTTGGCCAGGAACATGGGCTGCTGTGACAGCTAGACACCCCCACACAGCCTTTGGCTGTGCTGGGATGCACTAAGACAAGTTCATATGTACATGAATGGGGTGGTTTCCCTGAGAAAACCCTTCTGGCAGATAACACCACAGGCCTCAATGCAAGGCCAGAACACAGATCTCCATGGACAGTTGCTACATGGAATGAAGAAATCTCCCCAGGCCATTTCCACCATGTTTGTGCACTGGGGTTACTGGGACTGGGCAAGTAACACTAAAAAGCCTAGCTAGTGAGCTGTGCCTCACACTGCCTCTGCTATACCAGCTCTCTTGAGCAGCAGGGCTCACAGCTGAGACCTTAAAACCTCACCTTTTCCACACGAATTGCAGAAGAGACAAGCTTTGCCTAGGGTCACACGTCAGGTAAACAGCTGATATAGCTGCGCCTATGAGGACAGTCTTTCACCTGCATCTAGGATTCAATAACTGCTTTGAGATCCTTTGGCAGTAACAAAAGAAGTCTGCAATGCTAGCAGTGTTCACGATTGGAACCCTGCAATGCCAGAACTTCACAAGGAACTTCCAAGCTTTAACACAACAGTTTCTGCTCTTCTTTTTATACAGAAGTCTGTTTGTAGGGCTCTGTGACGGACTAGCCATCGCCAGCGGGGTCATCACACTGGCTGCCTTCCCTGGCCCCTGTCTCCAAGCCAGAGACACAAGGGTTCCGGAGCACTGCAGGGTCTGATGCCTATGGCTGGTCCAGCTTCATGCTGGCTGTCCAGAAGCATCAGATTTTCCAGGTGCCCCACCTCTGGGCCCAAGGTGGAGCCTATAGGACAAAGCCACTAGGTGTCACCGTCACCCAGGGCATCCACAGCCTGGCCAGGGCTGAGCACAGGCCAACTCACTGCATCTCCAGCCAGCGAAGCAGTGTCTGGGCTGGGGCACAGTATGTGCACCCGGACCCCAGGCTTCCTTGGCACCACAGCCCTCACACCAGGGCCTCCGCAGCGTGCGGAGGGTTGTGCTGGGGAGTAGAGCCATGCACCACATCCCACTTATGCTTACTATGCTCTTTCAGATTAAAGCAGTGTAGAAATGCCTGTTGCACACTGAAAGAGAGGGCTAGACATCCCATGCCGCCTTGCAGAAAATCTCCCTGAAACACTAGCTCTAGCTTTGAGCAAGCTCAGATCACTTTCCAGCCTGAAGAACAGCACAGTCTTTGCAGACAGGGTCCCAGAGTAGGAAACCCTTGTGGCAGCGACTCCCCTACCACCTCTCTCAGGGACGTGTACCCCAGCTGCACCCTGCTGTATGACCAGCAGTGCAACAAGTTTGTTTGCCTTTGAGGAAACTCACAGCAGAGAGTTGGGGAAGAACTGGGGAAGAGTCGGACTCTTCCTATACCCAATCCTGGCACTAAATGCAATATACAAAGGACACACCTGCACAAAAGGAAGAGGCTGGAATATCTGCAGGCCTGCAAATTGCCTGGATCGCAGCACCATGTCTCTGCAACTGGGCACACACATGTATGTACCAGGGGACAGGGAGCTAACAGAGAAATGCGGGAAAGAAGGGGAAGCAGGTTGGCTGCCCCAACACCTTGCCCCCACACTTCCCTCTGCCAGCCTTGTCTGTAGGAGAGATGCAGTGAGCTGCTGAGCTCCTCCAAGATTATAAATACCAGGCCCAGTAGCAGCAAACGCTGGGCTCTATATTTAAACCATGGCTGAGGTCACTTCCTTTTCCCAGCAGCTCCCTCCAGCCCCCACCCCATTGCCTTGTATTTACATGCCATCATGACTAAGGCACATTGGGGTGTAAGGTCATAGGGGAAGCAGCTATGTAACTACCTCGCAGGAAATTCCACCCTGGGAAACCTTTCACCTTCCCCAGAGCAGAGAGGATCAGCACAGCAGTTGATCTTGCAGCCGAGTGGTGGCAGCTCCTGCAGGCAGTACTGGGACTACACTGTTGGGCTGGAAAGGGAGGGAGAGTAGGGAGAGACCTCGAGGAGAGGGGAGCCACTGGTCCCCATGTGGCTTTACCATCAGAGTGTGGGCTAGCACCGATCTGGAGAGAGATTTCCCCACTGCGCACACCAAGACAGCAGTTGCTCTACCTCCTCACTGTGCTTCACCTTTACCCCCAGAAGCCTCCTCCATATGTAAAGCTGAAATTCCCCAGCTTCTGCCACTCGACAGGTGCAAAAAGTGGCATGGCCTTCCCCACAGACCCAGTCCCGAGTCTCAGGGGCTACTCTGCCCTTATGCAAACACTCAAGCAACTCACAGAGCTCCTCCAGAGACACAGTGATCTAACCCTGGACAGGTCTCCAACCACCCAAAAGCAAACAGGCAAAAAGAGCTAGGAATTGTCCCATCTTACTAACTGCAGCCCTCTGGGGAGGCAATGAGCCCTCTGTAGCAGCAGATGTACAGCCACAGATGAAAAGTCCAGAGGCAGCCTGCCCTGGGGCTCCCCCCACAGAGCCCCTCTTCCCCAGTAGGAGAGAGATCTTGTTAGCTTATGACTAGCCAAGTGGGCAAGGGCTTCTGACATTCCTCCAGCTCTAAGGTTTGCAAGAGGCTTTGCAGTTTGCAGTGGTCCTTGTGGCCAGAGGCCAAGTGCCCAGATTCAGCCAGATCAAGCTCTGAAGCAGCATTGTTTGCACTAGGTACAGTAGCTGGGGTCATCAAGAGCTCCCAACTCAGCCCTTGGTCCTCCACAGTTAACTCTAGTTCTGCCCTTATTTAAGAAACAGAACATATTAAGAAAAGTTATTGCAACAACAAAGACCAGGGTACAAAGGAGGGGAGAAGAGTGCAAAGGCTACTTAGTGGGAGGAAATAAGAGATCTTTTGGAAGCAGGATGGGCATTTAGGCAATGATATAAACAAGTTAGCATTGGGGTTTGCAGAAGAACTAGTTGGTGACTTCCACAAAGTATCTATTAGATTACAAAGTCCTCAGCTGTTTGGATTACGGAGCCAATTCTCCAGTCTCTGAGCTAGCATGAGATACATCAGAGATACATGAGATACATCTCTGAAGACTGACATCCAGGAAGTTTCCTGTACAGAGTCTTAGCATGCTAGTCAAATGCCTCTTCCTCTCCCTCATCCCATGGATTCTGGAGAGGAAGTTTGTGACAGAGCAGGGGTGTTGAGGCAGCCCTATAACCCCTGGAATCAGCTGATCAGGAAACACACATAGCAGAAAGCTAAGGAAGCACAACTGCTATTGAAAGATAGACGGTGCAGAAGCAATGAGCAGAGTGGGGCACGATTGTCCAGCTCCTTTGGCCAGCGACAGGGTACTTGTTGTCCTCTTCGGCACACGGATGGTGTGCTTTGGCTCCGAGCCTGCACCCGCAGTGAGGCACGCCTGTGCCCTCCAAGGCTCTGTCTCCACAACAACAGGAACCAGAAGCCACAGCAGACCCCGAGCAGCTCATTGGCCCAAGATCACGTTACAGGACAGGAAGGAAGAAGGCACTTTGATCAGTTTGGGATTGCTTTAAACAGGTTCCACACCAATATCTCAGCCACTGGAATTAACCCTGCAACACCCTAAATGTCCCATTCCTAAAGACATGTCCTGCTCTGGCATGCACATCGGGCCTAATCAGCCACTGGTGGCTGCTCCCAAGGAAAGGTCATAGCAGAAAGCAGCCTAGAAGAAGGCAGAGAGCCTCCCTAGGCCTTGTCAGAGAAAATCAAGGCTCAACAGGGCCCTGCCTCTCCAGTGTATGTCTTTAGCACAGGTACGTGCTAGCTGTCCGCAAAACACCAGCAAGAGGCGATTTTAGAGGCAGCTGGCAGAGACAGGCTGGTGCTCCCCTGCAGCTCCCATCCTCGCACTGAAGGGCAGTGGAAGGTCCTCCACCTGCCACGGGGGCCTCCTGCTCCATGTATGCCCATCCTGCAGCCTGCTTCTGGCAGGCAGAGGGTTAATGATGCCCAGTGAGCTGCAGGAAGCCTTTTCCTTGCCCTCTCAGGAACAATGGGGCCATTGTGGGAGACTGGGCAAGTGTGGGCAGATCCCAGGACTGGCAGTTACTCAACTGGGTGCCCGTTGTTCCTGCCCAGTTCTCTCTCTGCCTCCTCAGGTAGGAGGAGAGCGGGTGGCTGCCAGCCCTTCTGTGGGCCCTGGAAGAACACTGGCCAGCCCAGCCACAGGAACACCACGTCAGCACTGGCCCTGCCAAGCAACCTCACTCCTACCAATGTGTCTGGGTACAAAATGCAGTCAGACAGCCATAGACACAAAGCTGTCAGATGACACCACCATGCAGCAGACCAGACTGTGAGCTGGCTGAGCGCTGCCATCACTGCCAGCTTCACACCTGGTATCCAGCAGGATCAGCTGTGCTTTTGAGATATGTGGGAGCTGAAACCAGTTTTTCTCACCATGAAGTCACAATTCAGTTGTGGGTGCAAGTGCTGAGCTGGGACCAAGAGCTTCTGGGAAAACTGGGAACTCCTCCATGTGACACACAGGCAAACAGTAAGAACACAACTGTGCGTGGGGGGACTGCTTTCCAAGCCTCCACAGTCTGAAAGCGGTATGAATAAGCAAGGAAGCAAGCAGCTCCAACATACTCCCACTCTCTACAGATTTGCATCTCCCATCAGTGCACAGAAAACTCAGGGATGCTCTGAACTCACACCTCAAAGCACAGAGCTGATCCCCAAGGCAAGACCAGCACTCTATGTCACATTCCCAGACTTTCCAGCAGAGCTTCATGCCCCCTTGGGCATGAAATCAGGGTATACAGTAACAAACACAGCTCATTGAAGCATACACTGAGCATCTGCATGAAACCTTTGGCCAAGCACCTGACTCTGGACAAACAGCCTGACTTAGGGCTGCTGCATGCTGCTTCTAACATCAGAAATGCCTCTGGCTGGTTTACAGGAGATGCAGTGCAAAGACAAGTGGAAAACAGCCCTACAAGACTCAGCACTGCCTCCCTGGGATCTCCATGCTAGGTACAAGCTGGAAGGCAGAGAGTAGCTCCAAGTATCTGGATTAGCTGAAGTCCCAACAGAAGAAAGGTGCAGCCCAGGTGCCGTGTGTGCCGTGCCACTGTGCACAAACCACCACAGCTCAAACCCTACGGAATCAAATGCCTATGATCAATTGTGAGGGAGGAATGTCCTTTTCTACTCGATGCTTCAGCTGCTTCCTCCATCTCACAACTAGACTCAGTCTTCCAATTTTCAGGAGCACAAACACAGGCCATTGTTCTCTAACCTGGCAGCACCAACTCTGCCAGTAGCACCCACCTCTGTTTCTTTTTCATCCAGTCTCAGTGCCCTGCATTAGCTCCAGGAGTGCCACTGCTCCCTAATTTTGCCAGAGGCGGACTGAAAAGCAGCTTGAGCAGACTCACACAGCTCCCCAGGTCTGCACCCCAGTTCATGCTTTCAGAGCGAGTGTCTTCTTCCCTGCAACTCTCAGATGACTACTCTGTCAGTTCTTTACATGTCCCACCTAAGGGCACGACTTTCTTCCTTCCCCCTAGATCACCTTCTCCCACGTCTGATACTCAGTTTTGTGAAGGCCACTTCAAGACACGCCAGACAAATTAAATACAACACTACCTGAGACCGCAAAAGGGAGGCTAGAAGCTCTCTAAGAAAGAACTGCAAATAGAGCTGTCACTGCAAACCTGCCATGCGCCTCACTTTGCAGCCAACTCTGTTCAACAAAGCAGCACAACCCCCAGATGGGTTTTACTCTTCCCTAAATGCTCAAGCACAAGAGTCCAAGATGAGGGCAGGTAAAAACATCTGATAGTTCTGACGGGGCGGGGTTTAATCTGTATCTCTTTAGAAGATGGCATGCCTGAAAGAAAACACAGTATCTGTTTCCAACAAGAATATGGAAGAATCTGGGTAACCTTTTGCTAAGGGAGAAAAGAAAAAAAAAAAATCAGGGCAAGAGGGACAAAACAATCCTTGTCCTCATTTTGCTGGTCATGCAAGCACAGGGCAGCCACAGTACCCGCTGCCCCAGCTTGGTCAGCAAATAATAACCACAACCAGCCCATTTTCACTGAGGCTTATAGAAACAAGGCTTCATGGTCTGGGGAAAGCTGAGTCCCCTGAGAAAGAGGTAGAGCATAGACGAGATTTCCAGACTACACTGATAATCGGCTCACAGAAACCAGATAGGCCAGCACACCCTCAGAGGTCATTGCTCGACTCCACCATGTTTCCTCCAGATGCCATCCCTTTAAACATGGCTCCAGAGACCACAAAAGGGTTAAATCTGCCTATAAATATCTGTTCTCAGCAGGGCTGCTGCTCTGAACCCTCCAGCCATCTGTTCTAGCTTTCCCCCATCTAAGACTCTAACATCTGAAACATGCTCACAATTCTTAGGAGTGCTCCCAAAAATAGACCAGTGCTATGGCTTAGCCCTGCTGCCAATGTCTGTGAGCACAGGAGCATGTATATCAGTGCCTGTGCCAGCACAAGCCTGGGGTCATGCGAATATGAACACGTCTGCCTCTGTGACAGTGAGCAGGCCTGCGCCAGCACGGGTCTGTTTGCATCTGTGCCGGCGTGGGTGTGCCTGCTTAACTGCAAATTCATGTGAATCCACACAAGCATGTTCATGCTGGTGTGAACCTGTATATGTACACATGTGCATGTCTGTACCAGCACATGAGTATGAGAGAAGATAGAAGCCTCTCTGCTGGTGGATGTGATGGAAGCCCTCCTGTGCCTTCTTGCTCGGCGAGACAGCAGTGCTGCAGGACACAGTCAGGCACCTCTCCTCCTGCAGCCTAGCCCTGCTTGGTCTCAGCACAAGAAGTCCCGCTGTATCCAGGCCCTGGCACTCCAGTCTAGACAGGGAGCCTACCCTGCAGCACAGCAGGGAACAGAGGACACCAGTTATCTTCTTCAATGCTTGGCTCAGCAAATTCAGCAGTCCTACCTCTGGGCACGAGAACCTCCCTGCAAAAGCAAGTGAAGCCTGATACATGTGAGGCCCAGGACACACCACCCTACTCACATCCAGCTGCAGCTTGCAGGATTTTCTCAAACACCCCACAGAGAGAGCCTGGGCAAGGTTGCAGATATAACAGCTGTGGAGCACAGTGGGCTCCAAGTCTCTCATAGCTCTTTCCAAACATCACAGACATGAGTGGGTTCACCCTTCTGACTGCCAAGCCCATTAGCCTCCCTCCACATGGGCAAATCCAGGAGGCAACAATCATCATGGCCAAATGCAAAATAGGAAATGAGCTGTCAACTCCCAAATATGGAATACCATCCAGGAACAGACAGGCCATTCTCCTGAGCATCCTCAGGACACAGTGCCGCTGACCTACTCTGTGCCAAACAAAGTTCATACTTGAACTCCCATTATTCACTGGAGACCATCACAAAGAAGCTCAGCCCTAGCTGCTGGCCCTGCTGACAACCACATCATAGAGTGATGTGCATGCACAGCCCCAGGGAGGGGACATGCAATGTCCATCCTCCACATAGTGACAACAGCCCGAGGATGAGATCGCAGCTACATTTTCATCTCTAATTACTTCCACAAGAGTGATTTTCCCTTCCAGACCAAGTAAACTTCAGACAAAACTCCAAACACAAAGTGCCTGGCTGGGCAGGATGAAGCTTTTTCAGAGTGCTCCATTTCTACCAGTCTCTAACCTCCATGGTGATGTGATGGCGAACACCTGCCACAACACAGCACACGTGGTGCTAAGCCTCCTTGTCCAGCACATGCACACACACACACACACAGAGAGCACACTGGTGGGTAACACTGGAGGAGGCTTGCTCAAAACTGTCCCTATAGATGTGGGCCAGTGGAAGGGACCAAGTGTCCACTGAAGTGTCATTTGCCTTTTTCTGGAGTGCACTCCAAAGGGCACCTGACAAGTAAGAAGGTCAGAAGGCAGCAAGTACAAGCCTCCACAGTTTTGCTCAGGGCTTGCCAAGCTGCCCATTGCCTTTCACCCCTCTGATGTACTGGAGATAGCCAGCTAACTCCAAGAACTATAAGCAAGATTTTCAGTGAAGCCTAAAATGCAGGTACTCCTTCAACTCAGGTGACAACAGAAATGGAAAAGAGCTTGAAATTCCAGCTCTTCATTTCAGGCTTGGGCAGGGAGATGATCTAGGAAACAGCCTCAGTAGACTGAGTCAACACAGCTGTACTCTGAGAGAGGAAAAAAACCATTGATCCAGGTATTGATTTGCTGCAGGAGTTTGTGTTTGTTTAGAAGTTTGCCCATGGGTCAGACCTTGTTACAAGCATCTTTCCTGGTGATGAGGTTAGAAACAGACTATGCCAAACTCCAGTCACCTGCCTGGGAAGCAGAATGCAAGCAAGTCTGGAAGTTAAGTAGTCCCTCAGGGATGCTTCCCTCCTCCACTCCCTCAACTTTAAAAACCATGTTGTTGGGTGGAGGAACACCACAGACAGCTGTAGGGCAGCACCAGCATTTTGAGGAGTCCAGCTAGGGTGTAAACAGAGGGCTGAAGGCCAGGCAGTTAATCAGAAGTTTCAGATAATGAGATGGAAAGGATTTAAACAGCAGATCCATTTCAGGATTATACTTCCTGCCCCTATCTGTCAGAAAGAGCAACAGGATTTCAAGGTCCCCACAGGTTGGCAATTCAACCAGTCAAGAACTGAAAAATGCCACCGGACTAGGACAAAACTGAACTGACAAGTCTTGTTTCCTTCTCTCCAGCAAAATCAAAAGCACACAGGTTAAGTACCAGGATCAAGCAGACATCCACTAACAGAGGCAATTACCAAAAGCACTGCACACAAAAAGTTCCTGTACCAGGTCAGGTCCCCAGTGTGCTCCGTATTTGGTGGAAAACAATGGTATCCACTTCAGTACCTGGCCACAAGTGTCAGCAAACTGCAGGCCATTAGATTCTCTTCCAAACCATTCCTCCTCTTCTTCTGTCTTGGGTGGTTGCTGAGTGAATGACCACAAATAAGTTTAAGGAAAAAGGGTGGCTCTGTCAGGCACAGTGATTTCCATCAGAAAGACACTCAGACATTGCTACCATAGCTCTCCTCTTCCCACACCTCGTCAAGCCTATGGGCATAAGCTCTTAAGTGATGGGAAAGGAAAAAGAAGTGATGACAGGCTGAGGACTAGGCACTAGGCAGGAGATACATCCCCGGCACCCTCCTGACCTCAAAGCTCTCCTTACTGCTCAGCAGGTGTGCAGCATCCATTACCCTTTACTAATTTCCAGTCCCAGAAATTTCTGCCAACACCAGACCCCAGCAACGCTTCTCGCTTTTCCTCACCTCTTCTGAGTTGCTGCCATAATTCCTGTATGAACCGCAGATGTCTGCACACTGCAGCACTTTCACAGCCACCTCCTGCTTTACTGTATAGCACACCATCAGAGATGGCCACCAGCCATCAGAGAAGAGGTAGGGACACAACTACATATGCAAAGACATATGTCTTGGGGAATAATAGAGCTATAATTCCCCTCATGTCTGCATTCCCCATGTGACATGTGAAGCATGGGGAGCAAAGAGGCTCAGCCTTACCAGCAACTTGTGGGTATCTTTCCCCATTGTGTTTTTAAGCCTCTTTGTCCATCTTTCAGTTCCCTTCATTTCAACACAGCAAAATATTGTGAAGGATTTATTTTGCCTTTTAACATATTTTAGCCCATCACTCCCTTGCTAAAATAAAAAACAGTAAATCAGTTTCGCCCCTTCCCCACTTTTGCTTGCCTTGCAAGTATGTCCCGTGATTAAGTTATGATATATGACAGAGGAAGCAGCAAACTAGTTCAGACCAGTGTGGGTATCCTCAGCTACTGCGTGGCTCACAGCAGGCAGCCAGCTGCTCACTCTCATGCAGCTTCCTTGCTGAAGTACACAGAAGCCAGTCAGACTGGAGAATTTGCTGCATTGTATGCATTTGAAATAGCAACAATCAACACAGAAATTAGGAAAATCTGTCTCTGAAGCCAACCGAACAATTTGCATCTGAAAACTTAAAGGAGTAGCCTCCTTTATGTACAGCTAAGTTTTACTTCTGTGGGCTGCCACATGCTCCAGCACCCAGTGACCCGCTGCAAGCTGGGACACGCATTGAGATCCCATGACTTGTTACGATCTGTCACACAGTTCAGGCAGGGACTAAGGTTTGCCACAAGAAAGGAGGGAGGGAACAGAGTGGGTACTTAGATCACACCTGCTCCACCCCCTGCGCCATCTCCTGTCCACCCTCAGAATGGGTCACAAGGCTGCCCACAGATGGGGCTGTGAATAGGCAGAATCTGGATGCCTAGGAATTAAAGATGTTGATGGCCAAACCACAGGCCACAGCAAGAAAACCACCCCTTGTGCTCCCATTCTCAGGATACATCATGGGCAACCCAAAAGCATGAGGTGCTTGAAACCTGGCCAGCTGCCCATGCAGACTGCCACCAGGGCTCACACACCCCTGGTTCCCCTTGACAAAAGAGCATCTTGCCCCTCTACAAGATGTTGGCTATTCACACAGGAGTGTTGTTGGCTCCCACCTTCCCAGTGGAAGAGACAACTTAAGGGCACATTTCAACCAGACTATCCCTACACCACCGCAGCCAGGAAAACACTCAGGAACCTCACACAGCTTCCTGACCCCTGAAAGCCAGCCCATGGCCAGCATGGCTTCTGGCTGTCAGTGTCCAAAGGAGACTTGACTCTCAGTTCCCATCTTCCCAGGCCTGGCCTACATGGCCTTAGGCAAGGCACTTCACCTCTCTATCTAATTGCCTGTATGACAGTAGATGCTGCTGCCATCAGCCTGCAAAGGCCTGAACACAGCAGGGAGCTCCCTCTTCTCCCAGGTGGCATCACTGTGAGCAGAAGCAAGAAGGCAAAGCCAGGCTGCCTTCCTGCACCTTCTCTCCCTAGGCTGATTCTGAAAATAAAAACAGCTTCCACTTGTCCCAGCCCGAAGGGAGAAGGAGGCAGAAAGAGGTTTGTTGTAAATACATGAAACTGTCGCTAAGTGAAGGAGAAAAAAATCCAGGGGGAAGTGGGGTGGAACAAGGGAGGGGACAAAACCACATTTTTACTTCTGGTGGCCAGCCAGCTGACTGACTCAGCCAGTTTGGTCGCTTGCCATATAGATTTAAAAACAAAACCAAGCCTTGGAGAGAGAAGGGGGTTCGGATAAATGTGGTTTTTTTCTTGTATGTTGAGTAAATCCTAGACCAGCTCAAGACATGTTTAGGAAAATGGCTTCCCTGCCTCATTGTGCCCAGGGGCGCAGCACAGAGCAAAGCACAGCACAGGTCTGCCAGTGCCAGTGCAGTGTGAGACTCCTGCTAAGGCACTTTGCTCCTGGAAAACCACTGGGTCTGAAAAAGAAGGGCAGTGAAAGCCTAAGGCTCCAGGGCTACCCTCAGAGCTGGTGTCCTCCAGCCACCACAAGGGCTAGGGAGTGCGGTCTGGGCTTCCGGGCAGGTGTCACCTGCCTGACAAGGTGGCACGGCCAAGGCTAAGGTGACCTGCTCCATTCAATGTGTCCTACATCTGCTGGAAAGAAGGCTGTGGAGTCTAGGCTGCCTGCTGCTGCAGCTGCTCTCCAGCTATGGGCTACGGCTGCATTCTGTGGGCATGTCCTCACCTTCGCCTGCTCCTCACCAGAGGAATGTGTACAGGAGGTGGGAGGCGCAGGGAAGAGGTTGTTTTGAAATACTAGCTCCCATTTCATTTATCTGGATCTCACAGTGCCCATAGCATGGCAGCCACTTGTACGAGTGTTCTGTTCCCAAAGTACTGTACAAACAAAAACACGTGCTCCCCACACCCTTTGCAGCAACTCAACATGCTGGCATGTTCAGCACAGCACCAGACAGGCAGTGCTCACTGCTCCACGCCAACTCGGCACTTCCACACAACTGGATGGTCACGAAATCCTATGTGAATAAGCAGTTCTTGGCACTTTCCAGCTGCAGCAGTCATTACAAACACTAGCTGGTGACGGAAGCCTCATGAACCTCCCACACAGTGATCTCTCATAGAAACTGGCCAGCCTCCCTGGCAATTAATCCGTCGCTCACTGCAGGGAGTGCAGACATAATAAGTTACCTAAGGAGCTGACAACAGGTAAATGCAAACCCTGCTCCTATTCCCATTTCAAGACAGTAGAACTGAGGCAAAGAAAAACCAAGGCCCTATCCACAGCTGCCCCAGCCATCAGCAAGGCCAAGAAGAAAACCTTTGCTCTTTGGTTCCCAGTCTCCAGCCTGGACAGTAAAACAATACTGAAATATGGTCCATCAGCAGAGGCCCAGTGGCCCCATGGGGGCTCATAAGAGGGGTGCAGATGTGCACCCTGCAAGTGGGGGAAGCAGGTGCAGGATTCCCCCAGGGATTGCTGCAGCAAGGCACTGGGGAGGCTGCTGCTGCCCTGCACTGGCTCATGCAGGAAGCAGGCAGACAAACGCAAGTTCAGCAGCCAAGCTGGATGGGACCCGCCACTGCAGGGTGAGGGGCACTGTTCATTACCAGTGGCTGGAGCTCTCCCCAGCCTTCAGCCTTCCCCAAAAAGGCCTGCCTCACCATATAGAGGTGTTTTGGGCTTGAGCAGGAGAAGCACAATATGGGGCTAGAGATAGGGTAGGGGAACGACAGGCAGAGGTTTGCAGTGAGCTAAAAGGGGAGATTTAATAACTGTTGGAAAAATGGCTGCTTTATTGCAGGCAGCTTGTAAACCCTGGAGCCTGAAGGTCTGGGAGTAATTTCTCCCTCCCACGTGCTGGGCTCAGTTTGTACTGGGGGTCAGAGGCCATTGCTTTTCCAAAGCATTCTGGGACAGACGCCAACTGGAGCAGGCTGCTCAACACCACTCCTGCAGCAGGGCCCAGGCTTTGAGCAGCAGGCTGGAGCTACTATTAACCCTTTGCAGGGAGATTTCTCCCTTCCCCTTCTCCTGGCTCCATCTCTCCAGTGCAGAGAAGACAGCTGCTGCAGGTCCACTGAGGCCACCTCACATGAGTCTGGGCTAAGGGAGGCCACTGGCCTCCCAAAAGGGCCAGCTGGTGCTTTGGTGTTGCGCAGAGCCTGTGCTTAGCTCCATTCAATGTGTGCTGGCTCAGCCTGCTCCTGAGGCACTAGCGACAGAGCCCTGCTTGCAGGTCCAATCCAGGAGTGGGACTCCCTGCAGAGGAAAACAAGAGCCCAGAAGAGTGACAGCCAAGCATTTGGGGTAAAGTCATGCACCAGCCTTGACATGGAGGGAATGGTAACTCATAGGAATGCACCCAGCACCCCAGAGAAGGGAGAAGAGCCAGGTACCACTCTTCTTGAGCCCCGCACCAGTCCCTGCAGTCCATACACCTAGACCTGCCATGCCACTTCTCCAGGGAAGCTTTTGGGCACAAAGTCACAACCAGAGACACTAACCCAGACACTCACAAGAGGGAGTGCTCCCATGGCCAGGATCCTGCTGGACTCTTGGCACCCCTTCCCTGCTCAAAGGAGCAAAAATCTCCTGAGCCCTGGTGCTCCCTCTGCCTCCAATTATCAGTGCTTTCTTCTCAGGATAACATCATGCCGAGCTGCCTTTCCCTGCACTCCCTCACTGATCTCCTGGGGGAGGCAACAATTGGCCTCCACATGGCACCTTCTGCTCCCCCTCAGCATTGGATAAACACCAGAACCTACCAGTCCTTGCCTCCAGCTGCTGCTGACACCCCTAGTCCTCAGTAAGGGCTTTAAAGGCTGCCTGCCAGAGCCCTCTAACCTCCTTAGCTATCTTCTCGTAGGCTCTGAGACAGTCTAGATGGCTGGCAGAAGCACAGCTTTGCTGTGTCACCCCTGAGTTGCAACAGTTCTGGATCACCTGTGCAGGCAAGAGCATGGCTTCCTGCAGCATTTCAGCTTCCCCTCTCAGGGATGTGTGCGTGTGTTTCTGGCCTGCAACCCAGCCCCTCTGCCCCCACCCCACTGAGTATTTGCCCACACAAAAAGAAGAGAGCTCAGTTCTTTTTCTCAATGGCATCTCTCATCTCCCTCTCAAACACATGCCTTATCCTTCCTTTGCTTCATCTCCTTTGTGCTCATTGTCACACCAGCGAGGACAAGGGGCCTGCGGCTACTGCCCAAACAAACAGCACACCCAAGCACTCGACTTGGGTCTGGCTGCTGGATCTGCTCCAGGCTCTCTCATTCTGCGCAGCAGCACTGGGCCCAGCTGCCACAGACTGGCACCCAGAAGTGTGCCGACAGGTGCACCTTGGCCCTGCTTGCCATGCAGCCCCTGACTTCATTGCTCGCTGTCAGCCAGACACTGTCCCACAGCTCCCATCTCCATGCCACATCCATCATCGGCATTCAGATGATTTCGCAGACTCCTCCAGCAGCATTTACATGGCATCCACACAGCTCTCCCCCTACCACTTCTTCTGACACCAGGCGCAGTCATGGTCCACAGTCCTACTAACCAAACAGGGGGGCCAGAACCTACTGTCAACTGTGTGCCAAGCAATACTTCTCCACCTAACACCAAGCTTCCTCCAGGCTGCCAGGGGGGATCTGGCTGTACCTCTGCATTCCTCCACCACAAAGATGGTCACATGAAGATGATGATCCCTTCTCCGTCCAAACACAGAGTTGTGCCTTCTTGTCTAAATCAGTTCAAAATGTGCCTACGTCTTCCTGATCCAAGCACAAAATGGCAAATTTCCCTACTGGCTTTGTTTATCCCATCTTTCCGAGCTCCTATTTGCATGTCCCACCTGCAATCCCTCCAGTTCCTTCTTTCAAAACTGCCTTTACAGTGAGAACTGCAAAATCCTCTTTCATCCTCTACCATCCCCTTCTGACTAATCCACATACCTCAGCTTCCTTCTGGGTATGCCCAGAGATCACAGACAGGCACTGCCTTGATGCTCCCAGCTACTGCTTCACTGGTTTCAGGAGAAAGGAGTTTGCTACGCTTCTCATGCCCACTTCATTAAATCCTTCTGCTCCATCTCTCCCAGCTCCTCTGCTCTCCACAGAAGTCCCCAGGCTAGAAGCATACAAGATGCAGCCAGAACATCTTGGCAACTGTGGCTTAGGGGACTGCTTGGGCTTGGGGTAAAGATCTCTTAGATTATTGCCACACCTTCTGGTACCAAATGCTAATACCCACAGATGGGAACCTGGTGCAGCAGCACAGAGAGACTGAACCCACAAAAATGCCACTTTGCCAGGTGCTTCCTACTGCCAAGATGGCAGGACAATCAAGCCAGGAGGTTACTCTCAGGAGACAGAAACCCACAGCCTTGTGGCCATCTACATCCAAGGAGCAAATCACCCCATTCCTTGGCCACAGCAGAAAGAAACAGAAGCTCCTGTCTCCTGGAAGGGGCTGCATGAATACCTGCAATAGTCAACTTTGCCTCCCTTTGCTGCATGTGACATACTCAAGCCAGACACTGGCCCAAAGCATCCAGCTCTGGCACCAGGGCTGCAGTTCACACCTGACCTAGTCACATCTGCTCTAGTCAAACAGCTCTAAGCTTTTTGCCCCAGACTCCATGCCTGCCTCAGGCCCCAGCTGGAGCCCTGCCGAAGAGAGGACTGCCTGTTTAAATCTTAAGCCAGAACCCGGTAAGCATCGCCTTTAATAAGCCTTTCTCCTCCATCAGGCACCCTGAATTTTTTCAGCTATGGTCTTGGGAAGCAGAAGGCTGCTTGGAGCCAAGCCAGCACTGAGGAAACCACCATTTCAAGGTCCTGCAAAGGTGCCTGTAAGAGCAGAAGGGAGCTTTGGTCGGGTGTGCAGCGGCGATGCAAAGAGCAGGCTGTTTGCTGGGAAGCTGCTGCCGCTTGCCAGGAGGCAGTGGGGGAGGAGGCAGCAGATGTCTGCAGACAGCATTTGCCGAGAGCCTGCAGCGCTCCAGCCCAGTGAGGGGAGGAAGGCAGTGCCTGGTGCCACTGCTGCTACACTGTAATGGAACAGGATAAACACGACAGGGTCCAC
Organism: Hylia prasina; assembly: GCA_013397195.1. NCBI lineage: Eukaryota > Metazoa > Chordata > Aves > Passeriformes > Sylviidae > Hylia > Hylia prasina. The sequence goes on along the minus strand of VYXD01011665.1, from coordinate 38,577 downwards.
TGAGAAAGCTTATGTTGCTTTTCCCTCCGATAACCACTACTTCAGCGATCGGAAGTGGGAGTCCTGGCACCTCAGCTGGGTTTAGAGAAAGACTTTGGAATAACTGCTGAGAGACCTCAAACGCAGGAGGAAAATGCCTGCCATGAAAACTGCAAGACCCTTCTTGTCCTGGAAGCAGTGGCAGCTGCAAACCCCAGCACAGCTGTTGTGCTGGGGCCAAGTCTGTCTACGGGGCCCTGGGCAAAGGCAGCGTGCCACAGCCCATGAGCTGCCTTTACTCCTGGCATATGCAACAGCTGGACACTCACAGTGAGAGCCCAGACAAGTGCCTAAGGGTGGATGCACAGCAGAAAGACAATAGAGACTGCAGCCCCCCCTTTGAGCACTGGAGCCAAAAGGGGACACCCCATTTGCCCCCCGGCTCTTTGCAAATGGAGGACACTGAACAAGGCCACCAGCACTGTGGCAGTCAGCCAGTGAGCCCAACCCCAGCCACGCTGCTTTTGTTGCAAGCATGAGTTGCCGGTGTCAGTCCACGTGATTCTCATTTCCTGCCTCTGGACAGGGGAGGTTGGCTTTCTCCTCATCCCACAGCAGCGAAGCTGACCAGAGGAGCTCTACAACCAGAAGCTATCTTGCAACTACCCCTCTGCCATAGGTTCTGCCCTGAACCTGAGACGTGGTTAGCCAAGCAGCATTGGGTCTGACAAGTCATACGAGGATGGGAAGCAGCACCTTAGTAAATTGGTCCCTTGGCACTGGGACCCTCGACGGCAGTGGCAGGTCCCAGGGAAACCATCCTACCATCAGAGAGCATCCTCACCACCACCAGTGACTATAAGACTCTCACTCAATCGCTGCCCAGACTGTTCAATGGGATCTGAAGACCCCTAGGAAAACTGGCATTTGTCCATTTCAGACAGAGGGGAAGTGACTTCATGCAGAGGAGTATCTTTGGCTCATTAAGTGATACCATCCACAGGCTTGCTCAGATCAAATCAAGCAGTTCCTGGGTTCTTTCTACAGCATACTGAGATGCAGTCTGGCACTTGGGTCCACTTGAGTTCTCTTAGAATAAAAATTAACTGATACACAAATCAGACAAGGCATTAAACTACTGGCCAAGGGCGATAAAAAGATTCGTCACTGTTTCAATGCTACAGTCCCAACTCCCCCATACTCCTTTCCACGCCCAGGGTCAGCCATTAACCATGGCTCACCAGAGTAGGGAGGACCTCACAGACACACACACTGTATGCAAGAGAGCCTGGATGGCACACGTTCTTGAGCCAGGTCCCAGTTTTGCCTCATCCCCTCCCTGATAATCAGCATGTGATGTCTGGAAGAAGCACTGCTGGGCTCTCACCTCAAGCTGAACCACTTGCACACAATCCAAGTCAAAGTACGGACAGTATCTGTGCCCAGGGAGGCAAGGAGGTAGGAAGAGAAGTAGGCGCCTGACTTCCTGGAGTGTTTGCTACTGGGATTCTCCTATTGGTTTCCAAGGAAGATGAATTCTTTGCTTACCTTTAGTAGCTTTTCCAAAAACACTGCAAACAGCCACCACAGCCCTAGCCACTGGACCACCCACAGACAGAAACAGCCACAGATGGAACAGGGAAAGAGTAGCCACACAATATGCTCAGGATCAGGTCTTGGAGGAAGGACAATGCCGAAACATGGCATTACTTCTGGATATGCTCACATCTTCTTTCTCCCCTTCCAACTAACTGACCACCAGCCACACTTACCCTCTTTTGCAGTCTTGCTTCAACAGAGGCTGGGCAAAGCAATTAACTTCTCATCTGGTTGCAGTGAGATGAATACAAATATCATCACCCAGACAAGGAATCAGCAGCCCTGAGCAATATCAACATCGTCTCTTTCCAGTGAAAGACCTTGGAAAAGGGCACTGCCAGCATCGGCCTCAGAAACAGAAATCCCAGGGTGGCTAGTTTGCTTCACAGGTGTTAAACCCACTGTGGACCTTCATGGACCTCTGCAAAGGCCTGTAGGCTGCTACTGGGAATTCTGGGGAAAGGACTTATCAATGGCAGCATATTATTGCAACAGCATCCGAAAAATGCCTGAGGCCCTTAAACTATGGTGGAAAAAAAATAAAGACTAAACCCTATGAATATAAGGAATATATTTTAATCAGACTAGGACTTTGTAAGATTACTTTTGATTAAAAAGCATAATAAACTAAATGATAAACATTTTCCACCAGTAGCTGAGTCTCCAAATATTCTTGAAATCATAAGGGGGGGTGAGAAGCAATTGCTTACAGGTAAGGTCCTGACCACACAAGCAAGTGAAAAAATCACTCTTCTCACTAAAATAACACATCAGGGTTAAAATTGTATCAAAATATTTGGAAATGACTGGACACTTCTTTGCTGAAGCTCTGCTTTAGGCAAAGTAACTCCTCTTTTATCAACAAGACGTGTACAATTTCAACTCATGAAACTGACTTTTAAATAGCAAAAATAGGTTTGGGTTTTGGAAAGGATTTTATTTGCTTTGATTTATTTTTTTTTCTTTTTTTTTTCTTTTTTTTTTTTCCTTTTAAGAGAATGAGGCCAAAACTCACATTGAATTCTCCAATGGTGGTGGGCAGTCTAGGCAGATTGTTACTGAAACTCTGACCTGTGGAAATGTTTTGAAAGGAGATGTGCCACAGACTGAAGCACGGCCATGCCCCTGCACTTATCTGTCCTATGGGTCTCTACGGTTCTAATGGCAAAGAGGACAAGCAGGGCTTGGTCTTTTCTTTCCTAGTGTCAAGTTCACATGAAACAGGATTCCCCACTGAAAATTAGGAAACTAATTAAAGAGTACAAAAGTCATCCATTTCAGCCATTCTAAACCATATATATGCCAATGGCATCACAGAAACAAATAATAATAAAGTATTTAACTATTTTTTCAATAGTCTCCCCAGCAGCTCCCCACACATTATGAGCTCTTAGAATAAGCTGGGATAGAGAAGCTCATCACTGCGAGAAGCTAAAGGAGGGCCACTCTCATAATTCCTAGCAGCAGAGTGAAGGTGCTTGGCCTCTCCTGTCAAATGTAATCTCAGCTTCTGCACATGAGCTCCAAGAAAGGAAAGGGGATATATCACTCATTTCTCAGGTGGAGGAGGGGACACAGCCATGAGGAGGTGCTTTTTCTCCTGCCCAAAATAGCAGAAAGCAGGCGATGGGTAGAACAATGAGAAAAGGGAGAGTGGGGCACAATGCTGGTGCCCGCATCCCACTCTTAGGGCTACCAGGCCTGCACAGGCTACCAAATCAAATAGCTCTCCAGAGCCATGCTCCTGACAAGTGTAACAGGCAATTCACTCAAAGCAGGACCAGCGCGAGGCTCCTTCCACCCAGAGCCATCACTACCCATGTCTGATGCTCATCCACAACGACTGGCAGCAGCTGATGCTTATGGATCCCTCCCACTGGAGAAGTTCCACAACTCCCCTGGCATGGATCCCTCACACTGGAGAAGTTCCACAACTCCCCTGGCTGCTGCGTTTTTACAGGTTCCAATCAAAACCCCCATCCCAGTCTCCATAGATGCATTTTGACCATTGGAAAGGGATCTGGGACACTGGGAGGACATGCAAGGAGGATGGCAAGGACCAGCCTGTACCCTTAGTGCCTCTCCAGACAGAAATACTTGTTGGGAGATCCATGACATCACTTTCCTGAAGGAAATCAGACAAATGCAAGGGCAGATTTTCAGCACTTCACCAAGAGGGAGTTTATCCAAAATAGAGGGCTCCTTGCTCCCTTCTCAGCACTATCTTACAAAGAGAAGGCAGGTAAGTCACCGGTTATTCTGGGTCCCAGTTTCTCTTTCTGTAACACGGTTTCTCATCTAAAGGGGGAAATAACACAGGGTCAAACCCTGTGCTGGCAGCACCTCAATTCTTTGCCCTATGCCCACAACACCCTGCCTGGGCACCATGCTATCCCCTGATAAGGAACCACCAGCACAGCACCTGGTGGCAATCCTTTCCCTGAGCCTGGGGGGCCGACATGCAGCATATCCAGATGGCCTGCCTGCAACCACAGTAGAAATAAAAACCATTGCCATTCAGAAAAAGCATAATTAGAAAAGATTAAACAGCCAGTGCCTATGCTGGCAGCTGGAGGGAAGACACAGACCACCACCTCCCTGCAGCAAAGGAGTCACTGCTTCCTGTGTCCACAGTGAATCCACCAAGCGCCCTGCAGGTACCACCCCCACTGTGCCTGGTATGGGAAGATGCACCGAGTCCACACACCCTGATCACTAGGAAGTGTATATACTGCCATATACAAAATCCTTCCTGTCTTCTTTTCCAAACTCATTGCATCCTCTCTAACTGGGACCCCCTCATAAAAGTAAGAGACAGGTCTTTCCTGGCATCTCCTTTTTCTGAAAAGGCTGTAAAATTTTCCAAGCATGGCTAAGGCCAGAGCAAAGTTTGTCAGGAGCTCAGCTCATTAGGCGGCTGCTCAAGCAGCCGCACAGGAGGTGCAGGCTATGTAATTCAAAACATCTTGGAAAAGAAAATAGAAACCAGGCTGTGAGAATGAGGGGGGCAGCTCCAGTGTAACCCCTGCGCTGGGAGCGCCCCAACTGCAGAGCTCAAGCAGAGCTACAGCCCCAGCAGAGGTACTGCGGCCAGCCCAAGTGGAGCTGGCACCAGGCAGAGGAAATTCCAAGCCTGTTGCTTCTGGCAGCCACACCGGGCCCTGGCTAGATCCTCGGCAACCTGGAAACCAGCTACTCAGCAATTTTCCTGCCATCCAGAGGACTCAGTCTGAACCACAGTTTCACTTCCCCCTCCCTGCCCAAGAGGCAGGGAACACCAACAGGAAAGAAACATTTGCTCAAAAGCTGTCATGACCAAAGTCCCCCCAAACTGCCCTGCTCTGGGAGGACAGTCTGAAGCTGCAGCTATCGCCCCCAACCCCACCCCCATTGCATCTGGGGGCTGACAGAGCAGAGGAAACTTGCTTGGACTAGCCAGAGGTCTCCTCGGTTCCTTTTGCTCCTTGCCAAGGAAAGTTCAAACAAGGCTGCACAGAGGGAGGACACAGGCAGCTTTCAGCCCAGCCTAACTGCCACACTTAAGGCTTGCCTGTGGCTGGACCTGCTCCGTTCAGGCCCTGTCTGGCCCGATCCTCTGCTACAGACCAGTGCTGGAATAAATCCTCCCAAGGAAATGGTGAAAGCTCCAGTGCTGCAGAGGTTTCCACAGCCTTCGCCAGCTTGATGTTGAGAAGAGTTGACTAGAGATGCAGCCCTTCTGCTCAGCTACTACCCTTCAGAGCTCCCCATCCACTTCCTCCCCACCCTGAGCAGGGAGACCTACAGCGTGGGTTGTTGGGATCCTTGCCTTTTATAAGCCACTTTTTTATAACCTAGCATCCTTTCCCAGCTGCAGCCTTTCAAGAGCCCTGAAGCCCAGCATGGCAACAGAACAAAGCAACAGTCATGGTACCCACTGCTAGAGCCCCTGCCCATCTGAAAGAGACTACAGCTATTCACTGATACACAGCTATTTAGCAGGATCTTTCTTCCAAAGAGTATATTAAGATTTTACTTTCTATTAGGAAGACTGCAATGCTTCAGAGACCCTGCCTGCAGAATCAGGTAACTGATGTAGACCTGATCAGACAGGTACCATGCTTTGGGTGGCAAGTCAAGGAAGACCGTGCCTGAAACCGACTTCAGCAGGGGATACACTGCAAGCAGAGAGAAACAGGACTCCTAACATGAACCCTTAAGAGAAAGTTGGGTATGGCCCTCCAAACAAAGGCACAGCATTCTTGGAGAGTAGCATTTCTTTGCAGGGTGAACAATGGACAAGGACCATGGTGCTCTTTGGAGTACCAGAAGCTCCACTTGGTAGCCAAGGACACAGTTTGCAACTCCGCTGTAATCACACAAGTCATAGCTTCCTAACTTCAGCTAAGCAAATCTTGCTGAAAAACTCGAAGATGCACAGGGCATTGAAGATACTTCAAGATAAGAGCTCCTGACCTCCAGTTTCTCAGAGGAATAGAAAACCCTGCTTATGCCTTGAATAGGAGGCTGAGACCCAGAGAGGCAACAGGGTAGAAGTGATGAGCAGGAACTGGGAGTCCTGGCTTCTGTCCCTAGCTGTGCCACATATTCCCTTCCTGTCTTTGGTTAAGTCACTTCCTTTCACTTTTCCTGCCAGCCACTATTTTGGAGGTAAAAAAAAGCAAGCCCTTGCTTCTGCAGAGTGCTTAAAACCTCTTCTGCTCTGTGACAGGGCAGAAGATTGCTGTGGCCAGAGGCTGCAAGACACCCAACAGGCAGGAGCCATGCTGTTCACAAAAACCCCAGCAGAGCCTGGTGTTTCCCGTGCTTGCATTTTGAGAAGCACAAAGTCTGTCAACAGCCAGTGTCACAGAGCATCTCCTACACAAACCATATCCTGGCCCATTCCTCTTCTCAGCCACAGGAGTAGGAGCTGAACAAGGAAAATGAAAGCTGCTTAGCTGACCTGTGACAGACAGAGCAATGCAACTGAACACAGCTTTGCCATGGACAGCATACCTTGCAAGGAGGTGGCTGTTAAATCAATAGCAGCAAGGATGGGGGAGATCCAGCAATACCAGAAGCAGGGTTTAAAAGGGGGAAAAAACCCACAACAAAATAAAACTGCAAAAAAACAACCCAACCAAGCACCTTGAAGAGGCACAATGGCGCAGATGTGCCTGAGGAGCACAACCTTCGTGCTCCCTAGCAGATCCATCCCGTGGCCTCCCACATACTTTGAGAAGAAAGAAGACAAGTAGGCATAGGCAGGGACAAGGAGCACTCTGTGGTTTTGCTCAGTATTTCAGTCCATCTCTCACTCAGGAGGAGCTCTGCTTTGCTTTCCAAGTCTCGCCCTCTCTGGCATGGATCACAAACCTGGCTTCTGGCCCAGGACTTGGCTCCAGCAGCGCTCATCACCAAACAGGGTGACGCCCCACCTCTGGGCACAGTGCATAGTGCAGTCCTAAAGCCATCTTGAGGCTATTACCCCAGCATCAGAAGAGGCTCCCCATTATCCCCCAGCTGGGATTCCAGGCATCTTGAGTCACAGCTGAAAAACCCAACACCCAAACATAGCTCCAGCTCTTTGGTGGAAGAAAACAGCATCAAAGTGCTGTTTTCTCTAGTGGCTCCAGCTGAAACTGCCAGACAAGCTGCCCACATTGGGAAAGTCCTGTCTCCCACAGATGCCCAGGTACAGCTTGCATGTTCCTCTGCCTGGAGCTGCCCAGAAAGATGCAGCAGGGTGCCAGGTGAAGGCATTGCCCTCCCATCACAGGCACTGGGAAAGGGGCTGGAAACCACAGCCCAATGAACCCATCTGACAATTCAGCAAGGATACCAGGATACAGGGAATCAAACACCAGTAGCTCTTCATAAAGAGCTGAACAAGTGGGAAGCAGGCTCCATTGTGCTGACTATGCCCAGCAGGGACACACATTCAGCAAGAGCAGAACAGATTTCCTGTTTCTCTCTCCAGGGCACTGCAGCCCATTATCCTCACATTGGTTTCTCCAGTGCAGGGTTGTAGCTGGCATCAAGGCAACCCTTTTTATTTCGGAGTCATACTGTCTTAGATAGCCCATCCCACGCCTTGGAAGAGGGGCAGTAGCAGCATCAGGTCCAGGCCGAAGCAAGCAGGACTTGGAGCCAGTCAGGATGCCCAACAGCAGCACACCCATTTCCAAGGCTTGGTACAGGCTTCAGATAGCCATGCCAAGATAAGCCATGCTGCCATGCTCCATCTTCCTGCCACACCATGGCCCAGGCTGCTCTGGGGATCAATAAGCACTGATCTGCTGGCCAAGGATGCAGGGAGCGAGCAGGACTCCTGACAAGCTGCCTCGCCAAAGTACAGCTTTCTCTTAAATCAGAAGCAAGTGCCAGTGACACTAACTCCTGCACTATCTCCTGCTGAGTACAACCCTGTGGCAACTGCAAATGCCATTGTGAATTGGTCCCAATTAGAACAAAATCCGTCACCCTCTCCACCTTTGAGTTTCATAGAAGGTCAGGTAGGAAGAAAACAAAACCAGTTCCGTGTTCCCAGGAAGGGTCTGATGCTAAGCAGATGACCTGCAACAGGCACCACCAAAGAAGGAAGGGTGCCTCTCATCCATACCACCTGGTTTGTCTGGCACTGCCTCTCCAGGAGAGGCTGATGAAGTGCAAAATACAGCAACAGAAACCATGCCCACCAATCTCCAGTAACAGTAACAGTTCCTGGGTACCCTCCACTCAGGGCTGCCAGAGGTGGTGAAGAAAGGAAGCCAATCCAAAGCAGCAAAGACTGGTCCATTGGAAATCAGCACACAACTTCAAAACAGAAGTCAAGAAGAACTGAGGAATATCACTGTGGCCATCCTCACAATCTGCACCATGCAGAACTGCTGAAGATGCACAACTGAAAAGCAAAGCAGCCACAACACCTCCTAGGTGTATTTTTCCACAGCTTCAGCTCTATGAGAAACCTCATAGCATAACTATATCTCATGGAGATCAACTACATAAAGTCAGAATTCACAGCTCCCACCACCCTCTGGAAACACAGGACAACACATGAGATCACCAGAAAAATGCATTTGCCAGTCAACAGCTTCCTGGGAGGAAAGAAGAGCTGACTGACGCCAAGTCCTGACCTGCATTAGATTCTGACTTTCCAGAAGAGTCGTGCTGGCAATCCTCTTTACACTTCACTGATACGGCTTAAATAACACTGACAAAATATTGCTGCATCTGTACATCATATTGCTATGATATCTCTACCCTGCATTATATTATATATCCATGCATCTACATACCACATTTCCTGTTAAAAATATCAGAAGTAGCCAAACACAGCACAAGGCTCCTACGTGCCCTCTCTCCCACCCTCATGCCCAAACCGCCCCCCCCCCCCATCCAGGGCACTGGCACGATGCTGAGTCTCAGCCAAAAAAGCTACAGCACGAGGAAAATGATATTTTTCAGAGCAAGATCTGGGCTTCTACTTGGCTAAGGCTGTTGGGGGACAGGCGACATGCCTGGGAGGAGGCAGTGACAGAAGCTCAGGAACAGGCTCACAGGTGGAACAGACTGCTGATGCATCCTCAGACAGGAACCGCAAACTTGTGCCTTTCCACATGGGACTTATTCTCCCAGAAGAAACCAACTTGAGAGTCTGTCGGGCAGGGTATTTAAAACTGGATGAAGCCCTAAGAAATTAAGTGCTGGAAGCCAGCCTGTGCCATCTCCAGGAAATGACTAGACCTGAGCAGATTAAAACGCATTACAGCAGCACACATCTGGACATCCGAGGAACACAGACACATCCTCGAGTGCTTTGACCACTAAGAACTTCACCTCCTAGCAGCAGCAAAGCCTGATGCAATCACCTGAGACAGGGCAAAGAAGCAAGGGCTGTTCTGATGCCAGTTCTGAACTGGACACTGTACTGACCAGAGATGGGACTGAAAGAGACAGAAAACAATCCCAGGACCAATCCTGGGACCCTGAAACCTGCTGAAGAGTAAAAAAGAGCAACACCTCTACAGCAGTAAGAAACAGCCACTGGTTGGGACACATCTGATGCTCCCCACAGAGGGAACCAAGAGCCTCCTCTCCAGCTACCCCTCCTTTCCACATCCCTCCACACAGCAAGTGCTGACAGAAGGGAAAGCACTCACAGTGTTCAGCAGGAGCAAACAGCAGGGGAGAGAAGAAAAAGCAAAGTTTTTTTTTCTCCCCAAAACAGCAAGTATGGAGGACACAACCCACCTGGGTTGACAACTTGATAGACAAGTCAAAGGCTGAGTTGAGCCTGGACCTCAGAAACTCCAGGCCAGTATGAGCGAAGTTCACAGCTCATGTGCTGGAGAGTTAGCCTGGGACTAAAGTGCACTAAAGTGCAACTCCAGCGCATCCTTGGCAGCTGCCCTGGAGCAGCATAGCTGAGTGAGCTTGCTATGTCCAGCATTCTGATGGCCCAGTTGCTTCACACAGCTGTCTGCCCCCTCTGTGACACAGTGGCCAGAGAGCCACCTTCCAACAGCAACACAATGAGATGCAAAAGGGCTTAAAAGTACAAAGCACAATTATTTGATATGCAAAAGGGCTTGAAAGTACAAAGCGCAACTGCTTTACTTTCATCAGCTGAACAACAACTGTGGTTTCTAGTTTCTGAGTAGGCTTTCCTTTAGCTGCTGCCTGTTTATTTCTTTTCTGTGACAGGGATCTGGAAAGAGGAAATGGACCTTCACAGGGAGGGAGACACAGTAATGCACCTACAACACTGCACTGCAGAGAACACTATGAAATGGACTTTCTAGGTAATGAAGATGCAGGTCAGGGTGGCCAGGAGCAATGAATCCCACTACTTGCTCAGCTGAAATGGAAACACACACATTAAAAAACAAACAAAAAGGTTCTTCAGCACTTAGGTTATGAATGCTCTGGAAAAAGTCCCAATGGAGCAGAGAGCTGTTGTAGAGAAAGCACACTGGTACTCTAATCTTTCCACCAAGGAGAATCAGGCAGCAACATCGACCTGGACATTTCTGCACTTGTACCAGCCTTGGGTGTGTATTACATACCCATGTGTGATGGCAGCTAGCATTATCACAGGCACCAGAGTCAAAGGAGGTCTTGATTCAGCACCAACACAGCCTTGCCAAGTGACCTTGGGCAAATCACTTCCTTGGTGACTCACTGTTCTTATGCCTCCTGCCACCAAAGTAGCAAACCAAGGCACACACACAACCCATGTATGACTGACGGATGGATGGAGCTGCATGTCATTACTGCATGCCTGGCATGAAACTGCATTTCGGCAAGGGAATGAGTGGTAGCTGTATTCGCATAACATATCCTGCAGGTCAAGAGTGCACAGCTAAGGCTCCTGTACTCCTGTACTCTGCAGCCAAAGGCACATGGTCGTCCTCTGTGCCACGCCATCAGCAGCCCTTTGCCTGGCAGAGCCAGGATACAACTGTATGCTGCCGCAGCCTAACACCCTGTCAAACAGAGCTGCCCCCAAGGCGTGCAGACGCTGCTGCACAAAACAACACAACAGCCTGCCCTGTCATGTAACATTACTTATGTGTTCAGATATGCATCCTTCTTGCATTTCTATTCCAGCAAGTGGTTGCTAGCAGAGCAGGGCTGGAACAAGTTCACCACCTGCTAAAGAAAGACACGTCCCTAATACAATGCAGGGGAGGTTTCATTTAATCGGTTCCTTTCTGTGTACAAGGAAAACACATATGTAGATGTGGTGTTTCTCTCATTTTTCTTCCACGCTGACCACATGCGTGATTTATCTCAACGGGGAACCGAAGCCTGCCGAATAGAACACCGCAAATAGAGGGGAGAGGTCTCCCCTGACAGGCTGAGCCCTGACAGGAGTGTTTCTTTAAACCCCACGTGAAACGTGGCGAGTTCCCATCCTCCCCGGGGCTTTAACAGCACCGATAATCGTCTCGCAAAATCCAGACCAGCCAGCTCCGGTAAAACCAGACGCAACCCGAATAAGTGTTCTTTGAACCTAGAGAAAAGCCACAGTCGAGGCACTTTTGTCCTCGAGGAATCGCCTACGGCCGCAGCAGCAATGGGTGACGAGGACCTGGGAAACGCGGTCCCCGAGAAGTGAGAGCGAATCGGGAAGGGTCCCGCGGACCAGGGGCAATGTCCAAGGCAAGTGGGGTCACTGACAGCTCATCCCCAGCCGACCGGACTCGGCCGGTAGGCCGAGCAGAGGCCGGTGCCGTCCCCCCGTCAAGTTATCGCCGCCCCCGGGACCGGTGGTACGGCGGCTAGCCCGGAGTCTCCGGCACGGACCGCGGCTCCCGGCCGCCCCTCCGGCCAGATGACAGCCCCGAAGCGGGCCCGGCTGCGCGGGGCAAGGGGTCGATGAGGGGGCGGCGCGGAGCCCCGGCTCCCTCCCGGGGAGGAACAATGGGACGGCGGCTGCCCGGGCCTGGCGGGGCACTCACCTCGGCGGCGGCGGCGGAGCGGCTCAGGGTAGGCCGGGAGAGCCCGCCGGGGCGGCGCGGCGCGGCTCCACGGGCTGCTGGGGGCCGGC
>VYXD01011665.1:8149-26302 GCA_013397195.1 Hylia prasina | reverse complement strand
CCCGCGAGCGGCACCGCCGCCGGGGACCGGGATCGGCACCACCGCCCATTCCGGGCCTCCCGCGGCGAGCGGCCGGCGCCCTGAGAGTGGTCATCCAGGTCTCGCACACCCACGAGTCTCAGACATGTTCGGGATGGCACACGGGTCTCAGCACCACCGGGACCTGCAGAATTGCATCCCACTCCTCCCCGCGACAGCACGGGGGCTGCTCCTGCTGAATATCCTTCTGCCCTTTATCAGCCGAAACGCCGGCCTAAAAGCCACCCGTTCTGCTCAGGCCGACACCCGCCGTTTCCTGCTCTCAAGCCTCACTGTGCCGGGGAGGTCTCACATCTGATCCCCTCTTTACCGCATCTCCCAGAGCCTATGCGGAGTTGGACTTCAATGACCTTGTGGGTCACTTCCAACTCAGGATATTTTGTAATTCTACGCACAAGGCACAAGGACTACCTTCAGCCCTTGAGAGGAGCAGCATGTTACTGTCTTTACCAACAAGTTTTCCAGGCACTAACCCCCCCTTCCTGCCCTGAACAACAGACTCCACGGAGGGGAGCCGCACAGTGCACACGCATACCAGGCTGCGGAGGCAGCCTGCCCGCTCCCGGGCGATGCCACCAGCATCCTAACCAGGCCTTCCTGCCTGAAGCGCACCAACCGCCCAGGAGTGGGGCTGGGAGGAGAGGGCTGGAAGCAGGGGCCACTTGGCAGCATCCCCAAAGTTGCAGACCTGAAGGGGATGTGGGGACAAGTAATCCAGCTCCACTGACGGGAGGCAGCGGCCTCATTTGAAAATTAGCACAAGACTCGTCCCTCTGCTCACACCCGCAGCGCCCGAACCGGGGCAGAGGAGCCGGCCTGCTCCGGGAGCGGAGGCGGGAACGGCGGCGGTGGGGGACGGGGATGGGGGGGACAAGGGCGGGGGTGTCAGCCCCAAAATCGGGGCGGCGCGCGGCAGCGCCCCCTGCCGGGNCCGTTCCCCACGGGCACATGAGGATGCGGCGGAGCCCTCTCGTTCCCCAAGGGCAGACGGTGCTGCAGCGAGGCCCAGCGAAGAGCGACGGCCGCCGAATGAGGGAGGGAGCGAGGGAGGGAGAAGCGCCAGCTGCTTCCAACCCCAACTCTAAGGACGCGACATCAGTCTTTGCAGGCGCCTCTTTGGCAGCTGGCACAGGGGGGCTTCGCACATTTGCAGAAGTGCCTATGGAAAGCACCCGAGGTCGAAGCAGACGGAAGGGGCGGGCTGCGGATGTTCTGGGTTTTACCTCGGCGGGCGGCAGTCTGCAAGAGTGGGCAGGCACTAGGAACCCTTTGCATCGAGCATCGTTTGCTTACACTAGCCACCCAAGGGAGATATACCCCTCCAGGGGAGTGCTGAGGCCATACATCTCCCTGCCTCTCTGGTGAACTCCCAAGTGCCTCATCAGCAAGAAGTGACATATTTTCACACTTTCATCCTTCCCAGTAGCAGCACTGGGCTCATGTCCCTGCAGACAACATGCACAGGGTTATGTGGGTTTTTAACCCACATAACAGTGGGTTAAAAATGTTGCCCAGCCACCACTATTTGGCATGACAGCTCAGTGCCAGAGGCAGACAGGCAGCTCCTTCCCTCCAGCCAGGTGTGGTGCATAGGGGACATATGGAACCACCTGTCCTCTGGATCCTCTGACTGCCTCTCTCTTCCCACTCATTCCCTGCAACCTTCTGGGCTTTCTACATCACAGTCCTTCACATCTCTCCCAGCCTGCACACATGAAAGTGGCAAAGCAAGACTGGGAAAGGTTAGCAAGAAGATCAGCCACTGCTGGTTCAGCAGAGTCTGCTGGTTTCAGAGCCTCTACCTTTAATTAACATCTGCCAGGCTAGCTACCCTCCCTGCACTCGACGATGATTCCCAGTCTCCCCTTCCCTCCTCTATAATTATGTCCATTCTAGGAGAGACAAGATAGGGGAGGAGATGGTGAAGCCGGTTCCTTGGAACTCCTCAAAGCCTCTCTCTGCCAAAGCCGCCACCACCACCACAGCAGCAGCAGCTCATCCCAGGAGCTGCCTGGTACATCAGCACCTCAGCAAGCCGACATGCCCAGACTTGGCTGTTACCTCTTCCTCCCTTGCATGGGGTTTTCCTGCCTTTGGACCATAAAACTTACATACAACATACAAAACAGAAAAATCTCCCAAACCAGCTAAGGGTCAAGAGGGAGTCATCTGTGACAGTGACTCCAGCCTTCCCTGGGAAGAACTGTGACTGACCATCCAGAAGTTCTTGACACATCCTACCTCTGTGGGATGCAGAGAATACAGGGCTACAGAGTCAGAAGGACTGGCTTTGTCCTGTCATATTTTGCCAACAAGGATGTGTAGGGCAGATGGAAGATGGTCCTAAGCTGTGTCCGAGGCTCTGGGACTTGTTCATTCCCACTGACTCTCCAGAACACCAGCCCTAAGTTCAGACCTTCACAAGACTCCTGTGGGCAAGGCCCTCATTATACCTATGAATATGATTAATTAGGTCCAATTAACTCTACTGGAATTAATTATGTGACTCACATTTAGCTGGGGCTGCCTCTTTGTGAAGCATTTTCCCATTGGATCACTCCAGCAAATCCCCAGCAGAGGCCCCAGAGATAGAAGAGTCCAGATGAATTGTGTGGAAGGAAACTAGTCTGGGGCTGTGAAATGCCTGTTTGGGGAGCAGTTCTGTGTTTTGCTGATCCATGTAGCTATGGAGCAGGGGGCTGGTGGCAGTCCAGCATTAAATCCACAGACCTGGCACACAAATTCATCCTGTATTCTCCCACAGAAACAGTCCAGCAAGAAGATGGAAGAGGCTATGTTGCTACTGCTGAAGTAGACTCAGGCCTAAAAACATATTTTCCTATCTTCTCATGCTGCTCTTAGTCCTGCCTATCCCTATGCAGACTCCTGGCCAAAGTATCCTTTTCTTCTGCTCAGACACTAGCACAGATTCTATCCCGTAGTCTCACAAGTCCTTAATGTGCCTCATCTCCCTTGGACTGCATTGAAATGTCTCAATCCCACTTCTGTTTTGGTGGTACTACAAAGCCATTGCTCAGGGAAAAGGGAAAAAAGCCAGCCTAGGAGAGGCCTTAGGTCTGCACCCAATCCTGCAGTCAGGTGGGGAAGAATGGGATCCCTCATTTCATGCTCACTGGAGTTTGAGCAGGGCAGCCACCAGCAGCAGGCCACTATACGGAGTCTGCACTACCTTTGCCACCTCTGTAGCTGCCTAGGCAGCCTGTGCCATTGTCTAGATGGACCTGGACAGAATCAGAAGTGCCCAGTTTGGTTTCTCCTTTCAGACAGAATCACCTTTCCTTATTAACTACCACATCTCCAGCAGACCAATACTATTCGTCCACTGCAGTCAAAATAACGTTAGAAACTCAAAGACAACTCATGAAGCAATGCAGCCAGCCAGCCAAAGTCTCCTGCTTAGCATCCTCATGCTAGAGCTGGGCACTGGGCCCCTCCATACATTGGGACTTTCCTTTGCTGCAATCCTAAAGGCAAAACGCAGCCTGCACTGAGGTACTAAGGGAGAATTTAATCAAACTGAGACATCCTCTTTCCAAATGAAAATATGCTGCTGCAGCTACAGCATAGCTGACAGACCATCATGCAGCAAAGACAAACTCCTGACATGGTTCCAGGATTACAATGACACCAAGACTCAGCATCCTGGATGCCTTGCTATTGCTGCAATGCCTGATGCCTGTATGAGTGCAGGCAAGATGCAGCTCTTCAAGTCTTCTCTTCTTGTTACTCTTGTACACTCTGAATGCCAGCCTTATCCTCCCAACACCTCAGATACTCACTGCAGCCCTAGGGAAATCATCTCAGGTCCACACAGTCCTGATGTTGCTGGAATCCTGGCATGGGGTAGGAGCCTGATTCCTACCACAACTGCCTAGCCTCAGATGGCCTTTGCTACCTGCTCTACATGTATTTGGACTGCTCTGTGTGGGGCCCTGCTTGGCTGTTCCTGGTCTTGGAGCACTGCTGCCGTCCAGGGCAGATCCCGCCAAGCAGCAAACCGAGAAAAGGCTGAGGTTTACTGGCGCCGGAGCTGCGAGGAAACTTCTGCCCCTGCCAACGGGTAGAGTCAGGAGAGCCGGAGCCCACCGGGCAGTCTGCGGGGCCGCACATCGCACTCGCTGCCGGAGCCTGCAGAGGGGGCGCCAAGGGCTAAATCGTTTGGCGAGGCCACCAGCGCGATAAATGCAGCCATCGGCGGAGCCAGCGCCTCCCACCGCCCCCGGGGTCGGACTGGCGGGAGCGGGCGGGTGGCGGCGGCGGGGACTCTTATCCTGATACGGCGCTTTCTGCCGAGTGCGGCTCTGGAAATACCGAGCGGCGGGACTAGCTCCGCGGCCGTGGCACTCGGCGACACAAAGCACGCAGAGCCCTCGCCCAAAAACCAGGCGGAAGGGAGCGGAGGCCCGGGGGGCCGGGGGTCTCGGCAGGGATGCAGGGCTTCCCGTCACCGGCGGGATCTGCCAACCGGGGGCCTCCCGGCCGGCCACGCCGGCAGAAGCAGCCTTCACACGGGCAGCACGGGATCTCGCGCCTGANCGGTCCCTGCCTAGCACGGCGGGACCCCTGGGCAGCCTCGGCGTGCACAGCGCACACCGTGCTCACGTGCGCAGGCAAACGCACATCGCAGACGGGCAAATCATCACACAGATGTGCCCAGGATGGGTGTTGGCAACTGTGCCGGGGCAGACACACGTTCTGCAAGCACGCACGAGCATGTGCAACCACGAACAGCAGGGACAGAGCACTGCACATGGGCACCAGCCCTAGAGCTACAGTGAAGAGCAAGCAATCCATGGTGCGTCTACCAGGGAATAAGGAGGTAGTCAAGGAAGGTGCAAGAACAGCTTTTGCTGTCACTGCTACTACAGTCTTACAATCAGGCTGAACTAGAAACAGAGTAATCTCTCCCTTTTATTTGCTCGGTGCTTTTATTTCCAGAGGACGCCTGGCAGCCTGGTCACTGCAAATGTGCAAGCCTGCGCCAACGAGTGGCAGAGCAGAGATCAGGAGAGTCTTCAGAAAGGTCACAGGCCTGACACAAATCCAGTTTTATATAATGTCTCTATTAGTATTTGGGGTCACTTGAAATCACCACTCTGTAAACTGGGTCATAACAGGAAAAGTTACCAGGCTGCTGCCTTATGCCATCTGCCTGCATGACAAGGACTTGCTTTGGTGGTGGCTTGGACTACCACTTGAGAGCCCCATTATTCCCACATACGGTCTCTGTTCCTAAGACAGCCACGTGCATCTTGTTGTGTGCAATGCCTCAACCACACAAATCTCTAGCTTGGGGAAGAACCTCTCCCACAGCATTTCAGGGGAAGACCTGTTTTTCAGGGAAGCAGGGTGTATGCCCTGGCACAAAGGGCTAACACACCCCGATTCATCTGCATCAACACTCAGCTGCCTGGCTAGGCCCATGAGCCCTGCATGTTCCAGCAAGGGTGACCATCTGAGTGAAGCCACAGGCTCTAGCTGTGTGTTCAGGCTCTGTTTCCTAGGTTTTCACCCAGCCCTGCTTCACCTGTACCTCTGTCTACCAAAACGTATGTACATTTACACAGGTCTGATGGTACTCCCAGGCCAAAAGTGCTGAGCACCTTGTCCAAATGCTGCAAGGACTCTACAGAATCTGTGAAAAGAAAAAGGTCTTACTTGTCAAGACCATCCCACCCCATAGCAGCTACTTATTACTTGCATTTCTGTTCAGCGTCCTCTCATACTCCAGGATATCTCCATCCTCTATGACAACCCGCTGTGTGCACGCAGCTCCATAGACTCAGAGGAACTTTCAAACCCCTGTCTGCTCTTGCCACCGTACCCAGCACGGTGAGCTCGGTCCTGAAGACCGGCTGTCTCTCCCCCAGCTCCCCCTGTCCAGTATCAGGGTTATTGAACATTCGTGGTACCTACCGCCCTTACATAGAGGGGCAGCTGCTCCAGCCTTGCGAGCATTCGTGCATCCCTCGCTNCCCGTGGGCTCCCTCGGCGGGCGGGGCAGGGCGGACACGTCCCGGCCGTGCTGCGGGCCCGTGCGGGGACGGCGGGACGGCTCTGACTGCAGCCAGATTGTCCCTCTATACTCCTGATGCCGGGGGGGGGCAGCATTAGAGCTGGGACAAGAAACACCAGAAAACACGTTGCCTTATTGTATTTCCCCCACTTCACCCTCTGATGATGCAAAGGAGATGCAGACATGTCCGAGGCTGTGCATGACAGAAGACAAGAGTGTGCACAGCAGAAGAGCATGTTTTAATTAACAAGAAAAGGAGAAACCATGGCTCTGATGACAAATGCCAAATGAGGCTTTAACGCCTAGGTGTAGAAGCAAGGAAATGGATTTCCACGGTGTGCAATATTATCTTTGTCTCTGTGCTAGAATATGAGGAGCTAAACAAACCCTCCATCCCCACTAGCAGCAGCAGTGCACAGCTGGCACTTCAACCACAGAATCAACTGGGTTGGAAAAGACCTCTGAGATCACTGAGTCCAACCTAGGACTGAACACCACCATGTCAACTTGACCACGGCACAAAGTGCCATGTCCAGTCTTTCCTTAAACACATTCAGGGATGGTGACTCCACCACCTCCCTGGGTAGTCCATTCACCCTTTGAAGTCTAATCACCCTTTCTCTGCACAAATTCTTCCTAATGTCCAACCTAAACCTTCCCTCATGCTGCTTAAGACTACGTCCTTTAGACCGTTAGATCTTTCTTTCCTGCATAGATGACCCTTCTTAAATACCTGTGTAACAGGTACCTTAACACACTTTACAACTGCCCNGGCCCCCCCCCCGCCACCACCGATCCGGGGGACGCAAGGCCGGGGCGGGGGCGGCGGGACCCTCCCCGGACACACGGCGGGCGGCGCGGAGCCGGCGCCGGGGCCCGGTGGCGCCACCTGGCGGGCAGCACCCCGTGGGCTCCCTCGGCGGGCGGGGCAGGGCGGACACGTCCCGGCCGTGCTGCGGGCCCGTGCGGGGACGGCGGGACGGCTCTGACTGCAGCCAGATTGTCCCTCTATACTCCTGATGCCGGGGGGGGGCAGCATTAGAGCTGGGACAAGAAACACCAGAAAACACGTTGCCTTATTGTATTTCCCCCACTTCACCCTCTGATGATGCAAAGGAGATGCAGACATGTCCGAGGCTGTGCATGACAGAAGACAAGAGTGTGCACAGCAGAAGAGCATGTTTTAATTAACAAGAAAAGGAGAAACCATGGCTCTGATGACAAATGCCAAATGAGGCTTTAACGCCTAGGTGTAGAAGCAAGGAAATGGATTTCCACGGTGTGCAATATTATCTTTGTCTCTGTGCTAGAATATGAGGAGCTAAACAAACCCTCCATCCCCACTAGCAGCAGCAGTGCACAGCTGGCACTTCAACCACAGAATCAACTGGGTTGGAAAAGACCTCTGAGATCACTGAGTCCAACCTAGGACTGAACACCACCCTGTCAACTTGACCACGGCACAAAGTGCCATGTCCAGTCTTTCCTTAAACACATTCAGGGATGGTGACTCCACCACCTCCCTGGGTAGTCCATTCACCCTTTGAAGTCTAATCACCCTTTCTCTGCACAAATTCTTCCTAATGTCCAACCTAAACCTTCCCTCATGCTGCTTAAGACTACGTCCTTTAGACCGTTAGATCTTTCTTTCCTGCATAGATGACCCTTCTTAAATACCTGTGTAACAGGTACCTTAACACACTTTACAACTGCCCTCTCTGAGTCATGGACACTGAGAGAACCAAGTGATGTCCCTGGTAGGAAGCAATGCCAGAGCTGCTGGAGGGCTGTGTGTCTGGCCACAGGTAGCAAGATCAACATCCACCCATTTGCATCACTGCTGCCTGGATTTTGGTGGACTTGAACCAGGATGCCTAATTGTTCCTTCCGCCTGAGACCACAGATAGTAATACACGTCAATAGTAGACTCCTGATCATACTGCTGCTAAATCATTTTATTGCTCAAGAATTTGAGACAAGCTGAGCCCTTCTGTAGGCAGTCTTGTGTTGTGCTGTTCAGTCCATTTTCTTTCTTCTCTTTGCATGTACTCCAGATTTACAGAGACTCTCAGACAGGACCCACTCTACACATTGCACAATCCAAACAGAATCTCAAACCTCACTCTCCCTTTGAATGGAGGAAGTTGTATTGAATGCCTACAGGGCATCATTACACAGTTTGTACCAAATGCAGTCCAGTTTCCCATGTCTTTTCTGGTTCCAGTTGAATAATATGCCTCTTTAGCCTGGGCTCCAGTTAAGAATGACTATTTGGTTACTTCTAGTATTTTGGAGCTGGTGCAGCATTCTGACAGGGTCTTAGGTACTGAGGATGTCCTGGAGACCAATAGGGCTGCCCTGCTATCCTCCACCAGGTCAAGCCAACCTGCAGTTTTCCCTGCTGGGATATTTCATCCAGGTAAAGAATGGCAGGTGTGTGCAGGAGCTGCTGGCACCACTTGTGGCTCATTGTACCAGTGGCCTTGCAGAAAAAGGTGGGTGGGCCCAGAAGGTCCCTTCACCCTTCAGAACCTTCTCCTCTCAGTGGACCTCTGGGGTCTGTTCTCCTTTGTCCCTTACAGCACAATGCAAATCCACATTTGCATCATGCTGCTGAAGGATCCTCTCCCTGTCATGAAATATTCATGCCCACCTCCAAAAGGGGTCCAGCACAGCAAATCTGTGTGTCCCTCTGCAGACAGGCAATCTGTGCTGCAGTGTGGCCATGGGCTTTGCTGGGAGCTCCAGCCAGATCCAAACAGTTGATCTCTGTCTTTGAGGAAATAGAGATGAAAAGAAGGAGCAAAACCCTAGGAGGTGCTTTTGAGATTCAACCCCTTTCAGGCTGGAAAGCACTGGCAGATAGTCTGCAGCAAGCAGCCTAAGCAGTGCAGGAGAGACGGGTCTAGAGAGCACCCCAAATGCTGAAGTCCTTTCTCAGGTTGGAAAGATTGTTCCTGAGCCATCCCAGATTGGCTCTGTCGGACATAGTGGAGGCTTCTAGCAGGCTCACAGAAGCCACCTCTGTGGTTTCCCCCCCACAAAAAAACCAGCCTGTGTTAAACCAACACACTGAGAAATTTCCTCCCTGTTTCTGTGGGAAAGCTGGTGTGGTGACTGCTGAGTGGGGGAGAGGCAGGCAGACGCTGCTCCAGGCTCTCGACTGTCACCTTCTTGCAGTCTTTTGTTTTGTTCAGAAAATTTGTGCTTTGGCCTAACAGATTAAGAGCATGCACAGAAAGTTGCAAACAATTACAATGACATATTTCAATAAATTGTCATTTGTTCACTTCTTTGCTCCTTAAGTAATTGTGCCCTAGTGTTTTCCAGAATAGCACATTTACTTAAATTGAGCAGGAGGCTACATTTGAAGGAGGAAAGAACAGTGGCAGAGGGGAGGAGCAAGATTTCAGCAAGGGAACCTGTGGAGGACTACTGCTCTGGAATATAATCAAGACAAAACTGCTACATTTTTCTTGGACATGAATCAGAGTGGGAGGTGTTTGTTACTGCCAGGGCAGTTTTCTTCATACCCAGTTCTTCCACACAAGGTTGAATTGTTAAGCGTTGACAGTGCATCTGTTAAGATTGGTTCCAGAAACCAAATGTTCTTGAAAATAAAAGAAGCATGTGCTTTCTCTTCGTCTTCCTAGCCATTCAGCTCCCAGCATGATGGAGAAAAGCCACATGGAGTAGCCCACATGCACACAAATGGCCTAAGATTGGCCACATAAAGGGCTTCTCTGTGTGAAAGGTGCAGCAGACTGAGGAACAAGAAGTTCCCTAAGGATGACATCAGTCTTTCTTCTACTGACAATATAAGGCTTCAAGTAAAAGTCCCAGAAAAGATCTCCCAGAAGAGCTCTTCCCAATATTTCATTTTCTTCTCCCAGTTTGTGGGGTTTTTTTTACAACTGCATTTCCGTCCTACCACCCATGGCAGCTGCCTTGCACTTAGAGCATACAGTCAGCCTGCTTCCTCAGAAAGATCCTGCACCCAGCAGATAGCACTGGGATCACTGCAGATTACAAGCACTAGGAGAGGAATTCCCATGAAAGACATGAATACAATCGTCCTCCAAGGTCACACACTCTGTTAATCAAAGGAAGGAAAAAGAAATAGAAAGGCCAAGGCAGCCTTCCCACTTGACTTCCTTTAATTAGTAACCATCTGGTTTTGAGAAGAGCTGTCAGGCAATGTAGAGCATTTGGCAAGCTTCCTCAGCGGCTGCTCTCCTAATGTCAATTCTTCTTGGAAAGGCTTTAAGCCCCAAGATGCCAAAAGGAAATAAAAAACAAGAGAGGGCACAAGAATGAAAAGGAAGAACAAGGATGCAGTATAGCCCAGCAGACAGAGTGAGACATTCCCCAATTTCACTTCTAGATCAGGGAGCAAACTACAAACAGTGCTGGCCATCCAATAGCTGGGAAACATTCCACCCAGCCAGCCACCTGGAAGGAACTGCAATACTTCAAGTGCCATTCTCAAACAAGCAATTACAAATCCCTCAGCTCAGTGTTCTGTCCAAACTCCAACTTTAGCAGTGACTTTCTATCTTCCAAATTTTCTTGCCTCACTTTAATTTCTTTGTCCCAGCTCCCGTGCAATGGCATGGTGTATTTACATAGGAAAGGCATAGGCAATTTTACAAATCAAATTCATCATGCTTGGCACCTTCTCAAATTTTGCCCTGATTCTGCCTGATGCCATGCTCTGCTCACATAGAGGTGCCTCTGCTCCAATAGAGGGTGACTCTGCTCCAATAGAGGGGTGCTGTTGCTCTCCACCAAGAAACCCATGGGTGCAAAGGGAGCAGTCCACCTAGCTTTGAATGGCATCAGGAGGCACACTAACTGTTCTGCACAAGTCCTCAGGCACAAGGCCTTTTGGTCATTGCAGGGAAATAGCCACACTGGTAGCAAAGCTAGGCAGCAGGAGCTGGGCTGCAGCATTTTTGTGAGTGCTGCCTCCCTCATTAAGATGCAGCACATGGCTCAAACAGCTTTTAGATTACTCCTTCCTGACTCTAGGACATCATGTGTGAGGCAGAGGTGCATACTTGCTTCTCATGATCCCCAGGAGTCCCCAGCACATGGCAAACTAAATTTTGAACAGTTCCCTTAAGTTCTGCATGCAGACAACATTTTTCTCACTTTTGCAAAGAAGCAGAATTATCCTCTCCTCTCTTAAATAGCTACCCTACACACTACCTTCTTTCCTCACAGATGCAGCATTCAAGTTCTGCAGTACCCTCTTGTAAGCAGGTGCATCACAATCACAGGCCCTCTACTCATTCCCACCCCACTTCCCATACAGTGCTTGGGCTTCCCACAAGGCATATGTAGTAGTCAGCCCCTTTCCACAGACTGTGGTATTGGGGCTCTGGCACACCTGAAGGAGCAGAGGATCCCACTGTTAAACACATTAGTGCCAAGCTACAGAGAGGGAAGATATTTCCAAATGCATTTCTGCAGATTTCTCCCATGTGGCAAAAGAATCAAAGACCCAAACCTGTGAGGTTGTCCTGCTGTACCTGCCCTGTCAGAGAAGCAGAACTGTAATTTCGCAGGTTTCTGACTGGTAAAAGAAAGGCAAGCATAAAATTCCATATTAAAGCATCTGAAACCACCAGGGATCTGCACTTGATTAGCCACCTCACATGTTTCCAGAGGGGCAGATGAGTAGGTTTCAGCTACCCTGACCTACACAGAGCTGTGGGATATCCTCACTTGCTGTCCCAAGAGCTACACTAGATTTGTGCTTGGCTAGAATGCCCACTGCTGATGGGGCAGCAGGAGCTCAGGAACACTCTCACATCCACTAACTGTCTGAGAGAGGTGCCTAGGCAGGCTAGAGAGAAACACACACTGGTGAGCAGATTTGGACTGCCTCTTCTTGACACAGCCAATTTACACCAAGGAACCAAATGCAAAAGGTTGTGGATATTATTCCTCTTTTTCCCAGCCTTGGCTGGGGAAAACAAGCTTTTCCTTGACACTATGCACTCCATTCAAAGCCATGGGAGCCTCAGTGCAAAACCTCTCTCTCATGCCTCTCCTCCAAAGCCTTTCTTCCTTGTTGATTAGCATTATACAGAGTGCCCAACTGCCATTGCCAGTGCAACTTCAGGAAGAAATCCAACTACTTCTACCCTTCAGCTCTTAATTAAGATGTGGATTTTAATTACATTTCCCTTTTTCATGACAAAATATGTCTCTCCCCTCCACTTGCCTCTCCCTGCGATCATTACAAGAGTTCTTAATAATAATCACCATCATCTGTCTACTCTGAGACCAAGGCTGGGGGGCATCTGCTCCATCTTCCCAAGTTACCCTATCCCACCTAGCCCCAGGTCACTCAGTCCTTGGAGAGCCACATGCTCTGATCCTGTGTCAGTGGGGAGGGGTGGAAGCAGTGCTAACATCTTGGCACGACATATTGCCAGGGCTGGATAGTGCCTTAAGGCTTTGGCTGCAGTGAAAGACATTACAATTCAAAGGTAGACACAGGGAAAAAAGTCAGTTTGGGGAGATATTAAGGATTCTCTTGTTTTCAGAAGTAAGAATGGGCCACTCTCCTGCTGAAGCTCTATCCTCCCTGTCCATACAAAGCACAGCAAACGCTGCTAGGGAGCTTTGCAGCAACTCTCAGCTGGCTCACAGATCTAGGTAAAAAGTAAAAAGTAAAAAATCCAGGAAAACTTTCTAATAGACTTCCCAACTCTCATTGATTCAGCCATTAGAAAAGCAATATCTTAGTAAATGACAAAGCATCCATTTTCTGGCAGAAAGTGAAAACTGAGGAGGAATCAGTCCCTATCCATCCCGATGGGAGCAGGCAAGAAGTGGATACAATGCACCCAAGCATGGACCTGGTGCAGTCAGGTTTTCACCAAACTCAGACATTTGTCTGAAGGTAACTCAAACCACTACAACTCTCCTCACACATCTGGGAACCTCATGTGCAATCTGTCACAGTGGGAAGACTGAGTCCTACACTACATCAACCTTGTGTTTGCAAACTGAAAATCAGAATCAGCTCTCAGATTGACTATTTTATCTGAATGTGCAAAATTCACCAGGCTGCTGGTGGCTTTGTCCACTTACAGAGCTGTGGAAAATGGGATTTTCTGTAGTTGTTACTTCACCCCTCATGCTTTCAGTGCTCCTTGATGATAATCTCTGTCCCTCCCAGAAGCAAACAGTAAGGTAATACGGAAGTGAGTAACAAGCTATTCAATGTTTGGAGACAGAAGACAGAGAGCTGCCCACCTCTTCCATTGCCGAGTTCTGAAGAATTAGCAGTATCTCACAAAGCAGACATGACATCAGGTCTGGGGACAGAGGCAGTAAGAGCAGCATCGAGGCAACCACAATACAAAAAAATACACAAAGTATGACCCAGATACAGTCCACGAGGCAAAGACTGCATGATCGAAATGTACAGCTAAGTGCATCATGAATACCTTGAACAGAAGGAAGAGCTCCCTGCAGAGCTTCATGCAAGCACATGGAAGCTCCAAGCATGCCATGAGCACAGACAGTGTATCTGCTGCTTGCAGAAAACCTTATTCCTCCTCATAAGTGTGGCAGAAGGGAGACAATGTCCCTTTAAATGTGACTAAAGTGTTGTCAATGGATCTGCCATGGTAGAGGAGTTAATCCCCCCCGACTCCCTCTCAGCCACTGTGATGGGATAATTAGATGCGAGGGCTCAGCACAGATGATGCTCGAGTTGCTTAGCAACTAATGGTTTCCATAGAAACAGCAAAGCACAGCCTTCGGAGCAGCAAGTGAGCAGTGTAGCAGGGCAGGCAAAGATGCCTTAAACTCCTGCACTGATCATCTCCTCTAGAATCATTCAGAGGCCTGGAGGTATTAGGGGAATGAGAAGGGGGTGCCTTAAAGATACAATATCCCTGTTTCAAGCAGCAGTGTTAAGAGAATGTTTTTTATCAGACTTAACTTTCACTGATATGATCCTCCTAATCTCAGTGACTCTCAGCTAGCAGGATGAGCAGAGAGTGATCTTACACAGAGGTTTAAGCCCCAACATGTGGGTCATCCTGTTGTAAGCAGCTGAGTGTGATTCCAGCATCAATTCTTGCACCTGGGGTCTGAGAGGGAAACACAAAACCGCACACAAATATATTTGCATTTTCAACACTGTCACAAAAGCAGCCTTATAAAGGCATTCAGCCTGGCCCTGAACCAGCAGGCAGAGGAGGTTTCCTCTTGATTTTGCAGCTTCACAATACATACAAAAGTGACTATAAAGCATGGAGAGCTTTACCAGAATAACAAAGGTCGGATTAATTAACCTTTACTCAAGACTGTCATCTGGTACTTCCTTCAACATGACCAATTCCTACTGCTTTATTATCCTACTGCTCCCTGCACTACATCAGTGTACCACTGTTCCTAAGCATCACAGCCACTACCTGCAGCACCTGCACTAAATACCATGCATGTGCTGTGCAGCTGCACTGCTGCAAGGCATGATTTTGTCATCTTATAAGTTCAGCAGAGACAAGCTCTGTTTGTATTTTGCCAAGAGAGCTCTGGGACACTGAGATGGGGCTGTAGATTCCATGTTACGTAGTCTGCTCCAGGCCAGGGACAGGCTGCATCACTGCCTGCTTGCAAGTAACAGCCCTATGTGTTAAAGCTTTGCAAACCTCTCCAGTTCTGATGGCACAGGAGGAAGTAAAGAAACTCACATCACAAAAACAAACCCTGCTTTCCTCTCTTCTCCATCCAGCCTCACACTTGTGACATGATCTCTTTCAGAGAGGGCAAGCAGCCTGTGCCTTGGGCACTGGCTGAGGCACCCAAACAAACTGCTTTTCTCCTCCTTGCCTGGCAGGAGACTGGCCGTATGCATTCCACTCTGCCATGTGCCACGTCTCTTGGCAAAGAAATGGAGAACAGGGCAGACTCCTCCATCCCTGGGGCAGTAGCTGTGCCAGGATGTACAGCATGTACTGCTGGTGATGGGCAGCCAGGCTGCACTCTGGAACCCCTGCGTGCATTAGTCAAAGCCACTGAATCCCAGACACTGAGGCTTCTTCCCCATGTCACTGCAGTGTTACCTCACCCTGCCCACAAACCTGGGGATGCTGGTTGCAACACCCAGGAGGGTTGAGTATCCATCCCATTGGCCAATTTAGCCACAAGCCAGGTCTCCTTCCTGGAGTCTTGTCCTGGTCCACTCAGCACTTCAGGAAGGTACCAGAGAAGAGACACTAAAAAACGTGTGGGCCATTTCAGACTCTGTCCCCTATGGCTTTCAAATGGGGAAATCAAAGAGAAATGATGTGCTTTGTTCCACGGGGGAGCAGCAGGGAAGGTGAGCAGAAACGAGCCTGGCGGAACCAGTCGCTTCAGTCATCTGCTAGCTCACCTTTGAAGTGGTTTTAAAAATCACAGAGGAGGGGCAGATATGAGTTCAGCTCTTTTACTGCAACTTCACAGAATTTGAAGACGTGGAGGGTAAGAGGCCACCTTTCCCCCACCAGAAAAATAGTGTATCCATTCAGAGAAGAGAATACAGCTAATAAAACAGGCTGCAATGCTCATCAAGTACGTCTGTGGTGGTCTCACATCCTGAGGAGGCTATGAACAGCTACAATGACAGTAGCATCTACTTATGGTACCATCAAAGACATGTTAGTTATTTGCAGGAATAACTGGGCACCCTGACACAGCCCCAGATGCTGTGCCAGTGGAGCAAGCATCTCTCACCAGTCACAGCCTTCTCTCTGTCTCATGTTCCCTATCATTGAACCTGCCCATACTTTCCCTGCTGCCTCTCTTTAACAGAAAGGATCATTTCTAACCCCAACCCATGCAAATCCTGGGCGCTCTGTCTGTATTACACAGCACCAGCTATTTACTGCAGCACAAGGAACTGAAGCAATGCCAGCAGAGCAGGAGTGGCCTGGTGTGATGATAAGCCAGAAATCTACTGTACACCCTGTACTAGGAAGAGGAGGAAAAGGAACACTTACTTAATTGGAAATTAATCTCTGTTCTACTCCAAGGGGAAAAGTTATATAAAACCCACAGTTGCTTGGCATGACCTCAAGGGTCCCCACCAAATCCACTGAGCTTGCTTCCAAACAAATGCCATTGGCTGGGCAAAGCCCAAACAAGAGATGATACCATTGACACTCTCATGTTGTCACAGACAAGCAGATGCCACTCTGTACAAATTCAAAGCTTTCAGGGGCTGAGGGATGCCACAGCCATCAAGCCAGACTCCTGTAACAACTCTGAATTAGAAGCCAAGTTATAGAGCTACCCTATCTTCAGGGGAGCTTGCACCTAACATTTTTCAAGAACAGGAGCAAATACAGTGTCTCTGGCTTGCTGAGAAGACCCCAAAGAGTACATTTACATGAAGCCATGGCTGAAGGCATATACCTACACCTTACATGCACACACAAAAGTCAGACACCCTGAGAAGCAATTGAGCACTGGGTACCTTGGCCTTCTGGATGTGACAGCAAGTTCTCTTCTATCTTCTGTTCCACCTTCTGAAGCTAGAGGGGGGCAAAAAA
Source organism: Hylia prasina (assembly GCA_013397195.1). NCBI lineage: Eukaryota > Metazoa > Chordata > Aves > Passeriformes > Sylviidae > Hylia > Hylia prasina. The sequence goes on along the minus strand of VYXD01011665.1, from coordinate 9,664 downwards.
TTATGTTACAGGCATGAGTTCCTGGATAAACAATAAGGAGCTAGCAGATTAGCAGATTTACATTCAATTTGCCCCAAATCAGCTCTATCAGTCTGATCAAAATCTCTCCCCCTGGGAATGCAGGGGTGGCAAGACAGTGCTCAGGAGTTACATTCTGCTTTCATGCAGAATACACAGCATACAAACCATTGAGACTAGGATTTAGTAACTGAATAGCCAAAGGGAAAATTAAGGCCTTTTAGCCTTTTCCTGTACTTGGGGGAAAAGTTTGTGGCTACAAACATATATATTTAAAACATATTTAGGCTTTAAGCTGGAAACCAACATTTCTTTTTCCAGTCTTGCTAGCTCTGTTGAACAGACAAGGCAGACCACAGGATTAATTTCCTTCTTTACCTGTGTGTGTTATGGCAGCACCTCCAATCTCTACCAGTAGGAAATAAACTTTACCAAATGGGGGAATGCTTTCCATCTCTGCAGCAGAGGCAGGAAAAATTAATAGTCTTTTCACACCTTTTTTTTGTTTTGAGAATGGTCTAAGTACAACTGTTCAGGGTTCTCTTGGTGGAGCACAGTATCATAATACATTATATCTGTTCCCCCACCTTCCCTAGTAATATTTACCTCTTCTAAACAGCAGTGCAGCCTCCTCCGAGGACACAGAAACGCAGGGGAAGATGGGAGAAAGAAAACTGGTCATCTGCAGCATGTTTCTGCTCCCAGCCCTAAAAGTTCTGCAGCTGCTTCTCATCTCCTTTATTGCTCTGTAATTAGCTTTTGCTGGAGAGCCTCCACCGAACTCTGGGTGGAGGTAGCTTGTTTGGAATCAGGGGTACTGATTCCAAACAAGCTAGAGGTGAATTCAGTTACTCCCTGCAAAATGCCAGCTCACACGGCCTCTGGTGGCCAAGCCACAGGTTCTGGTTATCCTCCTCCAGCACTACCAGGCTGCTTTTCTCAGGGCAGCTCCTGGGAAGCAGCACAGAGAACCGTGTTCTTCCCGTGGACAAGTTGTCCTGGGGTGACTTTATGATGCTTGTATCTCCATTTGTCTCTTCTGTTTATACTGGATATTAAGTTCTACATCTTTAAGACTGGTTCTGAGAGCAAAGGGAGGGAAAGAAGAAGTGCGGGACTTGTTTGCAGAGACTGCACTCACTCCGCCGCATTCTGCTCCTGTACTGTGTTGACTGCGAACGGACAGCAAGAGGGAGATCTCCTTTGCTTTTTAGTTAGTTTTTAGCTAGCTGAAGCAGAGAAGTTCCTTTGACTGTTTTTTTAGTGGGTTTTTTTTGGGTTTTTTGGGGGTGTGTGTTTTTTTGTTTGTTTTGTGTTTTGTTGTTTGTTTGTTTGTTTGTTTCCCCCCTTGGAACTGTTTAAACTTGTTCTATACTGAAGACCCAGAGAGACACCAGGAGCTCATGCCTGCGGCCCACGGGGGCCCAGGATGGCATTTTCCAGTGCCAGAGGAACTGATGAGAGACTGGGTGAGGTGAGCTACAACCCACGGCAAGG
>VYXD01011664.1:0-10015 GCA_013397195.1 Hylia prasina | reverse complement strand
TAAGGAGAGAAGCATGTATTTAAATGTTTTTATTTCAACTAATACTTTGCCACCATATTACATCACTTTGAATAGCTTGGAATAGCAATATGATCTCAAAATACTGCAAACAGCTTGCCAAAGCAAGAGAATATTAAATCTTATGGATACAGCATCTTCTTTCTTTGGCGACAAGGCTTCCTTCCATTTATCTGTAAAAATAATTTTATATTCAAGCATATTTGCTGTTTACTTTATTGAACCCTGGTGTTTATACCATTTGCCTCTTCCCTGCACAAAACCTCTCCACAATGTAGTATGGTTTTTTATCTAACAGCATTTTAAATAAAAAAGTTATAATTTTCATGCAGATTTTTGTAAAAATTATTTTCTAGGTGCACAGAACTGAACCAAGATGCATACAAAAATGCATTCACTTCCATTCTCAGGTGTAACCACACCATCAGCAACATGATCATATGTTACTGCAAGAGGTCCAAGGATGGTGGTATTATCATATGTAGTATAACCTTAAAAAACAAACAAACCAAAAAATCCCCTTTTTATATGCAGCAAGAAAAAAAACTGCCATGCTTTATTTGTAAAGTAATCAAAATAGTTAGATGTACAAAAAAGCACCATGTACAAAGAATACCAGAGGAAGTACATCTTCCTAATTACACATTTCTCATTTAGCATTGCGAGCTGGCCTGCAGGTCCCAACTTGTACTGTAGCTTTATTTGCAAAATTAAGGATGTGGTCAAACCTAAAATATGCTTGGACTGTATGATAGAAATTAAAGTGGACTGCAGATAGAAATTAGATTTGTTTCCATTACAACTCATACCAACCACCTTATAGCCCTCAAGGGTAAAAAACCACGTCAAGCATCTGAGAAACAATGGAGTGAAAACAGCTCCAGAGCAATATTGCAAGATGCAGGTCTGCTATGAATGCATTTCTGTGAGCTCTTGATAAGTTAAAATTTCCTTTGGGAAAAGAGCACGTCTTGGTTAAAACTCCTCCCCCTGAGAATTTTGATAAATTTGTCTTGCAAAGCAAAACAAAGTCCTTTGAACTTCAACAGTTCCAAGGCCAACAGCATTTCAACGTGGTCACAGCTGATCTGCTATTCATGCACCCAGGTGGCAGGTTGGGTTTTTGTTGCATTTTGTTGGATTTTTTTCTTTACATGGATCATCCCTTTTATACTCGCTTCATTCCTCTGCCCATCAAGCAGGCAAACACGGTCATGACCATCTTTGGCTTCACCTCCACAAGATCTTCTGGAAGAGCATAAACTCTGGCACCAATTCTTCTTGCCATGGACACAGCATACCTATTCACCATGGAAAGATGAGGTGGTCAGCACCGAGACTGCTACCAGTAAATGACGACTCAAATCCTGCCCCATCCAACACAATTTCACCTACTCTTTATTAGAACACTTTGATCACACCACATCCTTTTGTTTTGCAAATTTTTCTCACCTTTTGCTGTTTTCCACAATAAAGTGTTTTTAATGTGCAAAGTGACCTTTGAATGTCAAGTCCACTTCACCGACAGTTTAAAAAGAATCTTAATATTTGTTAGGGCTAATAGCGTATATAATGAGGGATTAATCATGTAACATTTCCTCTTCTCTTTGCTCCTTATGAATAACAGTGAGACTATTATTTGCCAGAAATTTTGCTGTCATTCTGCCACTGCAGGACAGTCACAGAACACACACTTCAAAGGCATGTTTTAATAGGCATACTTTTAAGCTTGACAATCTATGATGATTCACCAAGACGTAAGACATACAAGGGCTCTATTTCAAAACTCTGAGCCACCAGGTGAACACTTCAAATGCCTGAACAAACAGGTGAGAAATAGAGTATTACTGGTAAGAACTGCCGGAGCTGTTCTGCATTTCTCTCAGCAAGCCAGAGTTCAGCCAACTGCTCCCTCCAGCGTCACAGGCAAGGACAGCAACTCTATTTCAGTAACTGCTGCCTGCGTAAAAAGCACTGTGCTAAAAGAGACTGAAAACCACAGCAATAAACAGTGGTCAAAACACCTGCAGCTTGAGGCCAGCACATTGAATGCGCACCCTTCCAATGCAAAACAGCTTTTGAGAGAGAAAACTTACTTAGCATTATTTTGCTTGTCATCTTCCGATAGGTGACCAGTCTTTACTAGGTCATAGTTGATACAACCAGGCTGGATGGCATCGATTAAATCCACAACTGCCAAGCTTGTGCTGATAGTCTTGTCCTAGAGAATACAGGGACAGAGAAGTAAAGATGCGTGTCCAATCCTTAAAGCATAATTCTCACCTCAATTCAGCTGCTCTGCAACGTGCAACCAAAGAAGTTTTAAATGAGCCTTTTCAAAGCAGCAGTGTTAGTGACTATTCCCAGGTGGACCAGAGGGAAAATCAAACTGCTGCCTCACCTTTGGTGATAATGCAATACTATTACTCCAATTTACTGCAAGTGCTCTGAAAATCCAAAGAAGTAATCATTGTGCAGGCAGCAGCTCTGCCCTGCTGAGCACAGCCCAAGGCACAATGCTCACCTCCAAATGCACGCTAGCTCCAGCCCCTTTGCTTGTCAGCATCTCAACTCCCATCTCTGCCCCAGATCCTGAACCCCTCCCCTCCTCCAACACTATTCCCTGCTATGGGCAGTCCTAACCAGTCTCCTATCTTGTAGCTTGAAGCCACTCTGTTCCCAGCACAGACTGAATCCTGTCCTGTTTAAACTCCTTTCTAAGATGCCCCTGCTGTTCCTCCAGCCGAGGAAAAAATTTTTGGGTACTTGTCTCCTTTTGTAGGCAAGAAGGGAACCTGCACCTTGAAGTTCTGGATGGAGGTAGACTTGCCAGCTTCTTTCAGGGTCTGGTTTACCCAGCTGACTATAATGTCATCGTTGGCTTTCTGACCATCACCCAGGTCCTCAAGGACATTCAGCGTGTACCTGAGAACCAGCAGAGAGAACAAGATCAGGCACAGAGCCTGGACAAAGCCACGCAGCCAGGATGCAACATGAGCCAAGGCAGCTTGGAAAGTCTTTACATAGTCTCAGCTCTGGGCTTGAGGTTTTTTTTAAACTCCTTTAGCAAAAAGAAAGAACCATGTATCTTATCTGAAGTGTGATTTCTGTTAAAGCATTTAGTCTTTCTAGCATTTCATGTCCTTTAATAGGAGCTCACAAAATTGCCTGGGCACTTGTTAAACTGTTTAATCATTGAGTATTTGCTCCAATGGGGGTAACACATTACCTAAAAGATGTGGATTACCTCAGGAGTTGGCATTCAGACCTCAAATGTCAAATTAGGAGCTACCATGCACCTTTTTTCCAGACATATATTTGCATAATCTTACAGTTCTTCAGAACTAGATAACAGTACGGTCAACTTTATCTGTTATTAAGTTTCTTCTTTCTCCCATTCCAACACAAAAGAGGGATATAAAGCAGCCCCAGAATGTTTCCCTCTCAATTTCCAATTAAAAATCAGAACATAAAAGTTGTGTCATGTTCCTGCTCAGGGTTTCTGCTTGTGGACCAGACTTGAGCAGGCGAGGGAGAGGTGATCCTATTCACAGGAGGATCACAGGTCCACCAACAGGCTGTCCAGAGGTGCCTGCTCCAGCCTCTCATGTGCAGCTCTATCACAGTTTTGTCCAGGTTTGTCTTAGACACCCCCCAAAGGACAGAGGTTTTACAATCATTCTGGGTGACCTGTTCCAGGTGCTGCAACACTCTCATGGAAGAAACTTCCCAAATTCTGTACCAATTCACAAGTTTCACGTTTGAGAGGGGTCCTACCTTCTCATCAACTGCCAGACCAAGGCCAGTGTCAGTGTTGGGTTTCCATCATTCAGATCTTGCCCTCCGATGCCAACCAGGGAGAATTTAGCTGGATGCTTTCCCAAGTCTACAGCGTAGTTACAGTTTTCCAGCTACACAGGACAAGCGTTTAAACAGAAAAATCACTCACAAACACACTCACTTGATTGGAAGCCTCAAACAGGAAGTTTTAGTGTTCATGGCTTCCTTTAAAGCCTTTTGACATGTTTACCTTTTTCATATTTGCTCCAAGTTTAGGGTATGGAGGCTTGTTAACCTTATTCCAGTCGACAGGAACTTTGATCTTTTCATATAATTGTAGTATTACCAGTGCATCTTGGAGATCACTAAAGTGGAAAACATGGATTAAGTCTAATGTTTTGAGATTTGAGTGCACTCTGACTTTGTCACATCATGAATAATTACTATTCTTTACAGGTTGTTGCAATTTCAACAACAACCCTAAAAAGAAAAAAAGCTGGGTCTCCCAAGAGCCTAAAGCTTACCCATAGAGGTGATTTACGTGGGGGTTCACACCAAGGGAGTTCATCCAGTTGCGGAAGGTCTGTTCCTCGCGCGTCTCTCCTACATGACAGAAAACAGGTTTGCTGCAAATTCTGCAAGTTCAAAGCTGAGCAGGGATTTCCACCTTGCAAGGCAGGGAGCTTTGAGCAGCAGAGCTCACCAGGAGGTTTTAAGCAGAGAAAGAGTATTTTTTTCAAAGGAAGAGGGTGACCCTGCTATTTATTCTTGGATATCATTTTGATTTCCTCAGGCCTCAGAAGAGCCTTTTGCACTTTCTGCAAGAAAAAGGAGCAGGAAAGTCTTTCACATAGGTGTTAGCTAACTGCTGTCACAGCCCAGTCCCAGTTGTGCCAACAATTAGCATTCCCATGAACATCTCACTGCATTTCTGAGGTTTTCTTGCCCATTACAGGAAATGTCAAAACCAAATTCCCAGCTTGGTGAATGACAGGCTGCTGGCAGTGTGCCTACAGGTTCAGGTTCCACAACAGGGTCAGAGCAGCTGAACAGGCTGTGCCAAGTGCCCTTCTCATCTGCCCCAAGTGAGTAAACAACCACTGCAGCACCGAAGCCTCAAATCATAGGTGTTACTTCAGTGGAGATACCTCTGCAGGGCACAGCCTCCAGCGACACAGCTGTTTACTTTAGATAGTCCCCTCCCGCTAATTTTGTGACTGATACGGCCATCACCTTCCAAAAGGGTCCAGTCGATGTCCTGGTTTTCAGGCTTGGTAAGTGCTGGGTACTTGTTGAACAGGTTGGCAACGAAGGCCAGGTTCAGTTTGGGGTTGCCACTGACCACATCAGCCGGAGTGACGAACTGCCGGCAGCCGAGCCGATCTGCCTGCTGCAGCATGCACTCTGCCCTCCGCAAGTCATCCTTTTCCTGCCAAGGATGCAATGGACAAGAGCTGTCATGGGACAGACTGGGCTGCAAAGCAGATGGGAAGCTCCTGGCCACTGTGTGGAGCAATGTCACAAATCCACATTTGGCATCAGTGACTAACCCAGCAAAGGGATGAGGCACACACACCAACCCATGCTGCTGTGCCACTCTCATGGCTTGTCTCGCTACTTTTCTTAGCATGGTGCTTTCAAAGCTCACATGCTGTCAAATTTTAATGCTTTTGGAACTTGGTGGTTCAAAAGAAGTCAGTATGCTCCCAAATGAAGCAAGCCCATGAAGGATTTCTCAATCATTTCTGTTAATTGGAGGGTAGTGACCAGGCTGGCAGCGAGCACTCATATGAGCACACACCTGAGGTGTGCACATGGCCACTGACACTGTACATGTTCTATAAATTAAGATACCGGGTTACCCTGATGTCATGGGGCAATGATAGGGTACAGATAGTTCATGATTCTACAGGATGAGGACACAACAGCCTGATACTTACATTGAAACCCGACATGTTAATATCAATCTGAGGCTCTCCTTCTTTCTGCCCTTTGGGTGCAATTTGATTGAGGAGGTGGAAATAGGCTCTGGAGTCCTAAAACAAATGAAAAAGAAAATTCAGCTCTCCTGCACAGCAGTGAATACACCATAACAATTCATTTCAAGCTTGTTTTTAACAAGTCACCATGCATAATTGGCTTAGGTACCTTTACTGAATTGCCAAAATCTGTAAGCTTAAGAGAGAGCACAATGGTAGAAATCCAGGCAGCAGGAAAGGAAACAAAGGGAAAAGGTTAGAAATATTTAAGATGACAATTATGCGGTTGGACTGTTTGAAAGCTGCCTTTGCTACAAGCTCTGGTGTCACAGCCACCTCTGCAGTGGCTGGAGGAGGCAATGACCCCATGCGGCTCACAGTTATGGCCCCCAGATGCCCCAAAGCAGCCCTAACCTCTAAACAAGGCAGCCATTCCTACTGCTACAGCAATGATGAAAATGGCTCAGTGAAGACAAATTCCAAGTAAAAATCTGATTATAAGCTGTCTGAATGTTTGCTTCTGTACCTGCACATTAGCTAGAACAGCTCTAGAGAGGCCAGGGATGGTCACAAAGCAGGAGAAGCCAATAGCTGTAGTGATTATTTATCAACTACATGTCCTTTTAGTCCTCAGCACTAAGGAAGACCTTAGCATATCATGGCAGCCTAGGGGATGCACCAGAGAAGCCAACAGCTATCGGCAAAACTGTAAGCAATTTTGAAGTTGGAAATAAGAGACCATGCACACATGCACACAACAGGTCAGATCTATGTTCCCCATACACCTCAATTATCAATTTTTTTTCTATCTCAATCTTCTTTCTCCTCCTTAAAACTGCTGGCCATGTGAATAAGCTCCAGAAAACTGCTGAGACCAGTGTCCAGATGCCCCACACTGACCCAGAGTCACCATCCTCCATTTCTCACCAGTGCTCCCACTCACATGTGAAAATCAGCTTCAAGAGTCCCCACTCCCAATCCTACTAAAGACAGTGTGAAGAATAAGAGGCCTTGTTTCCCTTCCTCTCTCCAGCCCATGACATTTTAGATGAAATGCCATCACTTGCCAAGAATATGTGGAAGTCTCACTCTCCAGTAAAGCATTTTCCCCCATTATCTCCACCAAAATATGGATTAAGGACATTTTAAAACATATAAGTGATACCAGTTTCAGAGTTGATTAAAACAACAGCAGCACTGGAGGAAACAAACAGTTCAACACTGGGCTCATCTTCATGGCAAGAGAGAACAGCACTGCAGGACCTCAAGTATAATATCCAAACCACCGCTGATAAGACCACTCAGTAAATTAGGGTCAAGAAAGGTCCTGTCTGAGGATGAAAGGCCTCATTTACGCAGGCAAACACAGCCCTGTTTGGCTCCCAGTCTTTTCCCAGGCATTGCAAATCAGGAGAGCTTTGGTACCTTGATATCTGAGCTGAAGTTACTGATTTTGTGCCAGCCTGCGTTTTCCAGGTGGAAGTTGGCCCATCTTAGGAGCAGCTCTTCTGGAGATAGTTTCATAAGGTCCTCCAGATTTTCACCATCATGAAGTAAGGCAGCCAGTGCTACAAGAAAAATGATTGTGAGGGAAGAGTCAAACCTGCATGCCAGAATTTGAGCTGCAGCAAGATTTCAGGGGAGTACAATACCAACAACTGATTATGTCAAAATATTCAGAGTATGAGCAGAGTTTTCCTGAGTTGGTTGTTATACAGAGAGGAGTATAAATGATCTAAAAAAATATGTGTAAAAAAGTACTTTCCCTTTTCTTGTATAACAAAATTCTCTGGACTTTATGTGCGGTCTTTTAAGCTGATGACAGGAAGCCCAATGCAAATGCACTTCTATCTCAATGAAAAATGCTTCCAAGNGCAGTTGTCTTTAATCCTAAAAGGATCCAAGCACCTTTTGCCACATCCCAACACTGTTGGGAACCTGTAGCTGGAGCAGCCTAGGGCATCACCAAGCAATGTGCTCATTCACTGCCAGGCTCAAGCCAAGCTGCATTTTGACTTACTGGTGTTCAGCCAGCTCTCCAAGGCTGATACACATCACCAGGATAGCACAACCCTCCTGCATGAACCTGCTGCACAGCTACAAACAGGCTGGAAAACATTCAGCTTGGCACATGCCTTGATGATCCTTCTTCCAGCAGAGAGGAGGGAGGGAAGAGGCAGTGGCAGGGCTGGGGCTGACAGCACAAGCAATGCTGTGTTCCTGCTTTAGAAGTAATCACTCAGAATTTAATTTACCTTCATTTCTGCTGAGCTCGATGTCAGCGAACAAGCCGATCTTAATGATCTGCCAGAGCAGCCCAAGGACCAGGTGGGGTTTCCCTTCCCTCAAGTCCTCTGCGCCAATATTGACAACATGACAGCCGATGGCAGATGCAGAATTCAAGGCCAGATTCAGGTTCTCCTGCAAAGAGCAAAGCCCAATCAGAGACAGTCTAGGGAGACACTGCTTTCCCTTTCATCCAGCACCAGCAGAGTGGGGATTTCCCCTTTGTTCTTGCTCCAACAGCAGCAGCTCAGAGGAAACACTTCCAGCTACTCTCCAGTTGAAGTTTTAAGGGAGTCATGGTGGCAGCAGGCTGAATCAGTAAGAACTGAACTAGGCACCAGGATTTAATTTCAGCCTCTGGTATTTAGTTTCAGCCTCCGAGTTAGTTGCATCTAGTGGCATCAACAAGAAAAGGATAGAGAAGTGCTAATTTACACACACACACAGAGGGATCCTCACAAAAACAACCTGCCCTAGTATGAAATGATAGCCAACACCAATAACCACATTGTTTAAAAAACACAGTGCTGTACATAATCACCACAGCAATATCACGCGAGCACATTTCAGCCACTTTACCCATTCTGTCATTAATTCAGCATTTTTGAACCATGCCCACAGAACTGTCAATTATGCATGGTACAAAACTGCATTTAAAAATTAAACAGAAGCTATAAAACTTGCTCCTTTCCAATGTTCCACAATAATGCCTTGAGCCACCATGCTACTTTCATTAATTCTATCTAAATATGAATTTCATAAAATAAAATATAGAAATGCTTTATACCTGAATTATGAATGGTGTGAGTTTCTTCTTATTAATTGCTCTTTCATCAATTGTGTCAGGAACAGAAAGATTGATCATTTTGCTGTTAGGAGGAAAACCAATGATATTTGAACAACAGCATTTAATCCGAACAAAACTCAATGCACTGTGACAATATTCACCACAGCACATTTCCTTTAGCCTGCTTGTTTTTGTGTAATTTTTTTTCATAAAAATCAAGATTGCATAAATCAGAAGTTAATATTTACATTATCAAGAATGTATTTGTAACTAATAGTTAAGCCTGAAACTTTAAACATGTTCCCAGACAATACTGATCTCAGCTGCTGGAGCAAAAAGAGTACATGAATTATTCACAGTGCAGTCCCTGAACTAGTGAAGACTCATTGCTCTGCTGACATCTACTGCACATTCTAGTAAGACAACAAACTTCCTCCTATTGTAAAGATTTACTACTGCTGGCAAGAAAACCTGCCCCAAAAAAGAACAAACACTCGGAGAGCTCAGTGGGGAGCATGTGAGCACAATGAATTTTTAATCAACACAAAATATGGCAAATTTAAATTTTATATTATGAACTACTTCCTACTCAGTTCAGTATTTGCCTAAAGCCTAATTACTTGAAACTTGGGAAATAAATAAACTAAAAATATACATCACGAGCTGAAGTTAAAAACTAAAAGAAATTAAAGAGAACAGGTAACTAATTTAAAACTTACTGTGTGTATTGATATTCCAGGTTGATCCAGTTCTCCACTATATTAATTCACTTACAATAAAACAAATGAACCTAACCCATAAAGCCAACAAAAACCTCATACACAGAGGGTTGCTGGTATTTAGCAGCCCTGGATGCCTTCTGTTCTCAGCATGTAACTGAATAAGTCACCTAATTTACTTAGTGCAGCTATTAAAAAGAACAAGAAGATTCCCAGAAAATCCATTTTTGGGTTAATGCATAATAAGGTCACTAACATTCCCACAGAGGACACTGCCTGCCTGAACATCCAAGAGAATGGGCTATTTGTCACATGTGCCCCTCCCTCAAGCCCAGCACCAACCTGAGTTTGCACCAGGACAACTCCTGCTCCTGCAAAGCACCTTCTGTCCCCTCAGCAAACTCAGTCTCAAACCCAAACAAAAGCACTGGATGAAAATATCAGCT
>VYXD01011662.1:267428-285491 GCA_013397195.1 Hylia prasina | reverse complement strand
CCGTCCGGAGGTCCAGGCCCAGGCTGGGGGGGGAAGGGGCCACAGGTCCGAGACCTCGGTGCTCCTCTGGGTTTTCTTCAGTCCAGGGCAGATTTAAACAATCTCAAGAAAAAGGAAAAAAAACAGTCCAGGGAACTTCTCTGCCTCAGCTAGCTAAACTAACTAAAAGCACAGGAGATCTCTGTCCCACCGCTGTCCGTGCCTCCACGAATCGGAGTCAGGAGAGGAATGCGTGGGAGTCTGGCAGTATTTTCAAAACAAAAATTTCACGTATCTTCTTCTTCTCCTGGTTCACCATCAGACTGTTTTAAAGGTACAGAACTCAATATACATCACAAGCAGGACAGACGATTGGGGATACAGGCATCATAAAGTCACCCTAGGACAAGCAGGTATACCATGCACCAGGCCCTAGTAAAACAGAACTGTCCAAGTTTCCACTGATCCAGCAATTTCAGATCTTGAGACTTCACAAGACTAAGAAATCACATGTTGGCTGCTCTCCAGCATACTAAAGTCTATTGACTTGCCACTGTCCATGACGTTGCTTGAGCAAAACAAATCCTCTTGAGGCTCAAAGAGATAGCAAGTCTGCTGTGCACCTTGAATATGTTGCTCTCCAAGCTAATCAACCTAATAAAAGTAAGTCAGATGTGCCCTTCTCCATATCATAAACCAAAGTCACTTGATTGATGTGCCTGAAGATTTATATAATGTTGCAGAAGCAAGCAAGATACTGTCTCCCTTCCCCCTGCTCTCACCACCAGCAATCTTGAAGGGATAAACCTACTGAGAGGCCCTATGTGTTCTCCTGGATAATAATCATCTTCCACCTTTGTTTTGATAAATTGAAGGTACAGATCTCAGGTTTTCTCTGATCAGCATTTTCTTCACCTGCAAATTGTATGACAAGCCACAACTTTATTTTTCAATGTCTTCCTAAAAATGCAGACAGTGTGTGCAATTTTCTCGTGTCCTTCTCAGCCACTTCTTACTCACTGGTGAAATCAACTCTCCTCACAGTCAGGATATTCAGTTTTATAGATTTGGAGGTCACTGTAGATGATTTTGCTGCAATGTTATATTAGGTTCTCTTGCACAATTGCTTGTTAACCATGACTTCTAGATCCCTTTTAGAGTTTCCCCTTTCTGAAATACTATTCTACACTTACAGAGATGAGACTTGCATTTCTCATTACTTGGTATACAACCAATTTTGACCGTACTTAAAAACTGCCCTTTTTAAAAATGAATTTAGTTTATAAAATTTTCCAAGTTGCTATCTATGCCTTTCTGCAACATATCACCTGTCCATTTCATTAACAGCAAATCTATTTATCTCTAGATCATAAAGTATTGGAAAGCATTGGATGGAATGAATAACTCTAGTAGAAATATTTCTGTTCAGTGATGCTAAATAGTTACTAATTTTTGTGCATGACTATCTTAACATGAGCTTGAATGATAATTACCACGAAAAAATAAAATTGTAGCTATATTATATATAGCAGTATTGTATCAGCTCCCAGCAGTGCTGCCACCAGCACAAAAGCAGAAGGCCTGATTTATGCCCCAAATCTCCCATTCATGCCCTCAAAACAAACTCACTAACATCCAGAGCAGGGTAACAGAGCTCTCCTGTGCACCGTCTCTGCCCTGCCTCCTGCCTCCTCTCTCCTGATACGGCGCCTCCTGCTCACAAAGGTTTACCAGGCTGGCTCAGGACAGCTTCAGTGTGCCAGCTGCACACTCAAGCACAGCATAGAACATTGCAAGATAGGACACCCTGATGTCTAGGGAGAGGACTACACCTTCCATTTTAAAATCACACATTTCTGAGGCATTTTCCATAGATGTCTCTAGCATTCATGATTACTTTTCTGATATGCTTCAATAATATGACCAGATATATGCCAACAAGAGCATCAGTTATGGACTTCTGTTCAGTCTGCAACCACATGCTGTACTTAAACATATCAGATTTATTATATGAAGCCACTAAGTTTCTTTCATTCCTATGTGAATAACATATATCAGGAGAACCGCAAGTCAATGTTTTGCCTTTGTCACCACTATTTCTCATATACATTTTTCTTTAGCAACTGGTGTGTTTAACTGTTTCTGCAGTCACTTGCTCCTGGACAAACATACCATTGGAATAAGCCACATTATCTTACAAACGTCATATTAGTTGCATTCTCGAATGAGAATATATTTTTTACAGTCACAGCAAAAAATGTTACAGGCCATCAGTACCCAATTATGAACTCCAACATAACATGTGGAGCACATTCAGACAAATCTATTGCAATTCTTCACAGACTATTTCCATGACACAGGTTTGGTCTTTTTCACAATTCATCAGGGACTGTATCAAAGACCTACCAAGGCCTCACCATGACTGTAACAGGTTAAATCTCCCTCTACAGGGAGAAAAAGGTGAGCAAAACTGGATCAGTAACCTACAAATGGCCAAACCGGAAGTAGTGTCTGCTTTATAAGAAACGAGAATGGGTACTTATCACAAGCACAGATTTGGATTTCCTATACTCACTTAACAAAATTATTTTAAAAATAGTAATAACACTAAAATGTCTCTTCCCATAAAAATAACCTGAAGAAGGAGGGGAAAATGAAGCTAAAACCACTATATTAAGACTGAAATACTGACTAATATTAGTCTCCCATGGGAAAAGATGAGATCAAACCAAAATGAACACACACTCCCAGAACATCCTGCAAAAATCTGCAGTCATCAAAACCCAAAATTTTCTGGGATTAACCCCACTTTGCTTTGGCTCCAGTTGTACCATCTTCAAAAAACAAGGATAAAAGTCCTTATAATTACAGTGTAAATGGAAGATGGCATGTTGGAAAATTGGTATTAGGGAATAGGGCAGCATGGCACTCCATGGCCCAAAGAACATAGCCAGGCTTGAAAGAAAATGAGAAAGAATGTGAGACTGAAAGTCCTAACAACTAAAAGTGCGAGAGAGAATGTGAGACTGAAAGTCATCTAGCAACATGAATCTGTGACTGGATGCTACCAGTAAAAATCTTGCTTAGCAAATATGTATCCAGGTACAGGACCATTCACATGAGACCACTGCAATTAAACACTGAATATATTCTAACTCGGAAAAGTACGCAAAGACTAAAAAAACTGACCAAAACCTTCAGAGGAAATCTGCAGCAATGAAACAGGCAGAAAGTGTTTAGATTAGCTGACATTCACTATCTAGTAATTCTAGTTATGATGAATTTCCTACACAAATGTAAGGTGAAGCACAGATCTTTATGCATCTGAAAGGCCAGCTGGTGCTTCAAATAGTTGCTTAATAGTGCCTAGCAGCAAAACATTCAATGGAAGAAAGGAATCTGCTTGTTCTGTTAGAATCCATGTTAAAAAAAGAGATGAATAAACATAAAATAAATTTTAAAAATCTGCAACCATATTTTCAAGATTAATTTATTTTCATATATTCTTCCTTCAGGTACTTTTGAATGTCTCATGAGATCTGTTTCCCAATTTTCATGAACATTTCATTCATTTATCTCATACCCTAATCAGACTGAAGACTTCAAGAATCTCTTTGCTGACTATATCAGATATTCTAATTCTATTCTTACATCTCTTTCATATACTGTCATAGCGATTTTCATTTTAAAATATAAATAAGAAATACAGCAGAAAAAGTTAGCAATTACAGCAGCAGTCCTTGAGACCCCATGACTGTAATTCCGCTTTCAGTTTTCACAGGGGATCAAACAGCTTCTCATCATAGGAGTAACCAAGTATGGCATCTGGCAACCTGGCAGTGGCTGGAAGGCACACACAGCCTTGCAGTCATTTAGGATTTTAGTGGGCACTTAAGGAACAGCTTCAGTTACCTGAAACATCACTGTTGGCACTGAAAGACACAAGTATTTACAATATTTGCTACTGATACTCATTAAGGTACAGGATGACATCTCTGAAACTGTATACATTGCCCGTAAAAGCACAGTCATTCACTTCTAAATAACCACTGCAATCACAATAAAAATAATTGAAAAAATCAAACCCAAAACAGTAAAAGCATTTATTTGCTAGAAAGGATGCAAATAACAATACAAATCTAGTGCCAGCAGCACACACTTGGGCAGGATTAACAGTTTGGTTTAGTGACTATTAGTACTGTGTTCCTCTTCATCACTAGGCAACAATCTGCTGGGTTATGCTGTAGGGTTACCTGAAAAGCATGTTGGAAATATATGCTAGAAATCCACAACTTTTCCTCCTTTGACAAGTAACTACTAACTTAATTTTATTGATATTAATCTCAAGTGACAGGCAGTATAAAAGAGCTACTTATAACCACATTTAAAGAATTTTTTATACACTTCTAGTAAGTTTAATGAAAGAGATAATTTGTAGGAACAAGTATAACTTACGAAACACATTGGTGTTTCTTTCAGAACTGCGTAATGATACAATTAAATACAACTGGAACAATAACAGTTTAGTCACATGTATCACTGCTCCAACAGATCATCATCTCCTTCAAACATGCTACAAGGCAAGAGAGTAGAGCAATGGCTGAAAAACTTGCTATCACTACAATCACTAGATTTTGCCTACAGAAATGAAATACTTGCTAACTGGTAAAATAAAGGACATCTACCCCAGAGTATCCTTACTATATTTGAACTGCAGAAAGATTTTTTACTTTTTCTAGCCACATATGAAGAGGTTTAAAATCTGATGTTTAAAATCTGCCTACTTAGTTTCTCTTCATAAGATCCAGTTTCTGAGAGGCAGAAAGCCAAGTTCTTCACCCTGCTCCTTGTTTAATTTAAGAAGGCTGCTGCAATAGTCCTCTGCCTTCATCCACGGGACCACCTGCTTGAGGGACATACAGAAAAAGCAACCTTCTACTTACATTTGGAATGCCACTGCTCACAGAGCCTCTGAATCTAGGCAATCTTAAAGTTGTGGTACTTGTCGCTCATGCAGAAATACAAGTTAATCAGTTTCTCCATTTGCATGACGAGGCATTATTTTATCACTAAATGCAACCCAGCTGTATATTTTTAATATATATATATTCACATTTCAGGACAATATGCTGCTTGCATCCCCTCCACTACACCTGAGGTACATTAAAATATTACTGGTGAACAGAACACTTCATCCCAAACAGAATAAGCATTTGCCAGGATGTCCTAGTTCCTGGCAGGACCAGGGCTAAACAAACACAGTACACACATGAATCCTAAATGAGACAACATCATCAGTATCAGCAAATGCCTTACTGTAACACAGAGACACCTGGTGGTATGTGTCACTGCTCCCCTTGAGCCATACATTCTCAGTCCTCAGTTCTGTGATAAACCATTTCCCTTCGTGATTGCACAAAAGATACTCAGATTCAGTTGGACAGCAGCACAAAAAATAATTGATAAAACCATGGAACTGCCACTGAGAAGAGATACAGACTTCCTAATGCCTTGTTACTGAAGTGCAGTGACGCCTCAAATTTCTTTTATTGTAGCAGTGATGTACACAAATGACAAATACCTTATGCATATTCCTGCAAGTAAACATGTCTCATAGGACAAGAGAACAGAGTCTTAGGGCAAGAGGACACAGTTGTAAGCTGCGCCAAGGAATGTTTAGGTTTATCATTAGGAAGTTCTTCTCAGAAGGAGTGATGGGGCATTGGAATGTGCTGCCCAGGGAGGTGGTGGAGTCACTGTCCCTGGGGGTGTTTAAGGAAAGACTGCACATGGCATTTGGTGTCAAGGTCTAGTTGACAAGGTGGTGTTAGGTCATAGGTTGGATTTGATGACTTCAAAGATCTTTTCCAACCTAGATGATTCTATGGTAAGCATGTACAAGTACACTTGTTTAATTATTCCCCAAAAAAATCTCATGTGGAAGATCCAAAAATGTCTTAATGGAATAAATCTGAACTCGATTAGGTTAGTTGGTAAATAGGTAATTAGGTTACCTAGATTTCATGTTCAAATAGTACAAGAGTACTCACTCATACTGCTTGAGGAAAATCATTAGTTATTATTATTAAAATTATGTATTTTTTTAAGTGAGTATATAATATTAGGCGAACGTCAAAGCCATACACTAAAACTTCTGCAGTGGAAGACTTGGCTCCTTTAAGGAAAGGTGGTTATTTTTGAGACTGTTCCACCTAATAAAGCAAATTTGTACTGCACTTTATTTTGGATGATGCAACACTGCGGAGTGCAGCATTTATCATCATTTAAACCATAAGCTGTACAGTTTTCCAAAAGCAGAACCATGCCTCATAATTTTGGCCAAAATGCATCTGGTTTAGGTAATCATGCACCTTGGTGGCTGCGGATGGCTGAGATTTACTTCAAGCTACCTATGTAGCTCAGCTGTGGAGCTACATCTAGCCCCAGCTGGATAAACTGCCAAGAGAACCTGCAGCTGTACTTGCGCTGGTAAACCTATGGCAAAGTCCTTATTGTTGAAGCTGTAATACTCAATGGAGAAATTGATGTTTCATAATTAAATTGCCTTTACCACCATGACACTGACGAGAATAGTATTACCACAGAATCTGAAGCAGAAAGACAAGACTTGGTGAAATGATTTCAGAGAGTTTCCCAGCTGATTTCTCAGCATGTTGGATTAGCACCCCTCCCATAGAAACCCATTACCTATTAACAGAGGAGCCTTAATGCTACTGGCACCTACAAACCAAATAAATTTACCACAGGACAGGAAAAGTGAAGGGGAAAAATATTTTTAAAATAATAATAAAAAACCCCTAAACACCAAAGAGAAAACCAGTTATTAAATTATTAAGTTACTTATGATGATGAATATTCTGACAGAAAAGTTCACACAGGCTCTCACCAGAAGCAGATCATGCAATTACTTCAACTAACCTGTTAAAACTACTTACACTTTTTTACAAGGCTTTTTCTTCCTATGTTTCCTAAAATCCCCAAGAATACTTCTGGAGACACACATCTATTTGTACATGTTCATAACAGAGCTTCTTCTTTCACACACCACTTAATTTCTTATTCAGGTCTAAAGCCAAGGTAAATACTTTCACTTATCTTGTAGGCAAAAAAATCTAAGATTAGTTTATGCCTGTGGGATTGAAATTTACAAATACACTCCCGGTACTGTCTGAGTGATGTCTGTCTTGAAAGCAAAGCAGGCACAACCTCTGCAATTCACATTCTGTGCAGCACTCTGACTTCCTACTTTGGTCTGGCTGCTCAACATCAGCTATGACCTTCAAATAAGCTCAGAAAGATCTGAGCATATAGAAACAGGAATTCGGGCAGATAAAAGCAGTAAGAGGAACTTCCAATATGACAAATCTCTGTCTATATTACTCATAAAAATATCCCAGTCTTCAGGGTCCTAAATGTCTCATGAAAGTCTAACTACCAAGGGATCATCTGAATCCTTGATTTTGCTGTTTGGTTCTTTTGAAGGTTTCTATTTAAATATTAATGTAAGAATTAATAAAAAATTCCTTTTAAAGCTTGGAGGTTTTCCCTTTCTTTTGTTTTTCTATGTGTTAACCTTAAAAAAACAAACAAAAAAAGAAAATACATGAAAAGTGTTTAGAGTTCACACTTCCAAAAAGGGCAAGTAGTAACTGCTTACAAATATGAAAACATTATTTGCAAATCAAAATTCTAAACTTTTTAACAGCAAAAGCATTGTCATGTTTGGAATCCTCTGACTGCATTTATCTGTACAAAAATGTGCAAAAAATATCTCTCATCTCTTCTAACTTCTATTTCTTCCAGAAATTTCTCCCAGGATTTAGTGATGCATACTATTGAAAGGTATTGAAGAATTTTTGAAGTTCAATTTTATCAGTATTCCAGAATTAAATTATAAATTATACTACTTGGTATTAAAACAAACTCTTTCTCTTTTCTCATCATTTAAAAGCAAGCATTCTCACATTTTTCTATAAATTCCTTCATTTAATTCTTGAACCTAGATTTTGAGTGGATTGTGGTAGACTGGAAGTCAATCTCCTGTCTTCATGTATGTATCCTACACTGCAAAAAAACCCTGCAGTGCCAGATTGGCTGTCTCATTCATTGGTAAAGTAAATCCTGTGGATTTGTGCTTCTTGCTCAGGCATAATGTAGGTCATAAACTTATTTCACCCGGTTTTGCTTTTGGAATTTTTCTTTTTTTTTCAGCTATCTCCTTCAAAGCCTTCAGGACAACCAGCAGGAGCTCTCCTAAAGCTGTAAACATAGGCCCCTGTCTCAACATTACTGAGTTTCTACCAATACTGCTTTTATCTTCCCTGTTCTTCTTTATTTGCTCTTATGTCAGAAATATTGGTCGCACTTATTGTAAGGAATTCCTCTGTAGTTTATTGTCTTTCCTTACTAAATCTTGTCTACTTAAAACTTTCAAAGACAAAAAGAACTCTTTGTGTTACATCAGCACATCATAAAAGATTACTCGATTTGAACATAACCTGACTCTAGTTCAGAAATTTCTGCATCAAAACTTAGTAGAAACTGGTAGATTTTACCAGAATCAATTTTAACTATTCATTTAAAAAAAAAAAAAGTTATTTATTTATTTATTAGCTTTGTCATGCTAAATGATAACATGAAAATACTATAGAGAGTTCAGTTTGTACTGTGAAAAATAAAGAATTTATGGTTTAAATTAAGGTCAGAAGCAGGTAGCAAGATATCAACTGTAAAAACATCTTCCAGGAACCACTCCAGTATCTCCCCCACACATACTGTCCATAGTAGTTATGACATATAGTGGTAGGGTCATTCAGCAGCCAATATTACACAATTCAACATTACAGACTGTTCTCAACCAAGAATCAAATCTCCTTGGGGTACACATTGTCTTTCCATGACCCTCTGGATTATCTGCCAAGTGTACCCAGGTCCTTGAGCACAAAAAATCCCACAAATGGGAGGCAAAACTAATCAAAACTGTGGTCCCTAACAAATTTTTACATGTACCTCGGGGACTTTATCCCCTTCTACAATATATGGAGGTTTTGACTGAGGAGGGGCAGCTCAGGTGATAAAGCTTTGGGTATTAACTAATCAGACTGTCTTTGCTAAGCGTAGGTCCAACCACCCACTGCTTTCTGTGTGGTTTTTAAAAGTCCATGGTATCATTCAACTTTGCCATGGGGTGCTGCATGACCTGGAATATCATACCCACTCAACATCACGCTCTCTGGCCAAGGTGACTGTGAAACATTTTTAAAATTACTTTCATTGTCCAAATGAGTTCTTTCTGGGGTGCCATATCACCACAGGATTTGGTCTTCAAACCCCGAGATGATGTTCCAGGCAGTGGAAGGCACAGGGTTAATCTCCAGTCATCCAGTAGTTCATTAAACTACGGCAAGCATGCAACAATTGCCTTGGCAGGTATGTATGGTGTATGATGTAATTAATCTGCCAGGCCTCCTCATATTTATATTTGAACCATTGTCTCCCCATACTATGGCAGCTTTACCTGCTTGCTTGCAGTGAATGTTTCACAGTTATGGATAACCTAGGACATACTGTCACTGTTAAGTCCACCCCTTGATCACAAGCCCATCTCTATTTTGCTGGTCCTCCCTGATAACCTGAGGCCCATCATGCAGGAAATAATTCACCCTTATGCTGCCATCCCAGTTCCACCTGAGACAGTTTAATCTTGGCAGCCCAATCCACCTGTCCAATTCTTGAAATGCTCTTCAGTAGCCCAACTCCTTGGTGAGTGTGCATCTACTCAATGTACTTTACAGCCAGCTTCCCTACCTGGCCAATGATGCCTCACCACAATTCATGAGTGCAGATGGATTTACCTCTGTCATACTGGTTGGTCTTTTTCCATTGGTCCAGCCACTCCCACATTGCATTTATTGTCATCCACAAGTTAGTGTAAAGGCCATAATGGCTCAACAGCCCCAATGGGCAGCTGTACCAACCTAGGTCATCAAGGATTCCCCAAAACATCCCATGACTCATGGAGTGGAACTCCCTGCCCTGGGGAAGGTACTGAACATTCCTGCCTGAATCTGACCATATATAATTTGAGGTTTTGGGACTCAAGGAACAACCATCGCCAATGGGCATCCAGAGCAGGAAGTCAAATTTCCACAGGATGACAGCTTTCNCCAGGCCTCCTCATATTTATATTTGAACCATTGTCTCCCCATACTATGGCAGCTTTACCTGCTTGCTTGCAGTGAATGTTTCACAGTTATGGATAACCTAGGACATACTGTCACTGTTAAGTCCACCCCTTGATCACAAGCCCATCTCTATTTTGCTGGTCCTCCCTGATAACCTGAGGCCCATCATGCAGGAAATAATTCACCCTTATGCTGCCATCCCAGTTCCACCTGAGACAGTTTAATCTTGGCAGCCCAATCCACCTGTCCAATTCTTGAAATGCTCTTCAGTAGCCCAACTCCTTGGTGAGTGTGCATCTACTCAATGTACTTTACAGCCAGCTTCCCTACCTGGCCAATGATGCCTCACCACAATTCATGAGTGCAGATGGATTTACCTCTGTCATACTGGTTGGTCTTTTTCCATTGGTCCAGCCACTCCCACATTGCATTTATTGTCATCCACAAGTTAGTGTAAAGGCCATAATGGCTCAACAGCCCCAATGGGCAGCTGTACCAACCTAGGTCATCAAGGATTCCCCAAAACATCCCATGACTCATGGAGTGGAACTCCCTGCCCTGGGGAAGGTACTGAACATTCCTGCCTGAATCTGACCATATATAATTTGAGGTTTTGGGACTCAAGGAACAACCATCGCCAATGGGCATCCAGAGCAGGAAGTCAAATTTCCACAGGATGACAGCTTTCGACAAGACCACAACCATCATTTCAGCAGCCCTGCAGCTACTGCTTCACTGGACTGCAACCACCACCCCTGACCAACAGGGGCCAGGCTGTATTCTGACTTCATCAGTTTAAGCCAGTGTTTCTGTATTTTCTGCCTTTATTGTAATTTTCCTATTAAATTGTAATTCCAACTTGAAATCTCTCACAAGGTATTTGCATGGAGTTAATTTCTCCTGCTACTTTACCTTCAAGCAAGCACAGTCACTTACCCCATAAGACTTCAATATATACAAATACAGACAGACCATTCTGGTGCACTTGCTATGGTTTTTAATCAGCTCACCCTTAAAGAAATACACTGAATGAAATGCACACGGAGCAGAACACAAACTTCATATTAAAAAAAATCTCCATTCTGGAGTAAAGGTGATCTAATTTGTCATTTTGATAAATTAAGTCTACCATAGACAAAAATTGGAGGAAATCTGCCTTCTTTTACAAGGAAGGGAAAATATTTCTTTTTTAAAATTAAAAGCTTCAGGACTTACATTATAGCTACCCTCTTAAAATTCCCTAGGAGATAACACTTTTAATATGAAAGATTGAGGATAGATAGTAAGATTAGAGAGGAAAAAGCAAATAATGTCTTCAGATCAATGGTGAGTTCTCATTTTGTCAAAGACCAGAAAATTATCCAAGAAGTTAANCAAAACAAAGCAAAGGAGAAAAAGTTAAAAAAAAAAAAAAAAAAAGACCAAAAAAAAGACACTTGGGTCTATTCATTTATTAGCACATAACACAAGACAAACCAGTTAAGCTACAACTTCCTACAAAGCTGAGTGTTAAATGACATAGTGGCAGTGTTAAAACTGTTTTAGTAATACTTTTTTAAAAAAACTAGAAAGTAATTCTCTCTGCGTCAACACAGAAACTGATGACAAGTCTTAGTGGTATGACTAATCTTCTGCATTCAACACTTCAAAAAGATGAAAGAAACATTTTTCAGCACTTCTTGGGACAAAAGGAAGTCTAATACTATAACCAAGTTTATGTACCTCTATTTTTAAATTTTAAAAGTTCAGCACAGGACGGTAGGTTATGAAACACACATGAAGTACACTGAAGTAAGACACAGTCAATTGAAATCCAGACAAAACCTTTGAAACTTAAACACTTCACAGCAGAGTCTCTTGTCACATAATAAGCATTTATTTGAGTTTTCAGTGCAAGGACTGTGGCAATTCCTATCCTCCAAAAATCTGTTATTCTCCATATAATTATTTTACTATAAACACCTTTATATATGAGCAGTAAATGCAAAGGGTGAGGAGAAGAGGAAGTAAAGTTTAAATGAGATAAACAGTAAGTCAACAGCTGCTATTAGTTCACTTTAAATCATCTAAATATTTCACATGAGGATAAACGCAAACTAGCCAATTCTGAAAAATCATGTAGCTCGCTTTGAAAACTCTGCAGATCTCTAGTTAATCAAGCAGAAGTAATTCAAGATATAATTAAATGCAACTCTATTGTGCCATATCTTGATTTTTCCTCCAGTAATACACATACACTACTAAAATACCATAAACTGACAGTCTGATCAGATGCTGACATAGCACAAGAAACAGATTAATACATCTCAAACTGCTGAAAGATTAACCTTTTATTAGAGATTAATGCCTGAAAAATCAGTCAATGCAGAATATCCCTTAACAAAATCAGATGTCTAATTAAACTCTTGGAGAAACAAATAGCTTTGATCAACTGCAACAGCTGTCTTTTAAGAACAAAATTTTAGCAACAGCTTTTTAGCCCAGGTTGCTATTTCTATATAATTAAACCAGCTCCATTGTCTTCTCACCCAGCCTAAATATTTTTTCATCTACTCATTCCCTCTGTGTCAGTGGCCACATCTCTAAAAGCAAGTGTTCTCCTATTTTCTAAAATACTGCCTTCTTAATTTTGAGAATTATGATGCTCTCAAACCATGCTCCAAATACCTGTGCAAATCTGCTCTCTCCAACTCTTTCTGTTTTGTCCTGACATTGTGTCAGGAAAATTAAATCCTTGACAGTCAGCAGTTTTCAAATTTTTTCATCATCTTCATCTTTCTCAGTGAAATTAAAGCAGCAATTAAGATCCTCTTGGGTGACATTATCTGTGTAGCTTTCCATTGATATTTCAGCCTTTTGTCTTTTCTTGTTCTTTTTCCTTCTTTGGCTGGATCATTTACCTGTGACATATGCCAATCATAACAAACAAATCAAATTTTTTCCCTTGTGTAACTTCACTGACTCAAACAGCTCTAAACTAATTATAAATTCATTCTGGTATAGGCAGAGAAACATGCATGGTATGCTAGTATGTCTTCATTGGCTCTGCTTCCCACTCCTCACCAAATTCAAACTCCCCTCTCTCCTCTTCAGGCTTCCTCCCAGCTCAGCTTGTACTCCTTTCTACTCACTACAATTTCCTTCCTCTTTCCCAGCATCTCAGTACAAGACAATGCTCTTTTCCCTGAAAGTGCGTCTACTCATACAATCCAGATCATTGAACTCCCCTTCTTTCTGCGGGTCGTCCTCTTGGGACACACAGTTCACCCTCTTACATCTTTAACTTTATTGACTAATAGTTACCCTTTATTTGTAAGAATGGGAAAGACCCTGGATGCATCTCCTGTTTTTCACTTCATCTGATCTCTCATTAGTTTGTATTATACATTCTAGACCACTGTTTTCCAATCCCTGCTTATTAATGAAACAAATAGCTCCATGTGTCACAAAATTAATGTAACTTGCTTTCTTATGGCTAAGAAATTAGAGGTTGAGCAGCAGCCCTAAAGAGCCCCCATCTTCCCCCTGCAATAACCCCCAGTGCTCTCCTGCACCTCCAAGTTATTTACACAGCCATGCACAGAACTGGAGATATTAAGGGAACCTGCCCACTCTTTTGGTTGTAATGGATCAATCTGGACACATTTTAAGAAGTCACGAAATTACAAAATTTGTTGTTGTCAGATTTGTTGTTATCTTGCAAGAAAACACACTGGAGAGAACTGCCCACAAGAGTTCTCACTGCGGCAGTCAGATTCAGCCTGGACATCCTTTAATCAAGAACCCTCTTCCCAACCCTCTTCATGTTCACTGTTTATTCAATATGACATATGCCCAGATCCATGTTCTTTGATTAGGACAGTGAAACACTTGTAGGGCCTCTATTACTGCAAATCTTAAGAAACAGGGATATTTCCACCCACTTGGTTTTTACTAAATTACTGTGACAAAATACAAGTGATGTAAAACTTTTCATGCAATGCTATGTCTCACATTAAGGAGAAAGGCCATGCTGGCATAGGCACTGTCAGATAAATTCATGCTCCAGCTGGCAAAGAAAGAAAAATTAAAAGGGACAAGTAGAAAAACCCTTGCTTTGCTGCCTTGGGCCATGGCAGCACACTCAGACACTGGAAGCACTGTGAAGCATTGCTCCTGGAATGCTGTTGTCATCTCCTGTCCAGGGGACACCCAGGAGGCATCCATCACCATCATCTCAGTGCTTCAAGAATGCAGCACACACGTGGCTCTCAGCAACATGAGGGTGATTGGCTGCCATATGGAAAGTTATGAAAAGTTTGGCCAAGGAAACCCGTCTCATAGCCTTTGGAAATTGGAAGAAGGATGATGTATGATGCACGTGTTCATTTCTTTGTCCTAAAAACATATATTTACACTTCATTTACTGTTTAAAAGAAACCTGTTTCCTTCCAATAAATACCTAAAATTCCCTTTCCAAAAATATTCACAGACAGCTCCAAGAAGTATTCAGTCTTCAGCAAAGAACTATGTTAGTATTTAGCACTCAAATATAAAAGGTACGGTTTGCATAAGACTACACTTCTATTTGTACAGCACTACTCAAAGCGAGATACTAATCCTATTCAATGCAACAGAAGCTTTATTCAATACTGAAAAAACTAGGTCTCTGCTATGTTCATGCCCAATGCAATAATGCTATAACACATTTTAATGAGTTCAAATTAAATTCAAATGGCTTGATTATACCAAAAATTAAATTTCAATATAAAATCTTACAATGTAAGTCTTCCCACCCACTAACTTATGTTCCTTTTCACTGATGACATCTGAATTACTTCAGCTTAAAAGAGCAAAAAATTTGACTTATTGTGGGATTTTATTTCTCTCCCTTAAAATATGCAGTAGATTTTTTGTGTGCAGATTTGATAAAAAATTCAACAGTCTTGATCCAAAAGAGGCAGTAGCATCTGTCTCTCTATTTCAATAAAATTTCACATACATTTTAAAAGAAGTTGCAATTTTATGTTGATTTACTTTTAGGCAATTTATTCTCCTTTTAATGATTCTGAAATACCTTTTTTTTTAATCTTTGGACACGTAAGGCTGCAGTGAAAGACAACAAAAATCCAGACGCTGCTGAAAGTCTGTGCTGTAGCGTCCTGGTTACAGAAAAAAACAGAATGGAGCTTTTAACACTGTTTGTTCAACACCACACACATCATCGCTGTGATCGGTGTGGTCCCAGCAGGAAAAGCCAAGGAGCAGGAGGGGAGGTACTCCATCTTGCCTGGCTCTCTCTAGGGAGAAGGTATGGGGATCAGCCAGGTGGGCCCAGCCCCTCCTCACCACCATCAGTCCCTTTCCCATTCCTCCAAGATGTGGCTTTAAGATGTGGTGCTGAAGGACAGCAATGCTGAGCCCAAGACAGCTGCTCCAGGGAAAATTAGAAAGAAAGGAGAGAGAGAGAAGGGGCAGCACAAAGCCTAGCTCAGCTGAGCCATTCAGAGCCCAAGCCCCAGCAGAGCCAAGTAAGTGGTAGCAGGGCGAGAGAAAGCCGTGCAGAACCAAACTATTGGAGCAGTCTGAGGCAGCAGCATGGCACAAGATTCTGAGGGGTTTGCTTGCCCTACTTAAGACTAGGCTGGGGGATGAGAACATAAGCCACCAGAGCTCCCATGGCCATATTGCCTTTGTCTGGAGTCCATACCAGGCACTATCTTTGGGAAGCATTTTTTCTTCTGTTCCCAGTGATAAATGCCCTTTTGTGGATGGGACACCCTCTTTTATATACTTTTCTTTTTATATACTGATATTACTGTGGTTATTGTGATTTTAGTAAATTGTTATTTTAACTCAAATGCCTTCTTATTGTCTCTCCATTGTCAGAAGGCACAGGGGGAAAGGGAATAGCTTGTTTGAATTTGGTTCCCTGCAGTCGTTAAAATCAGCACGTGCTCTAAGTAAAAGTTGGATTTGAAAAATGCAAGTTATTCCAAACTCATGCTACCAGATGTGCAATCCCAAAACCTCGGAGACGTGTAAAGACCATGACTGAGGTTAGGCAGGGACTTTACTGCCCTGCAGTGCAGCCTGTAAGGATGCAAGGCTCGACTCCTGAGGTACACTGAATTGGAAACTCTAGCTGCTCACAGTGGAATGAGACTTACTCTGTTAACAGATCACTGAACAGTACCAGGCATACTTGAAGACAATTAACAATGCTATATAGTTGGAGTTTTATTTCCCCAAATATCCTATACCACAATGAAGCTAGTGAATTAAACTAGATTTAATAACCGAAGTGAGATTGTATTTTAGAGTTGAGAAAAGCAGTGAGTGTGCTTATTATGAAATAGCAGGAAAGCTACTCTGTTTCAGATCATCCCTCTGAAACAAACACAATCAGCAGCTCTGCAAACTTCACCAACACACAAACAAGCTTTTTTGTTATCAGAACCAGCATATCTGGTATCCAGGCACAACCCAAATTAATACAAGAAAACACTTGGAAGAATCGGTCATAATCCTGCTAATTAAAAACAGGCCTAAACTGATTTAATTCAGCAGTATTCTTTCCAAACGCTATGACTGTACCTTGTTCTAAACAAAAGTAATGCCTAAAAAGCACTTGACATGATTTGTAAATAAACATTTACAATTCTTTACTAAACACAACAGCAGAACAACACTGAAGAAAATCACACATTTTCATATTGCTAAATGCTGCAGTCTTTAAAGCAGAATAATGTCCTGTCATCTCGAACAACAGTACTTAAGTACTTAAAATGCGCAATACATTGTTGTGAGCCAGAGGTTTGGGGAGGAAGAGATTCACTACTGCAAGGAAATGCCCTCTTTATAGACACCTGTCACAATAATCCCACCTCAATAAGCAATGATCTAAACCCTATACAAGCATTATACAAGAGATAACCACAGTAGTTTCCAGTCAGGCCAGTGATTATAAACAAAGCAACCCCATGGCATAAAGTTAAATCTAGGTCCCACATTTGTGAAGACAAACTCCTTTGAATTCTGTAGAGGGACATTAAAGTACTACAGACCTCAAGGTACACTTGCAAATCGCTGCAGAACTATGACAATTCTTCATTAGCACAGGTACTGCTCTAGCAGCACCCGAATGCATTTATACAGCCTATTTTTGACAACACATAGAGCATTCCTTTTACTTCAGCGACTCATTTCTCCCTGATTATGACCTAAGACAACTTATGTGTTACACAGTTATACCTGAAAAAGGTGGATGGCTGCTTAGAATTACACAAGATCCAAAAATACTCACGTTCTGCACTTTTCTCGCAGTAAATTTATTCCAAGATTCAGCAGCCCCCATCAACAGTAGCTTCACCACGTAATTTAAAAACTGACAGTTAGAAGAGTTATGGCTTTGTTTAATGCCTTCTCCCATCAAACGAGTTCAGTCTCGTAGACTGAACTGACAGCTGCATGAGGCAGTACCCAGTGTGTAACTGCCAAATATGATTACCTACCATCTATTAAATGTGTACTAGTGGTCGTTTGTCTTGCAGAAATCAAAAGGCATAGTAATTCGAATTTGGATAACCAAACAAGGCAAAAACACCGAGGTTACTGGAGGAAAAGCAGCTTGTTTTAAGAGAAGACACGGCTTTCACAGACATGCGAGGCAGCCAAGGGAGAAAGGCGTGGGAGAGAGGGAAGTCTAACTCCAGCCTCCGAGACACCTTTCCTCTGTATGGTTTATGCAATAAAGGTCTGAGGGAGATGGCTCCTGCAGCGGAGCAGGAGCACGGCTGACAGAGGTGCTCCCCCGGCTCGAGCCCGCCGCACCGCCTGTCACGACGCGCTGGGAGAGTGCCGGGCTCCGACGCGGGATGCGTGCCGGACCCGAGCCGCT
>VYXD01011662.1:234478-266877 GCA_013397195.1 Hylia prasina | reverse complement strand
GCAGGGCTCCGCCGCACCGCCCCCCGCTCAGCGTGGCGCGCCCGAGGGAGGATGGTGCTGCAGCCGTGATGCTGAAGATAAAGGAAGGACGAAGCTGCCACCCTGGTCCATCTGGGCAGAAAGTTTGCCACCCTAAGCCCACCACCCTGGTGGTCCCTCGGTGCCGGCTGGCGGCGCGAAGCCTGGCAAAAAAAGTTACCGGCGAGGTGCAGTGGGAGCGGCGGTGTGCGTATAGATAGGTATGGCAATCACATGAGGACTTGGCCGGAGGTGGTTTGCCCTGCCCCCCTCCCCACCTGTTTCCTGCAGTGCAGACGGCCTCCCCGTCCGGGATGCTGGGAGGGCGGACGCCCGGAGGCCGCGGGCGGCGGAGTGAACGGCAAGGTACTGCAGTCTCCGTGGGAAACACCCAGATCCCTGGGTGAAGGTGGGAACGTGAGGCGGCTCCCTGTGCCCAGCACGCGTCATCCCCGACCCGCGATAACTTTGTGGGGGGAAGGTTCAGTGGGATTTGCTGACGCAGATATAGAAAACGCTGCGGGAAATACGGGCCTCGTCACCGGCTCTGTCCTTCGGCAGCGGTGGGTACAGAATGCAGAGCCCGGCCCGGCAGGACCTGCCAGGTATGGGGGGAAAAAACCCCCTCAGCTCGTCTGCCGTTCTCGTCTTTTTTAAACTAGGAAAAAAAAAATCTTATCATAGCATGCTGTATTTTTGGATGTTTCTTTTTTAATTAAAATCATACCAGCAGTGTGATTTCAGCACAAATCTTTTACATTCCATAAAACAAACAAGCAAAAGAAATCCTTTTGTGTAGAGTGAGCCATACCATTGTGCAGCGCACTTTCGGGTTTCATTTAAAAAGAGACTTCTTACAATGGAGGATTTGGCCTTCTGTATTCAACTTCCCCAATAAAGTTTGCAACCAGGCATTTGACAGTACAAATTTTGCTGAACAGAGTATGAGGAAAGTTAAAAGTATTGAGTTAATTGGGTGCTTCCAAATCATCAAGGCCTTGGGAATACAGTATTTGAGAAAATAGCCAAAATAACCTCTGAACCACTGGAGGGTATTTTTGAGGAGCCCTGCCAATTTAAGTGACATTTTAGGATCAGAAAAAAAGCCAAAAATAATCATAGGGAAAAAAAAACCCACAAAAAATTTAAGGTAGAAAATTATAAATAAGTCAACTGACTTTGATCCCTCTAAGTGAATCCAAATAATCAGCTTCTAGCTACCTGAAAGCAAAAGCATCAGGTAGCAATGCTCAAATGGATCAAGGTCTGGAGGAAGCTTATGTGTCCAGATGTCTGAGATGACATCTTTAAAACAAGAAAAGAATTTGTTAAATGGAAACCCTTAAAAGATTTGTGTTCTTGTAAATAATGAGTTTACTCAATGAGCAGAAATCAAAAGAATAAAAAAAGAATTTTGTTCACCAACTACGCTGGGGAGAGTGAAAAAGACAAAAAAATATTTCAATATATTTATTTGCCTTGTGTTTGGCTCTTTTTATTTCCACCTTACACTTAAAACATAAAATAAATAGCTTTTCAGATAATATTTCTGTTAAAGTAACGGCTCTTCACAAAACAGATATAGGAATAGTACAACAGTGTATCAGAACTTACTTTACTAAATATACAGAACTACTCTCATACCTTTAAATGACAGTTATTTTGACCAGTGATCACATTTTCCTATTAAAAAAAAACCCAACCAAAACCACACAAAACCCAGAACTTTGTTGTTTGTATAGACATATTCCATTCAGCAGCTAATCTTGGAAGTACATGGAAGCTTTTAGTCTGGGAGAAGTGTAAACAAGCCTCTATGTGGCTTGTGCTGTGTTTTTATGACCCATGCATTGAGTAGTTCCAAGTAACATACCGACAGGCCTCCTGATTCTTTTTCCACAAAAGCCAGCATAAACATTCTGTACATTAAAATTGTGTCATTACCAAATCTGTCTAACCTGCCTCCTTTTAATCCAACCACAAGTGCATCTGCTTACAAAGAAAAGAGTCACTGTATCTTTGCCTGTTTAGTTGCAGAAGCACTAATTGTCCTGGGGGCAAAATCTGTCTGGGCTGACAAGACAGTAAATGGCTGTACTGCAACAGGCAGAGTGGGATTATTCTAAAATTAATTCAGATCAGGTCACTGTAAACAGTTTTACAACACTGTGAGTCATTCTGTGCATTGAATTATAGATCAGGTTCTGAGCTATATTCATCTGTTAAAGTTGAAACAGAATTTGGCAGAAAGATCACAGCAAAACCTCAAGCTACATTCAAACAGAAATTTCAGCATTTAAAAAGAACATGGATTTAACACCTGTAGAGAACAATACTTCTAAATATGTAGATAAACTTTTATTAGCCTTTTAAATAAGGATGTCTGAAATTTTTTCTGTACACCATATTGCTTCGGTATTTTGAAAGCTAAAATAAAACAGGACAACAGTGGCAGCAAAAATTGTTTGGTATTTCAAACTGAAACCCAAGGAGATCAAGAATGTCATCTTTATTTCCAGCATATCAATTATACATGTCAAAGAGGAAGAACATTTTCTGAGGAAGGCAACTATCAGTCTCCTCAGAACTATATTTCATATATGTATGTCATTACTCTAAATAGTTTAATCTAAATTTATATAACAAATATATCACTCAAAGCTAAGCACTGTGCATTTTTTTCAAAAAAAATATTTTCTAATACTTTTGCAGCCTATGACCCAAAACCCCAAATTTGTCCAGTGCTTTATATCAAATAAAAATTTTTGGGTTGGTTTTGCTTATTTCTTGAAAATGAAAGAATTTACTTTGTTGCTTCTGACATTTAGGTGATTATAGATATAGATGTAGATATAGATATAGATGTATAGATATAGCTATCTCCATATTTAGAAATATACTTATTTTTTTAGTTAACTCCTCTGTTTGAAACACCCTTCCTTTCCCCATCATTCAGAATACACAAAGATGGTAATATTTTGAAATACATACCAGACATTTATGGAGACAGTGTTTGTTTAAAGATGGCCTTAGGCTCAAAGGCTGAGCATGGTTATGGTTTTTTCAGCCTGGAACCACATTTTTTACCCCATTTGCCCATTGTTTTGCCTTGTTTATCAATGTTTCTTCAGCCTAAATTATTACCTATTTGTGTTTCCTTTTTTTTTTGTCCAAGTTATGTTTCAGATCTATAACACAATTTTTAAGTACAGCCTTGAATGTTGTATTTTGCTTGTTTTTTTCTCCACAATAACAATTCAGGTCTTCACATGATGAACAGTATCTCAGATGACTTCTCCCCAACCTGTTGTAAGCAAGTTTCACATTATGATGACAAACATATACTCTTTAACTCTTCTTGTCCATGGTTATTTTTACCTGAAATATTCTAGTTGAGTTTCAGCATGAGACAAGAAATACAAAGTATAGAACATTGAGGCCAGAATAACTGAGAGCTTTGAAATTTTAGAAGTATTTAAACTGTGTCATATGATTTGAAGCTTCAGGCAAACTTTGCTATAAATGTTATTATAAGTCCTATCTTCACTCACAAGTACACAATAATGAGTACCTTTCTTCTTGGATTTTATGCAGATAATTATGCTCCTGCCACATATGGCTCCTCTAATGTGGTTAAACATAGCATATCAGAAAACCAGTTGCAGCTTAGCTCTGCAAAATGTTTCACTGCCATAATGTAGTTTTGATCAGATATTGAATTTTTTGAGGTATAACAATGATAATATAGATTCAGCCATTAATCTAGTATAGTACAGTCTTCAAAATGTTTTCCTGAAACAGGAGGACCTTCTTTATGGGAAGTACCATGAAGATTATAAGTTGCACTGTTGTGAAAATTGATTCAATTTACTGAAGATTGATTTCCGTTCCTTTCTTATACATCTTCGTCTCTAATATTTTAAGTATATCTCTAGCTTTCTGCTGATGTTCCTTAGCTATTTGTTTGACTGTTTCAGTTTTTGATCCCTAACACACTTCTGACATTTACAGGAAGGTGTAGTGCAGCTCACAGGAATATAGGAAAGAAAAAGCCAAGTCACAGAGCTCAGCCCTGGTCTATACAAGCCATGTGCCACGCTTCAGATGGTGCAGTGAGCCCATACACCAGTCTACACACAACGGTGGGAAATCCAGCAAGACATTCTCATGGCTGAGAAGAAGCAGGCTGCCCCTAAGCATCAAGATCTGGCACTCCTTCTGATATTAGCAGACGTTTCACCTTCAGAAAGGAAAGAACAGGGAGTACTGGCTTTAAACTGAAAGACAGTAGATTGAGATCAAGTATTAGTAAGAAATTCTTCACTGTGAGGGTGGTGAGGCACAGGATCAGGGTGCCCAGAAAAGATGTGGATGCCCCAGCCCTGAAAATATTCAAGATCAGACTGGAAGAGGCTCTGAGTAACCTGGTCTAGTGGGAAGTGTGTCAGCCCATGGCAGGGGAGTTGGAACAAGATGACCCTATAGGTCCTTTTCCAACCCACTCATTCTATGAATCTGTGATTCGGATTGCACCACTGAACATACAGCTCTTTTTTTAAGAAAATGAGTTTTGGCCTAGTTATTCATCATCAGTATTAATACTAAATACCAGTAATGTTTGGGTTAAATGGTAGTATTAATTTAGAAGTTTTCAGAGTGAATCTTTTTGGCAGTTATCCTTGACAGCTTTCACATCTCTGATGAAGCATCACCAATGGTGAACCTTTTTCTATGCTCGCTAGCTCCGTCAGGTGTCTCCTGTTGACTGATGTATGAGGATGTATGAGGAACTGAGTATGTATGAGGAACTAAGTATGTATACCAAATACTGTAATACCCAGAACATTTACTGATCTTTACACTTAATTTATTTTTATTTCAACTACTTTTATTTCAACTACTATTGAATGAATTTGGAGACAGTGATTTTTTTCCTTTCTTAAACTTTTGCTTAATCACATATTATCTCTGCTTAAAGTAATTTCCCCTCCCAACAGCATTCTATGCTCTCAATATCCCAAGGAGATATAAGCATTCTAGCATTTTTTCCCATTTATATTGCTGATATTTAGAATTGCCTCCTGATTCTGCAAGTGGTACTGGGGTGCTACACTGCAATTGGCAATTTCAGTTCCATTTGAAATTAAAAACTGTAGAAGATTCATGTGATCTCCTTAGTTTCCTCCTCATTCTAGGCATAAGGAGGAGTAGGAAAGGGAAAGGTTGATTGGACAATCATTTGGAGTTTGCATGTAAATATATATATAAAATCTGAATCACACTGTCCTTTCTATTCTTTCATCAAACAGTTGAGCTATTTTAAATATAATTTCACATAAATTTCTACTTTGGTTCCTTTCTATTCAGGAATTAGTAATAAAATATAAATACAAAGCAATAAATTCTTTATTAGTATAAACAAAACAACCTATATAAACCCACATCTTTCTTATTTTGAACATATTATATATGTCTATGTATTAGATTGTCTTTTCTTAAATAAATTCTTCCATAGACCATAGTAATTTCAGGCACAGAATGTAAATATTTAATTTTCCAGTCTTTGGAGTTCATCACATATAATATTGCACATTATAGAAGACCAGCCAAGTTTAGTGTATTTTAAGGAATAAGCAATATTTCCTGACTGCTATATTTCTGGGGTGCTGGCTTGAGATACAATTGTGTCATTTCTAAACTTCAGTTATTTTAATGAGTTCAATACTATGTCTGTTTTTCCCTGTTGCTTGACCTCAGATACCTCTCTTTACTGCATTTCAATCTGAACATTCCATGATCTCACATTATACTAGCCCTGGACCTGCCTTGTTTATGTACCCATCTGCTCTGCATCTGCCAAAGAAGTTAATTGCTACTTTTTTCCTAAAAACTCTTTATTGCTTCCTTATGGATACCCAGGATTTTCTAAGGCAGAAATATTATTCTAAATACATATTTTCTATCTCCTTTGCTAAACTTCTGTTCTTGGAAAACTGTTGCCTGCATTTCTACTGCTTGCTGTTGGCACATTTGCACATTTTGAATTTCTTTGATCAGAACTGAATCTAGCAGCTATAAATCTGGTCGTATATAGATTCTTGATTTTTTTTCATGGAGTCATATTTTTTAACCTGTTTCCCTGTCTAAGGACATTGAAAGCTGTCTGGTATGAAATTCAAAAATAGCTTGGATTTTAATTGTAACTGAAAGTTCTAATACCTATTTTATCTGCCAATACATCTTTCTTGTTATAGCTGCCTAGGAAGTTACCCAAATAAAAGATCTCTTGGCTGTTTCTGTCCTTTTTTTCAATTTGTCTGTCTCCATACTTTTTTTTTTTTCCTGGCATCAATGAAAATCAAAAGAGATTTCTGTAACTATGTAACTGTGCTCTAGTTGAATATCTTCTAATAAGGTTTTTGCTTTGATGTATCCTTTCAAATGCAATCTTGTTTGACTGCCACATTACAGGCTTTGAGAACCTTTGTTTCAAGTCGCAGTGGCCCCTTGTAGCAGTCCTAGAGTAACGAGATTTTAATCACTGTCTCAAAATTCTGACATTTGACATGACAAAGCTACTATTAGCTCGTTATCTGTCATCTCCAAAATCCTCCTCATCACTAGGATCCATCTTTGTAGCTATCGTTACTAGTTTATTCACTACTATGAACTTCTCTCTATTTTGTTTCTTCTTCTTTAAAAATATTTGGGTATTGTGTTTTATTTTATTTTATTTTGCTTTTATTTTGGTCTGGCTCCCAGAAGAATTACCAGCCCTTGGCAAAAATTACTGGTGCCACTGTTACATTACCATTCACATAGCCACAGAGCCTATGCTTGGGCGGTTTCCTGAGTTTACCTTGTTGCTTTTCTGTTCTCCCCATTCCTTACATCTTTCAGAGCTGCTGATCACCTGCATGCTGGATAAATGACAAGACCATCTGCTACTCTTCTTTGGTCTGCATCCTCTATCCATCTCCCTTGTGAATGCATTAATCCAAACATAAAGCACACCTGGGAATGGAGGAAGGAAGAAAAGAACTGTTCCTACCAACTAAGTCCTTATAAGCACCACATCCACTGATCCACTGTGACCACAATGGTCCCTGCTGCTATCACATAACCTTTGAATTGGGAATGATAAAAGGAGAAATTGCTCTGAGCATATATTCTGTCCCCGGAGACCAATGAAGGCAAATGATAGCTTTATTCCTTTCATTAATGCTCAAACAGTAACAAGAATGCATGCTGTCTCCCTTAGCTCTGCTAACACTCTCACTTTGACTGTCCTTGGGTAAGACAGTGTCCCATATCAGTGGGATATACTCTGTGGTACTGCTTCTGGTGCGCAGGTTCCATGCCAGCAGGTGCCAGTTGTGCACACTGTGCAAAACAAACAGCACATGTTTGAGGAGGCTTTCATCCAAAGGCGCCCCCATCTTGCCCTCCTACCTGCTAATAAAAGTACAGAATGGACCCCAGACTCCTTAGTCACTGCTTTGCTCTGTGATCTGCTCAGCAAGGAGACTCTCTTCCACAGCCACGTTATCTATCAGCTTGTTCTTCCCACATTGAGGAGGGAGTTGGAAGCTGAGGGAAAGGTGAGGTGCTGTGTAAACTCTGGTAACTGAAAGAGCTCAGCCTCCCTCTTCGCTTCTCAGTGAGCATGTATTGTAGGTTGAGGCGGATATTTTCAGAGCAGGTCCACTCCCCACTCCTGCCATAATCCCTTGGGTGCCCCATGGCTGAACAGTATCACCGGGAATATACCAAGACTGAGACAGACACAGAGATAATGAAACTGCTTCGTCAAATACTACAGGACATTCACAGGTGTGAATTCATCTTATGGAGCAAGAACCACTTGTCAATACTTCAGGCAGCACCAAGTGTCGGATGAATAATCCTCCAGCAGCCTTGTGGGTGTAAGAAAAGACAGTGCTGCTTCTCCTCCTCTCTGGTCAGAAAGGAGGCAACACCTCTCGTGTTGTCTGCACCTACTCCCATGGTTGCCTTCTGGAAATACTGTAGTTCTTCACAAAATCGTGAAGTTGTTACTATTAAGTCTTTCTTGCACCTTGTGTTGTAGTTTAGAGCAGGGAAATTGGAAATAACATTGTAAATAAACATCCCTAGGATGCCTGCTTTTATTTTAGTAATGGAACTACAATTAAATGTATGTGTTCCAGTGTAATCCCAGAGAAGGTCATGTATTTAGTAAAAATGAAATTCTTGTTTTAAGATCATAACTAGTAACTCTAAGTTCTAACTTCCTTTTTTTTCCCCTATGAGAAAAAATTGGTACACAACTGCCTTATGATTTTAGTTGTTTTAATATGTTTATGATATGATTTTTTTAAACTCTTATTCTGCCATAGGCCTTGATTATCCTGTTGGTATTTTGGATATTTTCGCTTTGCCTTCTGGCATTTGAGTCAGCTTTTTAATATTCTATAGTTTCACTATAATTTATGTCTCCTTTTGGATGGCATTTAAGAAAGGAGAACATTGGCTCATTAAATGACTAAGGCTGGAAATTAAGAAGGTTTTTATCTTGTCTCCTTAGTGCATTTTTCTATAAGCCGTAACTATATTTTTTTTGTAATACACTAGTTTAAAAGTGTCTTATTTACTTATCTGAAACAATGCAGCATTGCGCTGCTCTTAATAAAGTAGAAGAAAACACCTTTATATTTACTTAAGCTGATGTGGAAGATGAACAAAGGTATTTCACTTATCAACAACTTCTATATCAGGCTTCTTACAAAAATCTGATATCGCCCCATTTTGGAATTACCACTGATTGCAAAGATGAACACAACATTCAGGGCAATATATACAGTCAACTCTAGGTATATAATGTATGTTATTAGGTGGGTATTAGAGCTTTCTGAGGGAAAGGACTTGAGGTACTCAATTATTTGATAATTCTCTATGTGACAGAACTTCATGATTTTAAGCATCTCAAAGTTAGCTAACACACATTGATAATAAAAGAACCATTATCATCTAAAGGTTGTTTTGCCACTAGTTCAAACAAGGCCTAGTCTTTATCACAAAAATGACCTATCAACTGTTTCTGCAAAAATGTTGTTTGGATATTATTCTTTTGGGAGCATTTTATAATTAAAAAAAAAAAAAAAGGCAAAACACGTTTTACATTATCATGGGGCTGACAAATAATCATTTCAGGCAGTAATTTGGAGGTTGGGTTGAGTTTTTTGAATAAAAGATCTCCAGAACAAATCGTACTACAAGATGCAGGCAAATTGGGCAAAGATATTTTGCCTAAAGTTATTGTTCAGTCAGGTGGGATTCAAAAACCTCAGTTTCAAAAGTCATTCATCTTCCATGATTCCACATGCAGAAATTCAGAAGTCATTTGTCTTCCATGATTCCAAATGAGGAAGACGAAATGAGGAATAGAAAATTCAGTGCTTATGAGGCAGAAACTAGTGAAAAAGAAAGGGACAGCAGTAAGGCTACAAAGCAACAGAAAGAACCTGTGCTAAGTTAAAAAGAACAGGGGAAGAAAGGTGACAATGGAATATTTGTGAGTTGAATTTCTCAAAAAGGTAATATAAAATTAAGCTGTGTAGATATGTCTAAAACACTACAGCCTCTTTGGCAAGAATAACTTTAGCCACATATGACTAACACTGGCATTGTTTTTATCTGTCATGCCAAGATGTCTCTGGGAATAACAGGGCACGTGACGTGGATGGAACCTCTTCCCGCTGCTAATTCCCCCTTGTGTGTGGGTGAGAGAAAAGACAGGAGTACACTTTGCACACTGAGGCCATGTTACACACTGGAATACATATATGTATATATATGCATACTTTGCATCCATAGCTTTGCAGACTAGACAAGTGGTTATTAACAGTAAAATGCAATGAGGTTGCTTTAAGCCTTATGTAATTTACCTCTAAAAAACTGTTGCTTGTTGCTACAAGGAAGAGGATACAAAAAACCTGATTTCTGTCACCTTTTTGAAATGTGTTTCCAATCTATTTAGTGGCATATTCCCCAGACTTGCCCATTCTTGAACAATAGACACTTAAACTGATAAAATTAACTTAATTTTTTTGGACCAAGCCTGTATTCATTGCAGACATAAAACATACAGCAGTAGTGAAAAGTAAAACTGATCTAGATATAATTGCAGTGGGCAGTGTCTTAAAAATACAACCCTAAATGCATCCTGATGGAATGCACATGTGGAAACAGAGGATTAAATACATGACTACTACTGACTGCATCCATACCCAATGTAAATCAGTCAATGTGAAATGTACATGTCCATTCTGACAAAGAAAAAGTTGCAACAGATGACAAAAAGATGGAAATGGTTCCCAGTGATTACCTAGACTCCTGGAAAGCAAAGACTTTATGGTCTTGATGGACCAATTCTATTTTCCAACTACATTGCTAGATTTTTCCCTCAAGTGGTGTCTCTATTTCCTACTTCTAATTTACACAAAATACTTTAAAAATGCTCATTATACTTTGAGTATACTTTGAGTGGACAGAGACACACAAATAATAGGTAATTGTCTTGTACATAATATTGTCTAATACAATTTCGGATTTAATTTTTCTCATTAACAGCTTCAATAAGAAGCTCATAGCAAATATACATTTGTTTATACCTTTGATTTGCTCAGTTGCTTTTACTGTATATTTTCTGATGCCAAATTTTTCTAAATCCTTAAATGCATTTATTAAATTGAATGACAGAGGAAACCTCTGATTATCAAAAAGGAGTAAAAAACTTCAAAGGTAAGCTAGAGTCACTTAACATGATAAGCAGTTTTACAGCATCGATAAAATGCATATTAATTTGTGGTCAGCTATTTGGGAGCCAAGTTCAATAAAAAAGCCATCTGGTGCACAGGATTCTGCACAAACCCAAACAAAACTGATTTTTGAGGGTTTGCAAAGGCACCCATGGTGCAGAAGCCAGATGGCAAATTTAATGTTCATCAACAGACAGATTTTCAGGGCTGTGAGTACAATTTCATGTTTTCTCAGTACTCTTTTGCATTTCATTTTTAAATGACAGATATAAGCAGCAGTAGTTTCTTATGTAAATACCTGCATGCACATGCAACTTTCAAAAAAATGGATAGAACATACATGTTTTATTATTATATTTTTGATTTGAGCATTAAATTAAAAATGCCAAGCTGGTTGTCTATTAGCTCGTACTTGCACACACTTTATTTGCATGTGTGAACTCCCAAACTGCCAGGCACACCGAGAGCTCATCACAAAAAAATGCTAAGTCTCAGAGGTCTGAAAAATTAAGTCTCTGTTGAACAACAGAACTGCTATGATTTTGGGCAATTTAACAATTTTTTGCAATCTTACAATGTGAGGAACATTTCTGATGAGAAATATGAGAATTTGTAGCCCATTATTTATCCCATTAGCTGGTTATTAGCTGGAGATTGATTATGCATAAAGTTCACCTAAAACAAGTTTTGTAAGTATTCCATACTTCTGAATGTTGAAATGGTTTTGTATTTACATTGTATACATATGAGTGTCCTTATGAGAACACAAATAGTTTTTGAGCACCATGAAGCTAACACTAGTCCTTTAAATCTCATACCACAAACAAATTTATCGCCCCTGCTCATTCTGAGAAATTCTAATCTGAATATCTCAATCTCTTATTACCCAGTTAGTCATGCCTCTTGAGATTTTCCCACCAAACAAAAATGCCAGGAAGCTGATCAGTGTCATGGAAGTGGCCTACAAGTGACTGAGATCACTTGTGAAATCTGTGTAATTCAAGGTGCAAAATGTGCGCTTCATTTTACGTGTTGAGTCCTGGGTATGCACATTCTCATGTGAGCTTCTTTCATAACTGCAGTCTAAATACTTTCCAACATGTTAACCTAGAACTTTGTCAAGAAGAACAGGTGTACCTACTAATGTTCAGCACCTGTTTTCCTTGATGTGGTGTTAGAACTACAGTTTATCTTTAAACTCATTGCTGATCTGAAATCACTCGAAAGACAGGACGAACTTGTCTTGTGCTAAAAGACACCAATTAAAGACAAAACCAAAGCAACTGTGTTTAAACAACTGTTGTAGTTACTATAGGTTTGTCTTAGATTAAGAGATCGGAATTTTTAGATCTGTAAATACATCTGGGGAAAACCCTGAAAATGAAGCTGAAAAACCTTTTAGCAACTGGACAAACAATTTATGCACTAGGGAACACTCTAAAGCCTCCGGAAGAAGCACTTGAGCATTGCTGGAAGTTTTTGGCACTTTGACATCTGTTAAATTGTGAAGCATCATGGAGCTTAGCTGGTGCATCGTGGGTCTATCACTGGGGCATGTTGCAGTTGCAGTAACTCATAGTTACTATGCAAAACATAATTTGATGCTTTTAAAAGGTGATGGAATTGATAGATCTAGCTCTGTCTGATGTTTTCCTGATTGATTTTAAGTATTTCAACAGAACACACAAATATAAAACTATTTTCTACTTCTAAACTTCAGCATTTCAGGTAGTGTGGAGCTTAGTGCCATGTGAGTGTGACTAGGTTGCTATTCTATACCACTCTCATCATTACTGGGGGAACTGTCACAGGTGAAGGAAAGGTGAGCACCCCCCTCAGCGGGGAGAATTGAGCCATTTTGTTCCACTCTCCTCAGCAGGAAGATTGCTGGGTTTATTTCAGATCTCCTCCTCTGCTGCTGCTGCCTATCCTCTACCTGTCCCTTCAAGACATAGCTCTAAGACGTGGAAAAGTGGCAACACAGCTCCAAGATGTGCTGAAAATCAGCACTGCTTTAGGAAGCAACCCATGAAGCCAAGCAGTGGAGGCAAGCCCAAGCCCAGCTGAGCCTGACCAGAGCCACAAGGATCCAAGCTGAGCCAAGCTGAAGCTGGTGAGCCGAAGACAGCTGAGCAGAGCTGGGCAAAGCAGTCAAATCAGCAGTGCCAAGAGCAGCCACATGGGATTGAGCCCAGCGTCTGAAGCCGTGGTGCTTCACAACGCGTGCTATCTAGCTCTCAGGGGCTCGTCCCATAGTTTTTTCTCTTGCCATGGGCATGGAGAGCCAGCCGTAGGAAGCAGCCACCATCTTATCTTTGTTCCATGGGTTGTACGGACACAAGCTGTGGCGGAGCGTCTGCCATCTTGTCTTTGTCACAGCAACCACACAAAACCAAACCGGCGTGGTGAACACCTTTTCTACATGTAAAGCACCTTCCTTTTTTGTATTAAAATTAATATTCTAATAAATTTCGCTTCTGTTACTAGCTGTTTCTTGTTCCTTTTTGTATTGAATTTCAATTTGTAAATTTACAATTTGTAAATTGTTATCTCAACCTATAGTCTCTACCAATAAGAGGACCTAATCTGGCAGCAGCCTTATAATTCAACTCAGGTAAGTGAATTTTCTGCAGAACATAAAAATAATTTTATTTGCAAAGCTATTAAAAGCAAATTTACCAGTTACAGAGTAGCAGAGTAAGTATTACCAGTCTCGG
The DNA here is from genome assembly GCA_013397195.1 of Hylia prasina. Classification (NCBI taxonomy): domain Eukaryota; kingdom Metazoa; phylum Chordata; class Aves; order Passeriformes; family Sylviidae; genus Hylia; species Hylia prasina. Next base: position 253,343 of record VYXD01011662.1, on the reverse strand, counting down.
TCTGTTACTTTGCAGAGCAGCATTCTTTGATGAAATAATTTAAGAAGTTGCCTTTGTCTGAAAATTATGCATATGCCAATGAAACCTGGTTAAGAGGTTGTGTTTCCTCACTTTGTTCTGTGTTTTCTGCTGGACAAGAACTGGATGCGTAGAGAACAGAAAAGAATAATGATTGTCTTATAGCTGTGCTAAGAGTATGAAGTATCAGTCCCACACCATTACCTGCAAAGAGTCACCCTAATTGTCCAGATTATTTATGGCAGGTGTTTGGAGTTATATAAAAATCCAAAGTATCTAGCATTGAGGAAACAAACATGGATCTTCTGTTCTAGGAATAACCCAATTTGGCTATGCTACCTGAACGAGGCTTCCTTAGCATGGGCTCTTTTAAGGAATCCAGAAATTACTGTTTTACTTGAAAGATTTTCTATGCCTTGTGGTTGCATAGGATTTGGTCTTTCAAGATTAATAGACTGCTGCCCTTGCTGTTCTATGCATCTAGTAGCTGCAGGATGGATAAACTTCCCCAGTGAGATTTGTTCCTTCTGCCGGTCCCCATGGAGCAGCATAGTGAATATTTGTTTTTCTTCTTTTAGGCCATGGTGTGCAGAATGTGGTATATAATAGGGATTCAAGTCTAAATATTTATGCTGAGTTACAGCTCTCTCCTACAGCATGATAGGATCTTCCAACAGGATCCTAAAGTAAGGAAGCTGGGCAAGCTGCCTTTTTCCTCTAATACGTAAGTTTTTCTCGTCATACTTCCTGACCACATTGCAAATGCTCTCACTGCCCAAATACCCTTTCCATTATTCCACTTCCACTAATCCTTCCAAGCACTGTAATTAAACACTGCGTTCTTCTGTTTATTCTTATCTGTGTTATTTAATCTCATTCATTCTTGTTTTGACTTGTTTGCTTTTTCAGAGTTGTCTTTGTCTTTTCATTTCAAGTGAAATCAGAAAATATGTCAAAATCAGGATCTGTCATAGCACATTTCAACCCTGAGTGGTGGATATAAGAAGTTCAAAGTGTCAGAACACTTTAGGGAATATTATGATAAAAAGTAAAAGGATAAAATCTATTTAAGCAACTCTTGAACCTTTCCCTGCCTACTTATACTACCTAGATATTTTAAGATTTTTTTTTTTTTCAAAAAATACTTCCTTTGTTTTTGACTTATGACAGATGTGCTTTTTGTCCTATTGATATTTTTTTCATCCTTGAAAGTATCCCTGAGAAATGCATTCATTAGCAGGAAATTAGGAATTAGGTTTAATGATTTTTCTTTCATGATGAGCTCTTTTTGTCTTTTTCTCAAAGAACCCATGACTTCAGCTGGTCAAAAAGTTAATTATACATAGAAGAAAAACAATTTTGGTCTAATGAAATTAATGAGAACATTTTCAAATACATCAAAAGGGCTAATGAGTGATGTTGTTGAAAATCATATGATGTATTATGCATCCCAAAAATGGAGACTACAGTCCATGAAACAAATTCATTAAAAAGTATTCATTTGTATGTAAAAACACAAATAGCTACAAGTAAGGATCAGTGACAACTACCTCAATGTTCACATTTTTGTATACTCTTGGATGGTGACTGATGTGCACTATTTAGCTAATGATGGACAGAGCTGTGCCATGAATTAAGATCATTTGATCTTAAGGTATTTAACTATACACTGGCACATACATGAAACTCATACAGACAAATTTTAGAAAAAAATGGAAATTCATTAATACCGGGGAAGCTAAGATGCAAAACTCTTTAACAAGATGCAGCTCTTGGGGTTTATAAGCATTTGCTTCTGCTTCCAGAATCTTGGAAGCCCTGCACTCCTGTGAGGGTCCCAGTTCAGAGGCAGCAGTGCAGATAGTCCAGGGCTGGAAGGAGCTGGTGTCCCTAAGCCAGCTGCTGAGGTGCTATGGGAAGCCAGGGTCACCTGCAGCCCCAGGAGGGCCATCAAGGGTACCCCAGTGGAATCTTGCCTACATTTCTACATGTCTTTGTCCAACCAACAGATTCCTATTTGCAAGGGTGCATTTGTGCAGATGTGCATTAAGTACCCTGCTGAGACACAGCTGTACAGGACAGCTCCCATGTCAACTACCATGGAAGAGCAGCTACTTCTGAATTTGGTGTTTGTGAAGAAAACTTTGTACAGGTGGCAAAAAAATAGCTATTGGTCAGTCACATTGTCTTCAGTAGGGCAAAAAAACCCTACCCACCACAGGAGCAGTCCTTTTTTTATTGTGCTTTCCTTGTGCTGCAGTGTAGGTTGAATGTATTTATACTTTAACTGTACTTTTAAGGGGTTTAAGGATGTAGCATCTTTCATCTCTGATGTTTTGGGTTAGTGGTAACACTACTTCAGGTGTAATACTAGTGACCTAGAACACCTTAGATGCAAGATGCAATAGACTAGTATCATTCCTCTCTGAAGAAGTCCCTTGGGAAGTTGTTCAGTTGGCTTAAAAGCTGTGTGGGAAAAAAATACCATAGGAATAGATAATATTCCTTATCACTGGTCATGAGGGCTGGGCTGCTGAAGTACACCTAGCCTATCATGATCCTCACCTGCTAGCCTCCAAATCCTGTTTCTGAGACAGTCGTGTTTCTAAACACTAAAAACATGTAAAAATCATACTCCCTGGGACATGCATAATTTTTGATTCTGGATCAGGAATGACTGACCTACCAATTAGCTTACCAAAAATAAGTCAACATGAATATAAAGTCCATAATCTTCACTTTGAATCTAAGGTTTACAGCAGAGCTTTCTAATTTGCTCTTTCTAGTGTTTTATTACTGGATTTCCAATGGCAAATCATGGTGTGGAATAGAGTCCATAAAAAGAATTTCTCTGCCTGTAACTTGCAGCACTGCAGTCATCTGGTGTACAGATCCATTTCTTATTTGGTTTCATTAATGCACAGAAAGCTGGCCTGTATTTTGTTCACAGATAGAAAGCAATGAGTAATGACAAAATACTGCCAACGATTATTTTGTCCAAAAATTTATGGCTGTGCCTACTGGGAAGAGGGCAATATTTTATATGAAATAGAATGTGAGTGCCATGATACTGTATGAGAAGATTTTTCTGTATACTAGTAAATTCACCTCTATATAAGTAATTCTGCACCAGGACCCCAAATCCACATTTTTCCCACCTGAAACAGCCCGGTGGCACTTGACTGAGATTAGCAATAATATGTGTGAACAAGGCTGCAGGTTTTGCTTATTTATTAAAAGTGGACTGTCACATGCTGAGAAAGCCTTCTGTCCACATCCATCATTACCACTGCTTTGCAGCTCATGCAATTAGAATTCACAGGGGATTGTCTACTCTGCTGCTTCTTCACAGAGACCTAAATAACCTGCCCTCCACTGAGATCTCCAGACTGTGCACCTATGTGAATGTGGGCAGTGCACAGGATAATCCCCTTTTGAACTAAGTGAAAACAACATTTCTCTTAGCTAAATTCAGGCCAACATGGGTTAAGCCAAGAAGAGGTACAATAAAAATAGCAATATTCTGGAGCAATTTGTAGTGAGTTTTTCTGTTCCTTCTCTCTTGTTGCAGTCAATTAAACCTTCTTAGACTCTTCAAGCAATCATTTGAATATATGATAAATGAATATATGATAAATGAATCATCTAATAAATGACATTTTAATGCAAGACACATTCTCCTTAGTGAATATACACAACAGTGCTCAATGTCTTGTTACATATAGGAACTTAAAACCACCACCTGACATCAGGTGGTTTGGGACACCATAAATAAGCACTAAAAATGACAAATCCAGTCCTTTATGAATTTCCTTTGTAGAATTTTGATCAAATTATAAAGATGTGTTAAAACAATAAATGAGTTCATTTTCTGCCTGGAATACACAATTATTCTCCATCATCCTAACTTTAGAAATTCACTGCCAGGTAGGAAAAAATATCATGGCCTTCTCTGTTGTACTTTGCACCCAGAGTTAGTTACACTAGATGTCCTAGCAGTGCTTATGGATGGGAATGGGAATATGTCACCTCTTCCTGAACAGCAGAGGAGGCCGTTCACTGCCTTTGGTTATGCCTTGTGTGACCTTCTGTAGGAATGACATGAAAGGGTCACCATGTCAGCCATCTGCACAAGCTTAGAAGAGTCAATCATCAACATTTTTTGGAGTGATAGTTAGAGTGAAATGTTGTTTGACATGCGCCAAATAGATTAAATATCCTATATTTTAGGGAAAATTTTTGGTGAGATACCTATTTAGTAATCCATCTGAATTGACTATGTAGTCTTTCTGATCTTCACAAAGTGATGATCTGTCATTGACATAGGAATGCCAACTCATTGGAAGTCACATCATCTTCATTACATTGTGCATTTTATATGTGTTCATTCTTTTTTTTTACAATAAAAATATTAATTTATATTTACACATTCCATCAGTTTAAACAACAATCAATTAAAAACACAGAATGTTTTGAAGCAGTATTTATAAGTACAACAAACCTTCTTGATTTTCACAGGAGCTTTTTATTTCCCTAAGTAAAATTGCATAGTTCTTATTAGGCATTGCATTGTTCAGTCAAAACTCCCAGAATTCTGGGAGAAGAATGTTACAAAAGAATGTTATGAAATGAGTACATTCAGAGTTGTTTCCTAAGAGACTCCTAACAGTCATTTTTGAGTCACGAGGAAGGCTGATATTTTTGATAAATCTAATTCTGGTATTTTACTATTCTGAAACAGGAATGGGATTTGAAAAATCTTTTTGTTTCTATATTCACCCAGCATGAGGGCAATGAACAAATTCCCCTTTTCTTTGGCAATTTTCATTATTTTTACATAGGCAGTGCTTCTAGACTCCCCTATGACTATTTTTCTTTATGCTTTTTTCCATCCTGGACTCTGTTCCAGTTTTTCCATCCTGGACTCTGTTCAGTTTCTATCTAATTTGTTTTATTCTATTGGCAACAAAATATTCTATATTTTTTGATTGAAATGTATTTGAACCAAATGTATTTAATTCCTACCAACAACTGCAAGCCAAATTGCTTCCTTCAATTACATCCCACAAAACATTTCTCTGAGCCAACTCTTGCTTCTTCCACTAATGAAAATAAACTTGTTCATGTTGACATTTTTTGCGTCTCAAGGTATTTTAGAGGAACACGACCAGGTCTGGGGTCTCTGTGGAGATGTCTACATGCATGTGTTTCAAGCCTTAACCTACATTATTTGTTCTTCTCCATGGCTACCAAGAGAGTAATTCTTCATGACTGGGAGAGACTGAGAGTGACTCACTGAGTCTCTCAAAGACAAAATACATGTATGTCTTAAAGACATAGTATGAGTATCTTGCAAAGATGTAATGCGAGTAAAGTGGTGACCAACAAGAGATCACACTAAAACTGGCTCTGCCTCAACTGCTGCAAGTATAGCAATTTCTGAAGTAGTTGTGATAACATTCTTGCAACAAATAGGAGGAATGTAAGCAGTAAGCAGCCTAATAGATGAGTTGAGCCATACAGACAGCATCTCCATGAAGAGTTGTCCTCATGCAACACCTGTAAGTCTTGAAGCCAGAGCCATTCCTTTCCCACTGGATGACTGGCCAGTGATGACCTGTCTGTCTGATGCCATTCAGTCCCATAGCTGCTTGCTGTGAGGACAAGCAAGGGTTGGAAGAGTTAAATAAATTGGCGTTTTTTGCAAAGTATTTAAACTCACTGCACTGAACTTCATTATTTACATGTTTTCCGCTCTTAAGCATTGACTGAAACAACAAATTATTTTGAGCAAGACATTCTGCTAATCACTGAAAAATATGATGATATGTCCATCTAAGACAACTGAGGCAAAATTCCTACTTAATGTGGAGCTAATACTCTTCAGATAGGAAGTCATAAAGTCTAACTGGAATAGCTATCTAGTCATTCAGTAAATAAAAACTCAGTAAACCAGCCCGTCTCACTAAACCTAGTAGTCTGATGTGTACGAATAGCTATATATTATCTTGCTACTTTTGTCTTCTATATGTTTTATCAAAAAATGTCCTGAACTTAAAGCTCCAAAATGTTGCATTTTACACTGTTTGAATGTGTATGCACATATATACAAACTACTGCACTAGCATCACTGTTTCCCCTGGCACTCACCCTCATCTTTTCTATTTTTGCTGCATACACCTTTTTAGCTCAATATATTCAATTATATCATGATTCTTGCTAAGAGAAGCAAGAATTGCCAGATTTTTGCACTGAAACATATGCAACAGTAATTTTAATTGCTGAATGTGAAAACAAATCCCCAACCACCACCAAGTCACAGTTCACAGGGCCTCACTGTCTTCCTTTGGAGCAGATATAAGTGTGGTGGTATCCATCTGATCCAAAATAAACCCCTAAAGAGTTGGGAATGATAATGGGGAAAAAAAAAAGAATATATAACAATGAAAAGTAAACATCACGTGAAAAAGGGGAGGCTTCCTTGACCCTTACTGTGGGAGGATTTACTAGACCCTTAGTGTTTGATGTGTCTGTCAGCATCCCAGGAAAGGCAAGATCCTTGTGCCCGACCCTCGGTCAGTGTCCCCTTGGGGGGACCCTTCGCTGAGCACTCCTGCTGGATCAGAGGGTGGTTCCACTGACCCAGCCAGGGAAACCAGCAGTGTAAGGGAGAGCCCTCGGCAGATCTCCCTCTTTACTAGAGTGTGGTACCCACTGCTAGCCACTGCTCGTGCCCATGAAGGACACACACTGACAGTTCTTGGAGCAACACTCGTTATGAATGTCAAATCGTGACAGCTTAAGGTTCAAAGGCTGTCAGTGATAGTGTCTGACCGAAAAAATGTATTCAAAGTAACACACAGACAAGCTCTAATCCCCAGTAAAATGTTGGGCCTACAGAGAGCACAATTCTTACCCAACAGGCATCCCTGTGGGAGAGAAGACAGGTTCAGCCCATTGACTGATCCCAGCAGCTATGAGGGACTCTTCCCTGCCTTTTCCCCCATTGTCAACTTACTTTTGTACTATTTCTCTGTGTTTAGGTGGAGCTTGAGTGACTTTAGTATGATTTATTAAAAAAAATGGATATTGACCTACTATCAATATCCAACTATGACGGACATCAACTCTCTAACAGTCGAAAGTTAGAAAGTGCATGTTTCTTGCGACGCCGGGCGTGCGGGGTAGCTCCCAAATACATACTGCAATTTACAGAAAATCACAGAGTCCTTTTATTTACAAAAGTGCTGAATGCCCAAAACACAGATGCATAGTCATAACCCCAGTAACTCCCATTCTCTGCTTCGCAAGGTAATTAGCTAAAAAGCTACTAAGCAAATGTAGTTTGTTCTTTGATAGGGGTCAGTGGTCATTTTTGTGAGGGGGGTCTGAAAATGAGGAAGAAAACAAAGTCTTCTTCATTCTGACCTTTCTGCCTTTTCAATGCAAACATGACAAATGAACCCTTGGTATAAATCCTATTTTCTGTCTTTGTGACTGTTCAGTGGGTTTCTAGGCACAGAAGGTTTGTGATTGTCTTGTGTTCCTAAAATCTATTTATCAGATTTCCCATTTCTCATTACTAACACAGCTAAACAAACATTCAGTGGACAAGCAATTATTTATCAACTAATTATTAACTTTAGCAAAACCTATCTATTTTAGTTGATTCCAGCAAAGCTTATCTCTAACTAAAATCTTAACTTTCCTAAAATTCTTAATTCTTCAAAGTTTGTGTCTCAGTAATGCATGCCTTTGTTACTGATAGGTGTAAGAGTCTCTCATTTTGTTTTTAAAGATGCAGACAAAAAGAATATATATATGTGTAGCCAGTGAGGAGGGGCGGTTGCCCCTTGGAAGTGAGTAACTTTGGGTTGGAGGTGTGCATTAAGGTTATTTTCAGGCTTTAATGAACCAAGTTCATCTGAGGAGAGTGATTCAGCCATAGTTCTCTCAGCAGAAGGACATGTTTTCCTCTCTCCCCTGGCTGACAGGTGCTATGCAGTTTATCAGCTGCAAAGTACCATCCAGTTTCCTTCTCTGCAAGGATCTCTGCAGACCCTGACCATGGTAACTCCACACAACTCCATCCTCCATTCCATTCCCTTAGTAGATGTGTGAATGGGGAATCATTAAAGAATAGGTTTCAAGTTGTGTCAACCACATTCCATCCAGGGAGCAGCGACTGTGATTTATCCTATAATTTCCATAACTATTATTACCCTGCTTAAGATGCCAGTACAATTCCTTAGTTTCTTCTAATTGTATCCCTAGTTACCTCTCCTCAGAGTCCAGATGTTTTCCCACAACAAGTGTGTGTAAATTTTCAGATTCTGTGTGAGATACTCTGTCTGGTGTTTCTTCTTGAGGGTTTCTCCAGAATCTCTGTCCTGACCCCAACAGTAGACGCCTGCTGACTTTGGGAATCTTGGGGCTCAAGTAACCTGTGGTGTCCACACGGGGGCCTTGCCATCACATTGTTCCCACCAAGAGCCCCCTGGTTTCAACAGCACCTCATCTGTCCCTATGTTCCTCCCTGTGACTACCTCCTCCTGTGCCCAGCAGTATTAAAAAGTCATGAGATGATTTCATTATGTTTTGTGGGATTTTCCTTGCATGATGTTCTCTGGTTTTTGTCCCAGCTTGCAAAAAACTGGGGTCCACCTCTGTGCAAGCCATATTGTATTTATGTTTGTGCTTCTCTGAACTTTGTATTTCTTTTCCACAAATGGGTAGATTGCTTATTCTCCTTTTCAAGTCTTCCCACTTTATAAATACAAGCTGTCTTAAAATAACATTGGAATCATTTAACTGACAATTTATATGGGTCACTACTGAAAAGCATACTAAAAATGTATATTTTAATTTTTACTGACTTTGTGGCCTACAGAAATATGTCCAATCTGCTTAGCTGAGGAAGAACTTCTTTACTGTGTGTGGATGACCACGCACTGAAATAGGTTGCCCAGCTGGGTTATGGAATCTCCCTCACTGGAGACCACCTGCAATTCCATGAAATGTGCTCTAGCATGACCCCCTTCTGGAACAGGAGTTTAGACCAGATGACCCACTGTTTTCCCTTCCAGCTTTCCCCATTCTGTGATTCTGTTAAAATTACTGAAGGATGAAATGCCAAAGTAAGTCTGAATACCTAGACAGTTCAAAACAAATGTACAAATACGGGATGCCACATGCCAGAGTAGACAGAACTACCTATGCAGAACAAAATGATATTCTTGAGAGAAGTTTCAGTAAATGGAAAGCTTCCAAGAAACCTGATTCTGGAGCAGCTGATGTTCCTGTTAGAAGTGCACCATCATAAAAACACAGCATGAGAAATTCAAGCATGTCTTTCCTGAGAACTGTGCCTGTCTCCATTCAATCCCTGTCTAGACAAGTTATGCATTATTTTCACACATGCCATGCAAGCAGCCCATCTGTTCTTCCCCACATGTGTGCTGGATCCTGCCATGCAGGGACTGGCTTCAGAAACACATGGTTATCCAACAGCTCTAACAGCTCCCCAGATAATTTTCTAAGGTACAAAATACGTGGGAGCCCATCTGTCTGAAAACACATCTTGCCACAGAGACCATGAGCAGCACTCTTTGTCTGACTCACAGGGAAAATGGAACAGAAGGGCTCATTGGGCAGTGTTGGGTGCCAGAAGCCCATCACTTGTGCATTCACCAACAACAGCATACCCAAAACCACACACACCCTTAGAAGGCCTGGGACTTGCCCACCCAGCCAGCAGCTTGGGTGCCACTGTGCCAGCCAGACACCTAAAACCAAGGCATTTCAGTCACTAAATTAAGAAACCAGTTCCTCTACCCTACTGTCTTCTAAGCCTATATGCTCTAGGATAGACTGTTCTATCTTATTTCATTAATATTTACTCTAATATCCAGATTGTGACAGATGACACTACACCATTCAAATGTTTTCCTGTCCAAATGAATTTAAAGCGAGTCCATAGCAATACTCATTAAGATTACATTCCTTCTCCTCTTCGAAGGAGTTATAAAAAGAATTCCCCTTATCCACTGTTGTACAAGTCTGAATTTTACCTTGTTTTTAAAAGATGGTATATAAATAACAATATATTTTTACAGGTAAGAATAATGGTATCTTTAAATTCTTACTATAGCTGCTTAGAAATAACTAAAAAGAGGTACATCCCTATATTGGAAAATACAATTTTCTAATGCAACATAAGGCTTTTCAGTTTATTGTCTAAGTGTGATGAATTTTTTCTTAATTCTTCTGTTTGGAAAAAGAATTTACACCTCTTGAGCAAATTTTGGCATGAAAGAGAGATCATCTGTGTAGATGAGATAATTTATTATATTTATTTCAAGTTTTTCTTATTCTCTAAAGCTGAGATTTCCTGCTCATCACTACTGGCTGTTTTTTTTTTTGTAAATGGTGGCCAAAACAAGTGGGATCCACTAAGAAAGCAAAAAGCTAGGGACTATATTCCAGAAAGGTCAAATGTGTCTCATTCAACTAGTAACTCTTAAGTTAATTTCCTGATATTCAGAGTACAATATCTGTTGCTACATTTCATAACAGTTTTCAGTTTCTGTGTTTTCTTTGTGGATTGCCCTGACAAAGAAAAATACAAGCTTTTGGCTAGATTTCATATTCTTTGTTCTAAGTGTTTTTTGGGCTCTGTTTGTCATCAAATACAATTCTTTGTGGTTGTAGATTTACTCCAGGAACAATGAAAACAAAAATAAACCCCACAAATAATCACATCCTCCTTTTCCAAGAGGCAAAGAAAGAAACCACTTGTAACAGACTGATTCTGTTAGAAAACTTTAAACAGGATGCTCTGCCAGGAATGGGGTGGAAACAGCTTGAACCATACCCTAGTAGCAAAGCCATCAGTGCTGAAGGAAATATGAAGGGGATGTCTTATGTACTTTTGGTGTGGAAGAATGCTGGGACCAACCTCATCAACTCATCAACCCCAAAGCTGAACATCCTGAAAGTAAAATGAGGTGTGGCAGACCTGATAAAGTACCTGACCAAGGAACAAACAAGTCATGCTACTGACAATTTGTTTAACTGAGTTAGCTGGGCCAGGGATATATGACTGACTCTGAAGGGCTATGAAAGCCCAGTACCACTTTTTAGTGGCAGGGTCTTCTAACATACTCCTCCTTAGAGTGAGTGGAGATTCATTCCTTGAGAGGAGACCTCAAGGTTACTTGTCAAGGCAGAGTGTTGATATGGGTGAGAAACAGCAATCTCAATACAATTGATTTCATACAATGGCTCCAGTATTGCTTCAAAAATGGCACACTATACTATACTAGTATTTATAGACATGTATTTCATGTAGGAAATTATTTTGATTAAGATATTTTCATCTAATCATTATCGTAACAATTTATTTCAATATAAATACATCTGACTTGCCATTCTTAATCCTGCAGGACAAAGTTGCAAAAAGACTCACTTCCATATATAATCCTTTAAATTTTAAACTGTTGACAAAGACTGGGGCTAAGATTGTGGCATCTCAAGTGTCAGAAATAATTAACAATTTGCCCAGAGAGTTACAAAGAGTGAGTAGGGGGTTGGGAAACAGGATCTTGCTTTGTAGAGAAACAGAGCTCATAGTTTCAAAGGAGGGACTGTGAACAAAGGACCACCCAGGCATTAATACCCCTCACGCATATTCTGGGGTCTTCCTACTGAGTTTTCACTCGGCTGGCACCACAGGTCCCCATGCCCTTTGTAATGGAAGGAATCGGCACCAGTTCACAGTGTCTTGGGGCTCAGAGTGGGGTGTGTACACCGAGCCAGCTGGTTAGAAGGTAATTCTAGCAGGGTGAGATTGCAACCACCAACACACAGACCACTGACTAAAGAAACCCACTGGCTCAAAAGAAAAAGAAGATCAAGCATGGAGACTAATTAACATCACAAGTGAGAAAACCATTCAACTAATAGAAGGTAGAATACTAATCAATAGTGAAACTAGGCAACTGATAGCCAATGAATTATGATTTGTTTGTTTGCCAAAATATAAGTAAAATATAAAGTTTTGAGCAGTTTTGCTTTGCTAGCTTTGTGGATTTATCACATAGCACCCTCTTTGCACAATTGTTCAATGAACAAGCACCTCAGCTCTGTGTGTAATATTGGCTTACTGCACACTGGGTGATGATTATGGCTTTTAGGGACAACAGTGGGATCCAGCTGCACCTAGAGTCATCTCTGAGAAGGAGTTTAGAAATCAAAGGTGTCCTTTCTGCATCTCATAACTCAATGGGTGAGCTTCTCTAATAACTTTGTTTGAAGCTCCTACTCTGCCCATGAGAGATGATTGCTCTCAAGATCTCACCATCATGATCCCACTACTCTGCAGGGCATTGTTATCATGAAAGATACACATATGTAAGCAGCATGAAGGATTTTTTTTATGTGTAAGGGTCATTTCACCCACAGTTGTTCATGATGTGGAACCTGGAACCTCCTTGACAGGAATGAGGCACTTGTCTTTACAAACAAACCATGGGTCTGCGGATAAATAAAACTGGATATTGAGAGATGAAAGAAACAATGGGAAGAACCATAAATTCCATAAGGAATTCCACTGAGTGACACAAGGAAAAGAAAAAGGGGGGAAGTATACATTAGAAGGGGGTCTTAGGTGTTTTGGGAAGTCTGTACCTCTCAAGTACCTCAGCCAATGGGGAAAGAGAGAGGCACATGTGGTTAGGAAATTAGGATAAAAAGGAGGCTGCATCCTCCAAAAATTTGAGATAACCCAGGGGAAATGCCCCATGGCTTCTCCCTTTATTCTAATAACATTACAGGACTTCTCTGTCTCCTTTTGGACATAAACCTCTGGTGTTTGTGGATTAATTTTCCTGACACCCTGACCACACATCCCAGCAATACTGGAAGAACACTGCACCACTCCATTCCCCCAGAACATGGTATGAGGTGGTATTGAGACCTTCAGGGTCTGGGCTGTGCTCCTGCTGCCTGCTGCAAAAGTCAGCCCATGGAACCAGAACTAGGACTGTGCCAGGATTGCCTTCCCATGCTGTTTATAGGGATATACAAAGCTCCTGGATTCTCATCATGCCACTGAGCAATTTCCTACCACTAGACCAAACACGTTTCATAGACAGTCAATGAATATTAAGAGTTTTCGGAATGTTGAGGTCCCAGATAGGCTTGTATCTCTGCACACTCGGATGCACAAATATTTTAGATCTTCTGGAGCCCTCTTGCATGGCCACTGATGCCTTTCCCTTCCCCCCTTCTCAGGTTCACTCATGTCTACCTTTATGTGTCTGTAGCAGAAATGCTGCACTTGTATTTCTGCTAGAAACATTATAATGACCGAGGGAGGTAGAGTCACGGTACTTATTTCACGCTGGAGTTAACATAAAGATAAGTCTAATCTTTGTCCTGCTAGGTGCAGCACGTTTCCTTGGTGGATGTGGCTGGAGCTCTTCCCCTGTGGTGATGCTGACCACTGCTTCTGACACATGGCCCCTTGGCTGCCTCACAAGTCCTTGCTTTGGTTGACATCACGTGGCTGCTGTTTGAGGAATAATCTCAATCACATATCTGAAACATCTGACCTGCTAATTTCACTAGCCAGAAGAGTAAGCTAACAAGAACTCTTAAAAGTGCTGGTACCTTCATTTCTTTATCTTATTGGCCAGATTTTAAGCCATTAGTTTCAATGACTCTTCAAGGTCATCTGTCTCAAATCAATTGTCTCACAGCTAGTTGGGCTGCCTCTCTGGATTTTCTGGACCTTCTGCAAGTGTGGAAGGTGCTGTGGATAATTTCTGAGTAGGGAAAACCAGCTATAGGGCCAGCTTTCAGCTTTTATTTTTTGTACAGGCATTTTTCCCCACGCTGAAATATTGTAAATGTTTATAGTAACTGATCTAGAAGGTCATCAGTCCCTATATTGTGACAGCAGCTGCACATAATTTATGTTGTTATGTAGTAAATTTCTGCAAGGTTTGGAAGGCTCTTTCAAGATCGGAGTTAAAATAGCTCCAATGAAATCATTCTGTGTGGACAGATTTACTGTGTGTTTCAGACAGTTCCTAAGAACTAATCTTGGTGTCTTTTAATGGAGTTCTGCACAGCAGGTATGGCCCCTGGCTCTCAGAGAAGATGGGGAAAAAAATTGCAGCTGGCTTATAATGAGGAAGAAGGAGTGACTGAGACACTGCAGGAAGGTCACTGTGACCTACATCAACAGTAGAACAGTTTGCACTGTTCTACTCCCAGCAGGCAAAAATTTCAGTATGCAGAGTCACTGTGAACTGCACTTCAATGGTTATAAAAGGCCTTCCTTGGGTATGGATTTCCAAAAGCCGAACAAAAATAAGTGAAATGTATTAATCAACTCAGTCAACAACTCAACAACTCAGGTTGGAGAGGATGCTTCAGTTCTGAAGAGCTTACCTCCTTTCTCAGCCCCATCCTTTGATCAGCGAGCAGGACTCATTTTTGTAATTGACACCATGCAGGGATGGGGAGGTGGCTGGTCAGGAGGGCACATACTAGTGAGAAAGTCTCTGTGTCAGGACTGACAGCAGTATCCTGGAACAACGTTTATGTCTTGGATATATTTTCACCTATGCCTCTGTCAGCAGCTTGATCAGAAAAAAAGTCCAGATTCTCCTTTAGCCATTTCCCTGCCTACTGTCTGCTAAATAAGCAGAGAAGTGAGGTCAGAACTGTCCAAGTTGCTTGTGAGTTGAGGGTGCATGTTCATTTCTCACATCCTTTTCAGGTGTCACCACAGTAGCTTACCTTTCCTGTTATAAAACTGAGGGAACAACTTTAAGTAAGGACAAATTGATCAGCTTCACTTGATGTCACATTTATAAATGTTTCTCCTCTGAATTTCATGCTGTCACTTTAATCCTGAGGGTTCCTGACTTAAACTTGGTTTCCTACAGTTGAAAATATAGCCATGAAACCAGAGAAGTCTGTTAGGAAATGTTCCAATCTCTTTTCCCCCTAAAACCATCTCAGAAGTAACAATAATAAAAAGAGAAAATCTAGAAACCCAATTTGAATAGTTTTCTCCTTGCGTTCTATAGTTCCTTACACATATTCCTACATTGCTGTTAGTGTGTTCATCAATGAAAGTGAGGACTAAACTACCACCAGACCTGTTTAACATGCCCAAGAAATTAGAAAATTGTCAAAAAACTGTGAACAGCAGAGCAACTTCAAGTCTTGTGTAAGAATCTTCTGCAAATTTAGAGAGGATTATTACTCATGCAAGGCTGCAGAGAAGTGTCACTTCTGACCTTCAACATAAAGGTAATTTATTTAATTTTATTTAATTTTGCCTAATTTTATTTGGCCATCTGACAAGATAGAAGTGGAAATACAGTTCAAAGCTATCCCAGCTGTGTTGCCTTTGTGCCAGTAGAGAAGATTTGCAGGCTATATGACTGGAAGTGAAGGAGGGAAGAAGGCAAGGAAGAGGGGAAGGAGTGAGGGAAGGTCTCTGGGCCACCATGGGAAAATGCGGGCACCCCAACTGGAAGGATGGGAAGGGTCCTGGGAAATGGGGAAAGGAAAAGGGATTATTTTGGCAAGAGGCTGTAAAGCTGCAGATTCTGGGAATGGTGTTCTGTTCACCAAACAGTGTTTTGAGTGAGATTTGTCTTGTTATAAGTATAGTCGGGACCCCAGCAGCCTGTGGCAAGCCCTGGTTTTGATTGTCCTGAAGGGACTTCCTTCAGGGAAGGAAGAGGGTTATGAATATTTCAGTCAGCTGCCCTGGGACTTGTAGGTGCCTCTGCTCTTGTCCAGTGCCACTTGTCAAGGGTAGGAGAGATGCTGGGGCTGCTATAAAGAGGCACTTTCATGTTTATTCTACTAGAGAGCAATATGACCCATACTGACTTCACTTACCTCTTACTCTCTTCCTCCGACCTCCATCTCTGATAGCCTCAGTCTTCAGACCCAGACTGAAGATCTGATCTCACTAATCCTGCTTCTCCACTTTCTCTTCTTTGAACTGCTCTACATGCTTTCTTTTGAACATCCCATAGGCACCTGAGCTCAGGGCTGGATACAGCTATTTCCTCCTAGCTTTCTCAACCCCAGCCTCATGGGAGCAGCTTATCCAGGACCATGGAGCTCTTACACAATTAGCTTCCTCCAATTTCTAGCAGTATCTTTGGTGGTTGATACCTGGATACTCAGAGCTATTATTGTGCATGCTTTAAAACTTCAGCTGCAGAACAGACCATCTCATCTGCCTTGGTTCTGGGCCCCAGAAGACAGCTCTGCCTCCTGAAAGCATCCTAGCACAGAAAGAGCAACAGCTGAAAATTATTTTTAGGTTATGAAGTCTTTGGAATCTGAAAGCATTTCCCACTCAGGAGTTAATTATGACTGGTAATAAAAACTGATGCATTTAGAGTACTGGATTACCGGGCTAGCTTACTGCACACACTCAGTGTCTTTGGAGAAAGTCATTATAAAATTATTTGAACCTTCTAAATATGTATGTGTTCTAATAAAGCCAAACAAAATAAAACAAAAAATTTCATTACACTGGAAGACCAATGGGATTTGCAGCAGAAGTTACATTCTGTGAATGATGGATCTAAATCTTTGGTAAATCTCCTGGTTCTGACAGAGGAATTAGGGTGTTGTATCACCCTAATTACGCCTACAAGTCTTCACACTGACACAAGGTGGCAGAGTGTAGAGGGTGCTCGTAGTTCCACCCTTCTTAACATGGAAGATACACATTTATGGAAGCTGACTTGCAGTAGCCATCTCCTGCAGTGCCAGATGATCACGTGTAGAGATGCTATCCAAGCTGACAACAGCTTGCTGTGGATCTGGACAGCCGGTGGGAGCTTCCAGGACAGTGACATGAAAACTCCGAAGTCCCCTAGATTTGGGTGCTGCCTGTCACCAGCATCTGTCTGTCTCCAGCCCTTTACAAAACAGTAATGGTGAAAGCAAAACCTCTTGTTGGCCTGATGAATCACAATTGGTTTCCATTTTCTGGTGCATTTTTTTTTCCTCTGCTGCCTCCTCAACTCTCCTCCCTGCGCAGATCAGAGGAAGGAGGATGGGAGAGGAATGGGAGGGCAACACTGTTCTTTTCTGGTCTCATGAATTCTTGGGGCAGCTCAGCTACATGTTATGGGTCTGAGGGGAATTACCTGTGACTTCTCAGGAGGAAACTGGCTACAAGACAGGTGAACAGGCAGAGACAGTAAGAGGAATAAAACTTCAGAGCTCATATGTTGCAGTCCCTTGTAGGTCCTTAGCAGAGTGTAGGCTCAAGTTGAGCCGTTGTTCTTGCACTGCTGTACACCAGGAAAGCTGTAGTGCATGAGGTTGGTTGTGTGCACAAAAAAATCAATTTGGTAGGTAAAACTTGTTTCTGACTTATCTAAGACTGCTCTGAGTTAAGGCATCCTGTTCCACATGTACTATGTTCTACAGTCATGGTCATGGATGAGCAGGGTGAGACTGTATAACAACGTCAAGGTGCCATGGCCAGAATCCAAGCTCAGGTCTTGAGATTGACTATGGAGGGTAAGATTTACACCAGTAGGCTTTATGGAATTCACATTCTCATACAATTATTTTCTTCTGAAACATTATGTTTGGGGGTTTTTTTTGCAAGGGCTGGGGGTTTGGTTGTGGTTGTGTTTTTAAGAAGTGCTTTTCAAAACTGAAGGGGAAAAATAGATAGTAGACACTCCTAATTTTCAGCCAGTGACTTCTGCTGTCACCAGTAGAAGAGAGTTCACACATTTTGATATTTAGAGCTTTTATCAAGAAGGGATTGAAATTGTTTGGATGTTGTTGCTACATCATAGCTGCCAAGGATTTTTTGTATTTTAAAATTTTAATTCTGCACGAAAATGTAAGGCAGGTTCTGGTAAACACAGACATATGCCAGCTGCAAAACATCACTGCAGCCCATATGGATATGAAAGTTGTTTCAGAATAAACTTAGGTGCACTTCAGTCACTAAACAATCATCTTGGCATTTTGTGTATTGACAGAGCAGATTATCTGAACTCTCTCTCCTTCACTATGCTAGTTTAAAACCCTGCTAGAAAATTAAACCCACTCAAGTCCCTTTTTACCTCTGCCCCTTCCAATAATGGAGAGAACGAACCAAAGACTAAGAGAGATACTAAACTGGAATCACAATTTACTGAAAAATTGCAGTAACTTCCCATCAATATTAATAGTGTACAGAAGANCCCCCAAATCCCAGAATGTGGGGACAAAACAGGACTTTGAAAGCTAGTTTGTCCAAACAAGGAGTGGACAAACTGAAATGATGACCTCAGGCCACCTGGCAGGACTCGGGCCCAGTTGGGTCCCCAGTGGCAGCTGTGGTGGCTCTGGCACTGACAGGTCTGACTGTGGTATGACAGTGCTGTCTCCTGGTGCTGAGCAGTAACATGGTTCTGACCCTGGTCCTGTACACCCTCTTCTGCAAGCCCAGCAAAAATGACAAACCTTCTGTTTTCCTAGAAAATTAAACCCACTCAAGTCCCTTTTTACCTCTGCCCCTTCCAATAATGGAGAGAACGAACCAAAGACTAAGAGAGATACTAAACTGGAATCACAATTTACTGAAAAATTGCAGTAACTTCCCATCAATATTAATAGTGTACAGAAGAGAGTGTTGTATCCAGAAAGGGCATTCACCACTGAACAAACAAAAATTCTTCTGAAAGACAGTGCCCAACTCGATCACCAAACAAATGCAGATTGGCAACCATTCTAAAATTTCTGTGGGAAAACAAAGACAATATATCAGGGTGGCTCCTGCATGTTAAATTCC